>JAHLJT010003656.1:57714592-58264309 GCA_031308135.1 Acheta domesticus
CTTAGTTGAATCTTGGGTCAAGAGAAATCATAGGCAATGGCCTAGCTGGCCAGATGCGAAATCTGCGACCTGGCAGTCGCTTATTTGATATTTTCTACGTTCCCTCGACAAAGACTCTAGCCGAATAAAGATGGTAAAAGTGCCCGCTTGGATCGAAAGTGAATCTTTCCCGAGGATTGTGACCACGATAACATTTTTTCATGGACTTTTAATTCCTGCCCCCCTCACATCCTCCGCAATAACGAAAAACGTGTTTTTTTAAACTTCACTTTTTTCACTGACTCCGCCGCATGAATTTTCATGAAAAATAGTGGATATTGTGTAAAATTTACTGAATTTTTCAAAATAACTTTTGAAAATTTATTAGCCGCGAAATTCAACCATTTAAATGGATTTGAAAATTTTGGAATTTTTTAAAGAAAGTTGTTTTTCCACAGGGAGCACGAGAAAATTCTCAAATGTTTGCCCTAAATATCATTCTATCTTCTGGAATTTTTTCAGATTTTTATGATTGGTTGCGCCATGTCTAAAAAAATTAAAATTAATATTTTCGTCTCATTTGGCGTATTTTCATGTATATAGAACTTATATAGAACACGTAATTACCATATTATTTGTTTTTTAGCCACGGTATTTGCAATATTAAAAGGCTAATATCAGTAAATAATTTTGTCAATAATATTTTGACCCTTAGATATAATCGCACAAGATGGTGAACAATTTTGTTCAGTTATTTTTAATAAATTGAGAAGTTCCAAAATTATCAATTATAAAGAATTGACTTTAATTTAAGTGAGAATTTCTTGAGAATTTAGATGCAGGGGTGTATACTAACAAGATTAATAACTGATTAAACAGATTTTCTATCATATTAAAAATACTTAAAGCTTAAATATCAAACAGTAACTTACTTTTATCTTTCTACACTTAACTTCGCCTTTTTTTATCCTTTTCTTTCTTCAAATAGCATCTTCATTATTTCTTTTAGTCATTTCCGTTATATTTTTAAGTATGTGACGGTAATGGAAAGCTGATTTTTCCAGGGTGGCCGCTGGGATTCCGCGAGTAGAGGGGGTAGCTGAAAGCGGTGGGGAGGGAGCCAGGAGGCGGCGCTCCCACGCGTCCGCCCATATCAAAGCATTAGCCTACAGCATCTTGCGTGCTAGCGAACTTGATTGAGAATTAATTTGCTTTACTGTCTTTGTTCGGTGGTGGAGGAACACCAATTCATGTGATGTATTTCTGGCGCTGCTCACATCATCTACATCATTTCCACTGTCACTTATGCCCGTTTCCTCAGTATCATAATTAGCATCACTATTATTGCCAGCAGTAGACACTTGCCTTACCCTTTGCACTCGTAAGCAAAGCGCATAATACACCTCCTATAGCTCTTACGGCATGTTACAGATGCCACGAGAATAATGGCTACTAGCTTGTATTAGTACGTAATGTGCTCCGGCCTACCACTCGTAGGGCATGTTTCAGATGCCACCACCAAAGTCCTATTTACCTCGTTGGGCATGCTACAGATGCCCACGTATTTTCCTGGTATGTCAATAAAGTTTCATTGTTGAATCGATTTGATTTCTTTGGTCAAAAAACAGAACTGTATGTGACGTATAGGGGGAGGAGATTATCTGGGTTACTCTTCTATTTTTAAACAATGGCGCAATAATGTGAAAACGAGCTGGAACGGGGGAATGCCGATTATATTATTTTAAAATGTGACTGAAAAATATTGTTACTTAAATTAATATAGACTTTATAAAATTGTCTCTATAATTTATAATTATAAGTTAATTCGGAGCATGATGATGTCATCGGATAACAAGAATGGTGAACGTAGCACAAAGGTTAAGTTTACAGACAATAGAAAGTGTATAAAATGTATGAAGTTCATTCGCAAACTTGTGGAAACGAATCTACAATTAGAAATGAAAGAGAAGTCAGAATTGTGGAAGAAAATTAATGGCGAGGTAAATATAAATAATGTTTTGTGCTATAATTGTAGAAAAAAATTTTTTTCAATTCCCGGATATTTCTGGACCATTTTATTCCACTGAAAACGATTATGACACGATTATGACAAAAGTAACATCCGACCCACATGGTCTGAACAACTTATTAGAGGAAGGAGACTTTTGCGTAGTAGACAGAGGTTTTAGAGACCCAAAAAGATTTAGAAAAGTACATCGTTTCTTATGCCTGCACTGAAAGGTAATTGAAAGCAATTAACAACTGAGGAATTTAATTCTTCCTGTTTCGTAACGAAGATCGTTGGGTTGTGGAAGCAGTTCACGGAGTCATTGCTAAAAAATATAAACTCTTGTATCACCAATTAGACAACAAATTATTATCAAAGGTAGGTTTGTATTGTAAATAGCATGCTATTTGAAACAATTCTTTTGGTCCAAGAATGATTTCCGATATGAGCAGAACAGAAGATATTGTTCAACGAATGTTACTTCCACACCTACAACTAACACCCTGGCAAACGAAGTCGAAGAACAAAGATGGGCCCGACGAAAAGTCGATTTCAAAATTTTAACTCTAACAGATATTCCTGATTTTTTCGGAACTCACGGAAGAAGATTTGATTTTTTTCTGAAACATATCAATTAAGTCAGGCTATTTCATATTTAGCATAAATGTTTACATGCTTGTTGAATACAAACCTCATACCATTGATCTTCAGTAAAACTAAGATATTATTGCGATTGTGCAAACTGTCTTCGTAAAATCGGATGTTGCTTGCACATTGCCGCCAGAATTTATTACTTGTCTCACGAAAGATACAATGCAAAAACGATAAGGCCAGCGGAATTTTAGAATTTTATTTTTGGATAGGAGGATACAAATCCTGTAATTAATGAAGATGGAATATTACATATTAGACGAAGACCAATATGTTTAGGATGCTTACTACTAATTTACAAGATATTGAGGTTGAGTGCATTATTGAAATAGAATTTGGAGCGAGGTAATTAATATGTTGGCTAATGTGGTTGACGGATAGTTTTTTGTGGAGTTGGTCTTTGGTGACAAACAAGGGACGTTAGTGATTATTCTGATACTGATTTGGAAAATTTGCATTTGTGGATGTTGGTTCTTTGCGGCTTTAATCCAGATGGGGCACGCCTATATTATATGGTTGTGCTCTGTGGTAGTGAGAGTTTTGTTGATAATAGGTTTTAGTTGTAATTTTATTTTACTTGACAAACTTAGTTGGTAAATGTTTTTTCCAGTTATTTCGTGTTTCTGTTGAGTCCAAGATATTTATTGTGCTCTGTGGATGACAGATTATTGTTTTGTTGTTTAATGGGAAGGGAGTTGGAGAAGTGTAAGTTCTGAGGGTAAATATTTTGGAAGCGGTTTCAATGGGTTAAGTTGATTTTTAGTTATCGGCCCAGCTATCATTAGATTTAGATATATTGCATTGTGTTACGTATTTTGTATAGATCAGGTCTGAAAAAATAGCGCCGTGTCGTCGGCAAATTGGGGGATTATTTGGTAAATCTGGATGATTTGGGCAATTTTGGGCGATTTAGCATTTTGTAGGATGGAATTTTATTCTTTACACAAAATTCTTCTAACCAATTCACGATTGATTCGTAGCTCACCTTCATGACGCCTAGCTGACCGTTCTGAGCTTTCTGACTACCGCTTCCCTTAGCCTTTATTTCTGTGTCGTTACACTGCGTTTCGGGCCAGGCTTCTAAGCCATTACGTTTCCTGTCGATCTGAATTTCTTCTTGTATTGCGGCTCGGAACCATGTCGACCAACATTCAACCGTGACCGAAACAATCGCTGCGTAGCTGTAATAGACTCATCACTTCTGTGTCATAGGCAAACAATCGACGTTGCTTGTCCCATTGCTCCATAGGACTGAGTAAATGAAATAGCGTCTTTTATAGAGCAGAACTATCCCACCACGCCCACCTCCCACCACTGCACTCTCAGTTCTACGCAGTTCAAAACCGTTTCTGTCCTGTGTGTCACCTGTACATGAAAACGCCAAATGAGACGAAAATATGTATTTAAATTTTTTTAGACATGGCGCACCAATCATAAAATCTGAAAAAAATTCCAGAAGATAGATGATATTTAGGGCAACATTTGAGAATTTTCTCGTGCTCCCGGTGGAAAAAAATCTTTCTTTAAAAAAATTCCAAAATTTCAAATCCATTAAAAGGTTGAATTTCGCGGCTAATAAATTTTTAAAATTATTTTGAAAAATTCAGTAAATTTTGCATAAATGCCCATTCTTTTTCATGAAAATTCATGCGGCGGAGTCAGTGAAAAAATAAAAAAAAAACACGTTTTTCGGTATTACGGCGGATGTGAGGGGGCGGGAATTTAAAAGTCCATGAAAAAATGTTTTTCGTGGTCACAATCCTCAGGAAAGATTCACTTTTCGATTTCAACGGGGGCACTTTTTACCATCTTATCCGGCTAGAGCCTTTAAAACCATTTTGAAACGGCCCTTATTCGGCGCACGGCAGAGTGGCACAATACCACCTTTAAATGAAGGGCGATTAAAGATTATGTTAATCCCTTGTCTTCCTCATCCCATGCTTCTAGGCGTGTGGAAATAATTGCAACCAGTCTTCGTATCGGCCATCGCCATTGCAACTAGTCTTCGTATCGCCCATCGCCATTTCACACATGCATTCCTCCTTCGAGGTGAACCACTTCCCGTCTGCGACATCTCGAAGATGGATCTCTCCGCGGATTACGCCCTCCTACACTGGAAAGTTGTCACAGTTTCAATTGTCAGTGACATTTTTGGGGAGTCCTCCGTGTTTATCAATGACACGGCAGGGAAGTGCATGTGCGTTAGTCAAATTCTGTCGCGGATGAGTACTCCCTGACCGTGCTCAAGCTAGTGCGATATGCCGAACTTCCGGTGATATGTCACAATAATGATATATGAGAGATATGAGGACAATGCTGTTCTTTATTATCTTCTGCTAATGTGTACTTGGCCTCAATGCAACCAGTTGTACAGGGTTTTTATTATTAATCTTATACGGTTTTAATTTTAAAATATATATAGATTCCATAATTCAGCGTTTTCGCAATGAAATCATTTTTTAAAATTTCTTTGACATTGACGCCTCTCATCGTGATAGTTGAAGCACCCTCCAAACATCAGTCCACCAAATCCATTGGGAATACAGTGTATTTAATTTTCGATAAACACGCTCTAGGATTCCAAGAACGTAGTAGCCTAAATGACAAAACAAATATCAGTGAAACTAAATTTGATCCCTTCATGAGGCACGCAACAATCGCAACTAGCCAAAATTTCAACTGGTGGCCCATTAAAGGCCTTCCTGAAATCGCTTCGCGGTCCCCTAGGGGAACGTGGTCGTCAGTTTAACAACTTATTACTGAAAATAAAGGATATTTTGAAATTGAAAAAATTTACGTTGAGAAAAAGAAATCAAATTGTTCAGCTATTCATTATAATGAAATGTTAATATGGAAGTTCGAATGCGTTCCATCATTTTTGACTTACAGTACAAACTAGCGATGCTACTTTCTCGCACTATTGGAAATTCTTAATCTTGAAATATTGTAATTTCTACCAATCTAGTGCCTCAGCCTATGATATGAAAAAGTCCAATTCAACAAATTCAAATGAAGCTTCTCTGGTGCATATCTGCTGTAATTTCGATGTCAAGAGTAATAGTTATTTATTTTTACAAAAAAACAAACTCGAATAAATGTAACTGTTACAGTATTGGCAGCACATAATATAAAAAAAACAAGAATAATTTCACACAACCCTACCTTGATTACATTGAAGTGAGCTTCCCATTTTTGAATTCCATAATCAGCGATCAAAACTTCTTAAAGTGAAGTGTTTTGTTAGTTCGAAGTTAGACCGGCTGTATCCAGCGTTGAGACAAGGTTGTTACACCTCACTGAGAGAGATGTTGTAGTAAAATGTACTAAATATGTTTACTAAATGATCGTATAGTAAATATAATTATTCGTGAACTAAGATTCACTAAACATTATTTAGTTTCGTTTCGTAAATCAAACAATTCATAATCGTGAGTGAATGAACAAATAGAATTGTCCGTGGTACTATTCTTGTTTCGTAGATAAAATCATTTGGTGAGATCTACGTTTCTTGTCGTCACACTTACTAAATACTGTTTTCTAAATACTGTTTAGTCATCGCGCGTTCTCAGTAACCTGACCAATTCGATTGGTTAGGTTCTGAAGTGTGAGAATTCAACGCTGTATATAGTCTTATACACTATATAAATGGCGTTTTTTCGTGTTTTAGTGGTTTTCAATAATTGTGTTTGTTGTGTATTTGAACTGACTTTAATAGTAATGTATGTTCTGTGCCTATGGTCCGTTGTGGTAAAAGTCTGGTGACTAGGTGAGATCGTGTTATGCTCGCTGGCAGTCTGTTGTTACCGCGCGAGTACATGTAATAGTGCCATGTGTTGTAATCAGTAAATAAATACGTAACAGTCCGATCTTAAAAAGTGTGTATTTAGTTGAATACCTAACAATCTGGCGACGAGGATATTAGGAACGGTATGGAAGTGTAAAAGTGTGGAATGTGAAAGTGTTAATGTGAAGTGGTTAACAAAGTAATATAACCTCAAGAAATACAGCCATGGCAAATGAAGAATCAGCAGCAAACCAAGTGCAAATACATAATTATTTACAAGCAATCGGGCATGTGGGGCCATTCGACATTAATGCGTCGTGGTCCAATTACCAGGAAAGGTTGGAATTTTTTTTCGAAGCAAATAATGTGACAGACGAAAACAAGAAGCGGGCTATGCTGCTGGCACAATTCGGCGAGGCGGCTTACGAAATCCTGCGTTCACTGGTAACACCGCAAACACCAAAGGACTTCACATACACACAGATTATCAGCAAATTACAAGGACATTTCAACCCAACACCGAATGAAATTGTGGAAAGATTCAACTTTAATAGAAGAATACAAAAGGAAGACGAATCTATAGCAGATTTTGTTGCTGACCTGCGAAAATTGAGTAAGTTTTGCAATTTCACAGAACTAAATAAAATGTTGAGAGATCGAATTGTATGTGGAGTGGCCGACGAAGGACTACAAAAAAAGTTGTTTTCGGAACCTAACCTTACTTTTGAACGAGCTTTAGAGCTGGCTATAGCAGCGGAAGCGGCAAGAAAAATGTTGAAGACGTAAGAAATGTGGCAGGAAATTCGATTTCTAAAATTTCGAAAAACAAAAATATCAAGAAGTTAACTCTACTAAAACATTCAACCCTTGTTACCACTGTGGGGAAATGCATGATGGAAAAAATTGTAAATTCAAAGAAGCAGTGTGTCATTATTGTAGGAAGAAAGGGCATATCGTCAAAGTATGTTTTAAGAAGAAGAATGAGAATCAAGGACAAAGAACTCTAAGTAATTCTAAAAGTGTAAATTGCAATGCAGTGGAAGATGAATGCAATTTTTATATACTGAATGCGATACATGCCGTGGAGGAACAGGAGAAAATAGTGGCAAATTTAAAATTAAACGACATCGGAGTCAAGATGGAAGTGGACTCGGGTGCAGTTTGCACAATTATAAAGAAGCAAACATGGGAGAAAATTCGTCAGGGGAATGAAATTCTTCAAAAATCACCGCTCAGTTTGCAGACCTGGACACAACAAAAAATTGATATTTTGGGAGAAACAGTTGTCAAGGTGCAGTATCAACAAATCACCAAGCATTTGAAGGCTGTGGTTTCAGAAGGCGGTGGTTGGGATTTGTTGGGACGAAATTGGTTTCGAGAATTGGGAATTTCAGTCCAGGGAGTGCACCACGTGGACAGCAAAACTCAAGCACTACGACCGAATCATCTTCCATTGTTTCAACAATACCCTACTGTGTTTCAAGAAAAATTAGGTATGTTTGTAGCAGATCCTGTGAAACTAGAATTGAAAGAGGATGCAAAACCAATTTTTTTTAAAAAGTAGGCAAGTTCCTTTTGCATTAAAACCAGCGGTCGAGAGGGAGTTGGAAAAGCTGATTCAACAGGAAGTTTTGAGCCAACTGACTACTCAGAGTGGGCAACACCTCTGGTGACGCAGAGAAAAAGTGACGGGAAGATACGACTATGTGGGGATTACAGAAGTACAATAAATCCGGCATTAAAGAAGAACTCATACCCACTACCTACAATTACAGAGATGATAACGCTCTTGACGCCAGCTACTGTTTTCTCAACGTTGGATTTATCTCAAGCATACCAACAGGTCAGAGTTGACGACGAAACAGCAAAAATACTTACCCTTAATACACATCGAGGGCTTTTCAAAGTCAAGAGATTACCGTTTGGAGCATCAGTTTGTCCTGGAATTTCCAAAGAATCATGGACTCGTTGCTGGCTTCGATTCCCGGAGCAAAAGCATATCTGGATGATATTATTGTTTTCGGAAGGAATGAAGAGGAACATGAAGCAAATTTAAGAAGAGTTTTGGACAAACTTCGTGAGGCAGGATTAACGCTTAAAAAGGACAAATGCAAGATTGGCTTGAAAGAAATTAAGTTTTTAGGTTTTCTTATCGGCGAACAAGGAGTGCGGCCTACAGAGGACAGGGTAAAAGCAATAAAACATGCGCCAAGGCCCACAAATAAAGAAGAGTTACAATCCTTTTTAGGAATGGTAAATTTCTATAACAGGTTCCTCAAAGATAAATCGACAATTATTGAACCATTGAACAGATTACTCGAAGACAAACCCTGGAAATGGACTGCAATTCATGAAAATTCTTTCTCAAAATTAAAAGAACTGATGAGTTCGGAGGTAATCCTGGTACATTACGACGAGGCAAAAGAATTGGTTTTGAACTGCGACGCTTCTCCCTACGGAATTGGAGTGGTTTTGGCACATCGAGAGGGGAACGTGGAGAAACCAATCGCTTATTGGTCCCGCACATTGGGGAAACATGAAAGGAACTATGCGCAAATAGACAGAGAGGCTTTGGCTGTCGTTGAAGGAGTTCAACAGTTTCACCAATATGTTGCAGGACGAAAATTCACAATTACAACAGATCACAGACCTCTTTTGGGGCTGTTGAGTGTAAAGAAACCGATCCCAGCTGTTTTATCGCCTCGAATGCTACGATGGTGTCTAATCCTGAGTGCTTATGATTACAATTTGGAGTACAGGAAAGGAAAAGAAAATGGAAATGCAGACTGCCTTAGCCGCTTGCCAATGACATCGGATAAAGACGAGTTGACTCCTCCAGGTGACATCCTTTTATTGGAGTCTGAGAAAAGGCCAATTCCAATAGAAGACATCCGTGAGTATACAACAAAGGACGAAATTTTGTCAAAAGTTCGGTACTGGACTTGGCATCAGTGGCCAACCACGGAACTTCCTGAAGAGTACAAACCATTCCAAAGGAAGAAAATGGAAATTTCAGTACACAAGGATTGTCTGCTGTGGGGCAATCGGTTGATAGCACCAAAGGTAACTAGGGAACGGTTTTTGGAACTACTGCATGCAAATCACCCAGGAATCGTAGCCATGAAAGCTTGTGCTCGGAGCTATGTATGGTGGCCAAACATAGATCAGGACATAGAAAACTGTGTAAATCAGTGTAAGACGTGCCAAATTCATGCAAATAATCCACCTAAAGCTCCCCGTCAGAATATCGAAAAAAATTAAATGCCTGGTCTACATTGCATGTGGATTTTGCTGGCCCTCACAAAGGAAAAGTGTACCTGATTGTAGTCGATGCGATGTCCAAGTGGTTAGAAGTGGACATTATGAAATCGATGTCATCTGCTGAAGTCATCCAGAGTTTCCGGAGAATATTTGCAAGAATGGGAATACCAGATCTTATTATCTCAGATAACGGACGTTCATTCGATTCGAAGGAACTTCATGAATTTTACGACCGGAACCTGATCAAGTACAGTACAATTTCTCCATATCATCCATCGAGCAATGGACGGGCTGAACGTATGGTCCAAACTGCGAAGAAGATATTGACAAAATTGGAGGAAGGAGATGTTGAACTGCAGGTGCAGAGATTGCTTTTCCGACAGCACACAACAGTGCATGCAGGTACCGAGAAGACGCCGGCTGAACTTTTGATGGGAAGGAAGCTGCGAACTGTTCTCGATAAAATGCATCCATATGCATTGCAATGGAAAAACAAAGGAGACAAAAATACGACGCAGAAACTGCGCTCGTTTGAAATAGGTGATTTGGTGTATTTCCGGAATTACAATCCAATTGGTCCAAAGTGGTTGCAGGGCAAAGTTCATGACTGCACGGGACCAGTCTCTTATACAGTACAACTACCCAATGGAAATATAATCAAACGACATGTTGATCAACTGAGGAGAAGAATTGAGAATGCTGAAGATGACCAGAATAAACAGATCGTGGATAAACCACAAACCCAAAGTAACCAGCCAAGGATTCCGGTCCCTGCTCAAATCATTCAGTCTCCTGAACCGGAATCACCATCCTTTGCACATAGTCCTGATCAAAATGTGTCAGAGGGTTTGGAGCGATCGCCGTTCAACGAGGATCCCGAACTTCGAGCTGAGAGAACTACGAACCTGCGGGAAGTGGCTAGCCCGAGAGGAGCTGAACTATCGCCGCGAGTGGATCCGCCCGGAGCACCCAACAGTCAGTCGCGGCCCAGTCGAGTGATTGTGAGGCCGTCACGTTACAAGGATTATGTTTCATATTGAAGGGGGAAGAGATGTTGTGTATTTGAACTGACTTTTAATAGTAATGTATGTTCTGTGCCTATGGTCCGTTGTGGTAAAAGTCTGGTGACTAGGTGAGATCGTGTTATGCTCGCTGGCAGTCTGTTGTTACCGCGCGAGTACATGTAATAGTGCCATGTGTTGTAATCAGTAAATAAATACGTAACAGTCCGATCTTAAAAGTGTGTATTTAGTTGAATACCTAACAGTGTTATATTCTAAACTAATGGTAGAAATATCGTCGATAGCCTAAAGCCAGCAACTCTGCTATGCTCTGCTCTGCTAGGCTAGGGTCTGTCAGGTAAGCAAGGTTAAGGAAGTGCGAGTCCACGAGGCCATAGGATTTTATTTATTTATTTACGTCAAAAACAGTTAAAAACTGCGTATGACGAGCTATGGGGAGAAGTGAATGGAATGGAAGGATGGGTGACCGCTGCGGAACCCCAGTTGCTACCTGCTTGGAGGGACAGAAAGAAAGTATTCCCTTTCACGTTTCGTTTAGTTATTTAGTTATTATATGATATTGCAATAGCGGAGCCGAGTACTTAACTTTCCAGCCGAGTCCTAAGACTAATAGAGGACGTGTTACTGTTTTTTTTTGTTATTTCTTGTTTTTCAAAATAAACATTCAGCACTTTCAAGAGTTAAGAATTGGCATTACTCTCGATGTTCTGTAGCCAGGATTGTTGGTACAAGGTCTTGGGACCGTTTTAAAATAGTAATCACAGTGTGCGGAAGGACCAGAAGAGCTAAGGGAGACAAGTGGGACAAAGCGGCGAAAGGAGGACGAAGAGGGCAACGGGACAAAATGGACAAAATTAGGAAAGGGGAAGAAAGGGGGACAAATTAGGGATCGGTGACAAATGGGGAAAATGGGGCAGAATGGGACAATGGAGCGACATCGGACAAGGAGGCAACATTAGACGAGGGGGCAACACGAAACAAAAAGGTCAAGGGGAACAAGTGGGACTAAAGGGACATATTTTTCCAAAGATTTATGAGCTCTGGTAAAATCTGAACTGAGAGTCTGCTAAAATATTGTTTGGATTCTCGAGTCCTTTTGACGGTAGTTGCTATAGTCGCGTTCTGAATGTGTTGTTTAGTTGGTTGCTTAGGAGCTAAGCGCGTGTTTACCGACATAAATAACAAAATAGCCTATATTCAAACATTCCCCAATTTTATGGGTAGTGTCCAAGTCAAGAATGTTCATCTCCTGCGCACATAGTTCTGGATTTGATTTTCAGTGGGCACTCTTAGTTTTTCGTAGTGGTTTTGCATTGAGACAACTACTAGTAATAGAATTCATAGAAAACAAAAACGAACTAGGTTTCGAAAATACGGTGATTGCATTCCAGCACATTGCAACAAGCAGTATTATTTGGGCGTGTTTCACGCTAGTTCATTTCATATTTTAGATATTATTGCTGCTACTGGTGGTGCACATACGCGCGCGCGCGGACGCACACACACACACACACACACACACACACACATATATACACACACGCACATACGCACGCACACACACACGCACACACACACACACACACGTGATCACGACGCTTGCACAATAACTGTCGGTGCCGCAGGGAGACTTCCTCCCAGAACGGCCAACTTTACACAAACTACTCATCAAATGTATATTTTGAATCAACAAACCTAACATCAAATGAAAATAAATCTCCTAAACATTATAAATAATGCATTCAGTAAAATCAAGGATTTACAACTTATGTACTTTCAATAACACGCGTAATTCATAAATATGAAGTTGCAGCTGGTGAGAGACGAAGTCAAAAAATTGGTGTTCCCCTGGGACGCCGCTCTAGCGCGCCGTCCCCGTCCCTTTGCGATGCTCCACGGTGGAGGCCGGTGGCTCGTTGTGGTACTAAAACAACAGGGCCCTGTGTTGAAGCATAGCGATGCGCGGCCAAAGAGTAAACGGAATAAAAGAGCTTAAGAGCGTGACACGGTGTACAGCCTGGGAGCGCACAAGACCCTGGAGAGAGCGCTCGACAGGCGCTCTTTGATTTCCAAATGATTTCGTATACATCGATATTGCAATTGGAAACACCAATATTCAATATCTTGAATATTGAATGGCATTAAATGGGAAATGTATTATACTCCTAATGTAAAAAAAGTTTTTCTATGATCTCAGAGTTGTGAAACCATGCAACCTAATTACGAGTCACTAGTGAAACTAAATGTGAATGTTCTACATCCATGCTAGTCAGAGGCGTATCTACGGTATGGCAGACATGGTACATGTCATGGGCGCCACTCTCAAGGGGAGTGGCCCTCACTTTTGGAGTGACCCTCGTACCTTAAATAAGTCAAAAAATGCAAAATAAAACTGAAATATGCGACTTGGGGTTCCAATTCTGATAGAAAATCAAACTCCAGACTTCTATGGATAAGCAAATGAGTAAAAATCCAATCCCTAACAATAATAACAAATAGAGTAATTAAGGAGAAATTGGTTTGTTTTCTTATCAGATATAGTTTGTTTTTTATTTTTTTATAAACACCATTATGTTTACATGTCAAAACTGGTCTAGAAAGACCAACCATCAACTTTTATTTCATAAATCTTAATCCTAAACTGCATACGAGCTCATATGAAGACATAATTTTGAAATTACTGGTAATAGCGAGATCGGTCTATATGATTCCACTTTGTGGGGCGATTTGTCTGGCTTGGGTATCATGATAATTTCAGCAACTTTCGAGCTTGCTGGAAAATATTTGTCTAAAAGCTGCATTCTACCGGTATGACAGCATGGCTATCCCTTTTTGTGGCAACTGCTTCAATATTTGTCCGGTAATCAAATCAAATCCTGGCGCCTTCTTTGAACTTAAATTGGTCATAATCTCATCAGCCACTTCTTTTTGAGTAACTGGAGTTATCGTTCCTGTTACAGTATTAATTACGCCGTGAAGACTGTTATTATTGCTCTGCATATTATTTACTGTAAACAAGACGTCCACTAGATGTTCTGCAAATAAATCTGCTTTTTGTTTATTATCTCTTGCCCACTCTCCTTGTCCTTTTCGTATTGGAGGGACTGATGTGATCGGCCTTTTGATTCATTTAGAGGCTTTCCACAGTGAGTAATCAGTATCTTCATTAGCTGTTACATTTGTAAGGTATGCTTTGATACTTTCGTCTTTTAACTTACGAATTTCTCTTTTCAATTTTTGTGGCTTATTGTTGAGGACAGTCTTATCAGCTGGGTGTCATGTTTGTTGCCACTTTCGTCTCGCTGATCTTTTTTCTCTTACTAGGTTTCGTATTTCAGCAGGATAATTAAATCCTTTTGTGATGCGTGTTATTTCTCTGGTGTTATTAAATGCAGTTTTTTGTAGAAGTCTGGTAAATTTTTCTACTTCTATGTCTAATTGTTCAGTTGTTTTTAGATTGACATTCAAGTTGATTTCATTCTGTAAATTAATTTTGAAACTTTCCCAGTCTGTAGTTTTATTTACAGGAGATGGTCTCGCTTCTTTTTTAATTATTCGTTCACTCAGCGTTAAGATAACAGCTGAATGATCAGAATTTAAATCAAAACTTTCGTCTATCTCTATAAAATTCGATGAAATTTTCTTCGAGATGAAGTCCAGTAAGTATGGTATTTTGTCTCTGCCAGTAGGCCAGTATGTTGGCTTTCCTGTTGAATGCATATTGCAACCTGTTTCCCTGATAGATTTTTTTAACTCACCTCCTTTGGTAGTGATCAACCTTGCTCCCCAATCAGTGTTTTTAGCATTCATGTCACCACCTATTATAAACCTTTCACCCATGTGTTGCAATATTTCTTTGTAATATTCAAGTTTCAGGTTGTGTCGTGGTGGGCAGTATATTGAACCAATTTTAAGATCTTGTTTGATAGATTTGATCATTACTGAGGTAAGCTGCACCTCTACACTGTATTGGGTTATCTTCATAAAGATTAATGCAATCTTTGATGATAATCGCACTCCCTCCCTTCGCATCATTATCTGGATGAGTAATATGATATATATTAAAGCCTTTTAGTTTTATATAAGATTCTTTTGTACAGTGAGTTTCTGATATCATGCACACATCTATATGTTGTGTATTTAGAAAGATTTCTAGTTCATATGTTTTATTCTGAATGCCATTAGCATTCCATGTTACTCAGATCTTTTTTACCCATTATTTTGATCTTTCCCTGTTGCTATGGTTTCTAAATGATCTAATCTCTCACCAAAGTGGTTCATCATATGCATAATCTTTTATAACATCTGCTGTACTTATGTGTCGTTATTTGGTTTAGGTTGTAGTGAATTGCTGTTTTGTTTCATTCCATTCCCTTTAAGAGCAATATTATAAGGGATTTGTTTGGTTGCCCTTTTGGATGTAAAAGTTTTTGTTCCGGACTTGTTTATGTTTTTGTTGTTTTCTTCTTTTCTGCAGTTCTTTGGCAATAATGCACACTCTGTAATTTGCTGGATGGCTTCCAGCACAGTTAGTACATTTTGCTGATGTGTTTTTTGATTTTGTACTAGCAGATGTTAGGTGATTTCCCATGCACTTGACACATACTGCATTTCTCTGACAACATTTTTGTGTGTGGCTGTAACATTGGCATCTTTTACATTGGGGGATTAACTTCCCAGTCTTGTACATTTCCTATCTGATTTGCAAGAAATTGTATTTCGTGGATTTTCTTAATGTCTTCATCCTTGTCGAAAGTTAACATAAATAATGGGAGTTTATTGTATTTATATTGGTTATTCTTTTTAATTCTTTTTAATTCATTTTCTACCAATATAATTTTGAACCCTTTTTGTTCTAGTTCCACTTTAATTTCTTCTGGGTCACAAGATGGGTGCAGATTTCTGATCATAATTCATATGGGCCTCTCTTGTTTATTTTGATAAGTATGCCATTGTTGTTTGGCTTCATTAATTATTTTTGTCAGTTCGTGGTATTCTGTTCCACTACTAACATTTATTTTAATTTGGTTGTTATTCATAAATGTAGCATTATACTGTACATTTTTACTTTCCAGCTGGTTTTTAATCTGGTAGTTGGCGAGATTGCTGATTACTACTGGAGGCGGCTTTTTCTCTTTTATGGTTTTTGATTTTTGTTCTATACCATGTTTAATTAGACTCTGCTCTGGTGACGATGTGGCCTTTCTTTTCTTAGACTCTCTTCTGGTATGATTCTTGGGTAATAACCAAGCTGTTTTCTCTGTTAACAATTTCCTCTTCTTCCTCCCAGCTGGTTGGGTTATGAGAATACTTTGTTTTGCCTTGAAGACTTTCTATTTGATTGTGTAAATAGTTGATCACTTCTGCTTTTTTTAGTTCTTCATAGAGAATTTTCTTCTTCTTCGCGATTCTTTTCTGCATCTGTTGTTTGTGCAACTGTATTTAAGCGAGTTTCTACTAGTTTCAAGTATTCGCTCGTTGTGTTCTCAGTTAAAGAATCTGCTTTTGTGCTTTTTTGTTAATTTTTTTGTTCATTTTTTGGGTATTTTTTCCTGTTTTATTTTCAGTTTTTGTATTGTTTCCATTATCCGTCTCTGTCCCATGAGTAGCTAGGGATTCACTATCAACCTATTCAGAGCTCCGATTGAATAGGAAGGGCTTATTACTGTGGGAGGTTGCCTGGTATCCCACAGGCTCCGTTCGAGACGCAGGAACCCCCTGCGTCACTTCTAACCTTCAGCACGGGTCGTTTTACAATTTGGCTTGGGGATGAGTGAAGAAGAAAAGGAAAACGACATTGAAGAGTAGAGTAGTAAGAAAATAAGAGATATAGATTGCAAGAGGAAAGAGAAGAAGGGAAAAAGAATGACTCCCTAGCCCTCGAAACCTAATAGCGTCGGGGTCGAAAAACATAAGGGGCCAAGACAGACCTGCTAGAAAGATAAAAGAAGTGGGTCACAAAGTAAGTAGGGCCATGACACACTAGTAAGGGAACCACGTATCAGTAAGTACCGCAGGTAGGAGGGTGGGAGGATATAGGAAATGAATTTGAAAGGATTTGGAACATGGTTGGGGAAAAGAACAAATGGGCCGTTGTGAGACATCCCTTCATCTGGCTCCTTCATCGAGACCTATACAGCATGGGTGACCCTACCGGCAGCACAGCTAGTCAGTTCGCCAACTCAATAGCAATTCTACCCCTGCACTGCCCTCGACTTCATTGGAGCATGCAAACCCCCCTCGCCCACACGGTTAATGTTACTTTAAGGCGGTGTCTCCTGGAGGAGGATAAGATACAGTGAACCAAAAATGTTAGTCCCAAAATTTGACTATACACAGAATTGACTGTATGTCAGTCTATTTCATTGTGGAGTTAATTTAAATGACAATCAGAAAACGTCAGCAAGGAAGAGAAAATTAGATTATTGCTCCATTATTTCTGATATTTCTGATTTCTTTTTTAAGAAATGTCTTTTTATATTTTTTGTTACAACGCTAATTATGTAATTTTTTATTTTCTGATTAGTGGGCCAGTGATCTTGCGTGTCAACTTTTGAGGGTTCACAATGAAGAGGTCAATAGACGAAGAGATTTCCAGAACCAATTCAGTGGACATTTTCTCAATTCTCTCTTCCCGGGTATGGAGGATATGCCTCCACCATTTGCAACCCAAGCTCCTTCCCCATTTGATGCTCAACTTCCAAAAGTAAGTCTGTAAACCTTTCCCTAATGAGTGATCTTTTAAAATCAATATTGCCATCTTTTTATGAGAGTTTTTCCTGTGCAGTTAACATTGGGAGATGTACACCTGCTTCAAGAGCAGTTGCCAGAGCTTGCTCCGTTTATTTATCTTCCTGATGTGGATGCCATAACAAATTTTTTTCTTACAAAATCAGTCTTAGGGGCTACTAAAGTAGAAAACAAGGAAACTATGGTAAGGATGAATTTCTTTTTCCCATTACATTTAATCATTTTTATTGTATTTCAGAAACTAATCTTCAGTTTTTTTTCAAAGTTTTTGAGTTTGTTACTCGTCTATGAAGTTATATTAATTTATAGAAGTGACTGAGGACACGAGGCTTGCATTGCAAAGTAGTTACTTATTTTTGCACTTCGTTATTTTCAGACTCTGGTTCAAGCAGGTCCATCAGAACCACCATCTTTACAATCTGCTGATGTTTCAGTTTCCAAACCAGGTCCTATATCTATTCAAACTTCTGCACCTAAAGAAGTGGATAGGTAAGTTACTTGTTACAGTGTAGTAACATTTACAGAAATAATGTTCTATAACAGTTCAGTTGAGTATTTATTTGTACTCAAGATTAATATTGACAAGATTAATATTGTACTCAAGATTATATTTAACTTTCTGTCATCACTCTGTATAGTAGTGAACTTAAAACTCATTTTTTGTTGATACACATACTATGAAGCGTATACGGGCGAGCACCTACTCAGACCATCATGGAGAAAACTTGGGGAAAATTAAAGAAACACAACAAATTAAAAATTGAAAGGTACAGGTTTCAGAAATGATTTTCTGGGATCAATCTAGCCTATCAAATCAAGAAAATTTGGGATTGAGACAGTTGATTGTGACATCGACATAGATGGCATGCTATATCGCATCAGACACTTCTGTAACTATGTTCTTGTGTAAGCACTGTGAATAGGCTTTACTGTTTATTATGAGTCTTGGGGCTGAAGCGTAAACAACACACTTGTTTGTAAGTCTGAAAATGTCAAGCCAACACAACACCATTTGCGGGACGTGTTACTTTTCCTGTTTAATTTGAAGAAAAGTGCTGCTGAAAGTCGAGTGCATTTTTATTGTACCCGGTTTACATGTTGGCATGGGCTTTTCTTTTTCTGCCTTGTGCCTATTTTAGCATTTGTAGACATTTACTCTTTTCTAAATTACTCAGCTCTGAGTTGTTCTAGCATTCTAGAATAAATGGCATTGGATTCAGTATATTCTGGTGTACAGATCAAAATATTATTTACCTACCTTCTACGTTTTTATTTGGGAAATATTTGCGACTAAATCTATGAAATGTGAATGAACGAAACTCAATTTTCAGAAAGTAAGCTCTCAGAGAAGGAATACAATCACAGCCTTAATTTTTTCTGTGCTTTTACACATAACAGTATAGTTACTTTTAAAAACAGTTAATTATCATTGTAAATAATGTACCGCTTGCAAATTACATCCTCTTAAAAATTGGAATTTTGGATTTTTTCCAAAAGTTAGAGCTGTTGTTCCTTTTGTTTCTTAATTGAATGATTATCTTGTTGAAACTTTTGCCAACCGGTGATTGAGTTATTTCTATGCTGTTTCGCTTTTTCTCGCAGGCATATTTTCTTGGTACTTTTGATGCTAGATACAGTAACATATACGATTTTTGTGTAAAGATTAAAAGATTTAATGTTTATTTGTTCATAAGTTGGCTCCAATAATTAAAAAAATTATTAAAAAATGAAAAATCCAGAGGAAGTAGTATATTTTAAAGTACAAGATCTAAGAAATCCAATAATATCTCAAAAAATTAATTTTATTGATAAAAGTTAAGTATTAATGTTCTCTATTTTATAAGTGAAAGTAATTTTCCAGCATTTGCATTTTCCTACGATTTACACTATTTTTTCCTTGGACCCTTGAATTGTAAAAGTATAAAAAAGGGGATTTACTGCATTATCTCATTTGTTTTTGTTAATTTTAAGGTATTATGTTTTTTAGATAGACATTAAAAATTTGTTGATTGTTATATGCCTTTTGTGTAACGTACCAAATTACAAAAAATAAATAATACTAATGAACAGGTTGGTGATTGAATATGTAGGAAACACACAAATACATGCTTGTGTCAGTTTCTGGAATATTGAATATGAGCATTAGCCTCATAGAGACCTCGTAGAGGGGGCAAACTCTCTGAGCAGGACCTTTGTTAGGAAACCTTGAGGCATACTTATGTTTTATTTGAAAAATACAATTATTCAACTCCTCGAGTTGGAGAACTTCGTGAGACATTAGCTGGATTTTATTGAAATTATTTATGCATACATGCAGGAGTGGTCTTTTGTGTGTGCCTGCGTTTTTACATGGTGAAATGAGTGATGAAGCAGGTAAATGCTGAAAATGAAGATTGTGTTTGTTTTTTTAATATATTATGTGTTACGGGATTACAGAGGTTTTGAATCAGAGACGGACACGGAAGAATTTGAGAAGGTTGGCCAGAGTCCCATCAAGTTGACCTGCAGTGAGGCGACTGAAGAGATGCCAGCCAGCCCAAGGGTGGCTGGTCAGGCGTCTGCTGTGGCCCTGCTTGAGGTTGGTGTTCCGGAACTCAAGAAACTGCAGGCTAGCCCATCTCCTTCCTCTTCCTGCTCCATGCACTCCCCAAGCCTAACCCACAGTCACCTCTCTGCTCAGCACCACCAGCAAACACAACAAGAGTTTGCGACGACTGAGTATTACATAGATGACTCTATGCCTTCGAGCTACACGGAGAGCAGTGGTGCCAAGTGCCATCACCCACCTGCCTCTGAGCTGCAGCGCCAGTTGGAAGATATGAACACTCTGGTGGCCCTGCTGCAGGTACAGAACCAAAGGCCCCAAATACGAGCAAGTTGTTTTTGTGTTGCTCATGATTTATCTGAATCAAGACACATTCTTATTACTTTTTGCTATATTTTTTCAAAACTTTGTTCTTATCTTTCTGTTCATTTTCTTCTGTTGTTCTTTTAATTTGAAACCATTAATTTTATTTCATTTAATTTTTCATTTCCTTGTTAATGAAACAGATGCACTTAATTTCTTCCTTGGCTGATAAGTATAGTAGTAATTTTTTAGTTAGCTTGGGCCTTGGTCATCTGGTGTATGGTTCCTGATTCCTTATCTTGTCCTTTTCCTCTCATTTCCCATATACTTAGACAATAGAATTCGTGAAGAAATTTACATTCCAGTTTTGAGAGGTATGACTCCTCTCATTTTTAGAATGAGTAAAATAGTATTCAAGAAAATAACTTAGAAACAATGTTTAAAGGAGCTCTTGAATTTTGCATGAAATGATATGCATGTGACTCACTTCACATATAGAAATGTGCTCGTTAGAAGAATATTGAGCCGTAGTTTATAACAAGAGCAAAGTTGTTGAATGGATGTGAAAATTACAGGTACTACATGTGCTTGCTCACATTTTTTTGTATTGATTGTTGCTGTAATAATGAGTGTAGCATTTCAGATTGTTGTCAAGTGTAACTGGTAGAGTCTCTTTCAAGTTAAATTTTATGTGTTTGTTTCCTTATTTTTAATTTTTTTTTCATTTTTGAAATTTACTTTACAATACCAAATCAAAATAGGGCCATACATTGATCTTATGATTTTGTTTTGCAAATCTCTAACAAATCGTTTCTATTCCTGTTCATGTAAATTTTTGAAAATTATAATAATTGAACTTGTCTTTCTTTATTCTTATAATGTTGTGAACCTTGCAGTAACTAGGGCATTGCAACATTTGCTAGAGACCATTGCAGAAACAAGATTTGTTTTAAAGAAAAATGTAATTATATTATGCTCTAATTGCAGATAGTAGCTTTATTGATGGAATATTTTTATGGAAATATTTGCTTTAGGGAATTTGTTTGTAAATTTTAAGTTAATTTATTTTGTAAACATGGTTATATTTTGAGCAGATGTAGTACCTGAGTTTACTTAAATTGGGTTGCAATTTTTCCCAGAGGTGGTTACATTACTAAAAAAATTTTGAATCGGAATACTGAAAATGTATTGCAACTATATAAACTGCTGCTCCCAGGAATATAGGGCTCAGGTATTCCTCAGTTGTCATACCTTTTCTTGCAGGAAAATCTTGGAAACACCAGAAATGAGGTTGAACGCCTTCGTAACCACTTAGTCTCTGCAGGACGACTTGTAGCTGAAGTAGTTGCTGTTGTCCGTGGGGAATTAGTTGCTCTACGTGTTGCAATGGGCTCCAACCAAGAGCTCTTGTGCCAATGCTCAAGTGAGTTGCTTGCAGCCCTTGAAAGGCATAGAGCTGCAATGGAAGATGGGGAAATGTCTCGGCGAGATGAAGCAGCTCGTGTTGTGCAACAACTAACCATTGAGCATGAGCTGGAGATGGATGCTTTGAAGCAAGAAGTGAAGGCTTTCACAGATGTTAAAGAAGAGGAAATTAGGCAGCTGAAACTGGTATGTAAATTATATCCCTTTATAATTGAACAGAATTGATTAGAATTGTCATTGAGTCAACAAGTGAACAATAAATCAACTATTAGTTGTTTTTAGTTTTCATTCGTCTTTAGATTCATAAAAGACAGTTTTTGTTGTTTTGTTCACTTTATGCCTTTTACAACTCTTTTCCTTAAGCTTAACTTAGGAGTATGAAGTAGAGAAAGTGGAGTAAGTGAAAAATGTCAGTGTGTTTGTATGTTTTTTGTGAGGAGAGAGGAGAAAAAAAAAGAAAGAAAGGAAACAAAACACACACACAGACACACCACACCACTTCCTCTTTTTTTTTTATCAGAATTTGTGTTCAATATTTTGACTTCTATTTAAATTAAATTGTCTTTTCTGGTTTGAAGGTAAAGAATTAAAATTCTCAGCATATCTGGGGTGGAGATAGGGATATTAGGGATAAGGATGTTGTCCCCCCATCTCCCCCAGCTTTTTTGGGGGGGGGGGAAGGGGGCAGTCCGTTAATTAAAAACAGCAGTTGCTTATTGAGCACTCTGCATTCTAAAGGTGTATTCCAATGAAGCCCAAGTGGCATCATTTCAAGAAGAAATTTACATTTTAAACCCAATGCAGCTACAGCAGTTCAGACTTTGTCGTATTGATAATGGTAAGCAATATTATAATTGGACACATAACAGCTCTAACTTGATGTGAAAACCATCACTTGAAGATCACTTTATCCAACAAAGCATAAGAGTATTGTAAACATACATTTCTTTAATTGTTTGAAAAGTTAAGAGATTACAAGAAAATAGCTTTCTACCTTTGAATTCAGGTCCTGACAAAATACATTAAAAATAAAAAAAAAAAAAAAAAAAAAATAATAATAATAATAATAATAATAATAATAATGATAATGATAATGATAATGATGATAATGATAATGATAATAATGTGCTTTGATAAGTATTTGAACTTCAACTCATAGAAGTGAATCATTGACACAATAGTATATGTTCCATAGTCCAACATTGGCAGTGTGTGAATTTTACAGTAAAGTCAGGGAATCTTTATCCACTCCATGTAAAAACTTGATGATGTTTTGATAATGAGTCAATATATGTTGTTTCCAATTCGAATTATTGGATGCCATTATTTCCAAGTGTTGTGTGTACGTCATTGTCTCAATGTACTGGTCTCCAAATCTGTGTTGGATTATTGTTACCCATCTGCTTGACTATTCACTTTGTTTTATTGAGGAGGTTTATGCGACCATACATTCGTGAGGTCAGGAGTTGAGGCTTTGGAACATTTTATGGGTTGCTGAGTTGTGTAGGGTGTCATGATAGATCATCAGTATACATGGAGATGCTTGACTTAATGTAGTAGGTTATTCCATTATAAACAGATATCTGAATTCGTAGTTCTGATCCGTGTGGGACACCTCTTATCATTTTGGGCTATGAAAAATTTAAAAGTTAATTGAAAATTAAATTCAATCAAAATTACTTTGTGAACAATAATAATACATTTTGCCTAGTTTTACTTTCTCACTACTGCTTAGTGTGGAAAGTTATGAAAAACAGTGATATTTTGGCACAAAAACTCTTTATTGCCGGGGTCTGATAACAAAAAACTGGATAAATTCAAGGAAAAATCCTTTAACATATGGCATAGCCAGATGTGGATCCTTCAAACAGAAAAATTTATTGACAGCAACAGTCCATAAGTCTGTCAGTCAACACCACTAGTGCCTAAACCATAGGCAGGATTTTTTCCAAATGGATATTCTCAGGTCGATCTGGCTTGACTCAAAGTGTTATTTTGAAAATGCAATTTTTGTGCAGTATGTGCAATTTTAAAAAAGTAACAAAAATAAGATTTTCTCAAACACATCTCAAAAGTGTTTTCTTCAAACTTTTGGTATGAATAGTACTAAATACACCCTATAAGGTAATATAAATGCTGTATTGCTCTATTCTTTCCTTTTTTAAAAAATTACAAAAATGTATTTTTTTTCTTGTCTCTCCTGTTGTTAATATTTACATTAGCAGCAATTTCTTTGCGTTATTATGTTTATGAGTACACGTGCTTTAAATAATGTTATATAAAGTTTCTCAAAAACTGAACAGTTTTCTGTGAATATGAGCTCAAAATTCTGCATTTTCAGAAATGTTTAAATGCCATTTTCTCAAAAACGGCTCCAAATTTTTTCTTATAGCTTTTTGTAAGGAGAATTCTAATTGCATTGTTTAAGATGGCATACAATTCATTTTCAGATATCCCTTTGTTTTTTCAAAAATTACTGAAATGTAATTTTTTCAAATATCTCTCAAGCTGTTAATATGCACATTTCCAGCGATTTGTATACATTATTGCATTTGAGAGTGGAAGTGCTTTAAATGACTTCCAATGAAGTTTTTCAAAAAAATTTCCATGAAAAGAGTTTCAAAATTTGCATACACGTAAAGCTTAAATGCTATTTTCTAAAAATGGCTCCAAATTTTTCAGTGAAAATTGCTATTTAGGACGAAGTTTTACTCTTTTTAATATTCTGAAAGTAATATGTTGGTTCTATTAAGAAACTGAAAAATTGAGAAAATATAAAAAAAAAAATGTACTTTGGTCAGTGATAAATGGCAGCTGGCATGGGTATGTGGCAAGTCTGAATAGCTAGCCAAGACTAAAGAAAATAGAAAATGAATACAAGAAAGTCTGTGCCATTCGTTAGCACCACTAGTTAATGTTACATTTAAACATGCATCATGCTGCTAATTTGGCTAGAAGTCAAAATCTTGCAGTGCACGCTATTCATAGAATATAACTGGGCAAAAACATAATTTGTGAGTGTAAGCTTAATACATGTGCATTGAGGGAGGACATAGTATGCTACTTCTCTGTGATCATTGCAGGGCCTTTTTAGAATCCGGAGGGAAGCAGGGTAATTTCCAGTCTAGAGATGTGTGAAATGCAGGAAGAAAGCAAAGGTTTGCGTTCATGTGGACCAGGGGTTTCTTCTTCTGGGGGTTGGATAAGAAGTTCTTAAGAGACCTGATGGGCCAAAAATTAAATTTCATTTTAGGATGGAATTTATAGCATGTTTTTTTAATTAAATTACTAGAAATCATAGGAAATGGTGTGGAGTTTACAACATTTGATCATAGATTATATAGAAATAGATTTGAGGCATTGTTTTGTCGTACATGTTTATTTTGGCAGAAAGCTTTTTTGGTTGCATTGTAGCAATCTTCAGTGCTACAAAAAATAATAACAATATATCTAAATTGAAAATAAAATATATTCTGATAGAATATTGTTTATAAAATTAAAATTTATGCAAAATAGAAGAATTGGAAGATAAAATGTAAAAATGGAAACAATTTTGAATCAAGAGTACATGAAATAACAAATGCACTATTCTAAAGTGAAGTATAATAAAAAAAATAGTCTAGTTAAATAAATAAATAAGTAAATAAATAAACATAGATCAGCAAACTGGCATACCAATTCTGGGGTGGCTGGGGGCCTCGGTTCAGACAAGATAGTGGAGGTCAAGGGAACTGTTTGTTAAGAAAGCTCTCAAAAGAGAGGGGGAGAATGCATTTCTTTTCCCCAAGAAATGGCCATTAGGGGTAAGGCCAGGTGCGGCTCGTCATTAAAGGCTGTAAGGCGGAGCCTCTCCTAGAGAAATCACCCTCCAAAAGAAATTTAAAAATATGTTTAAACATGTATTTATTTATTAATAATGGATTTCTGAGTTGCATTATGTAAAAATCATATCAAACTTTTTCTTTGTCGGTTCGTTAATGGCCGTCCGTAACATATTTGAAGCTGTTGACAGGGAAGAGAGAAGCGTTAGGCTCCCACTTCATTCCGCCATAAGGCCTGTGTAAAATGAGGAGGCAATGACGTCACGCATTCACTGCACAGGCTTTCTGGTAGCCTGGTAGCCTTCAAGGGTGGGGGTCTAGGGTCTGAATAAAAGCGTGCTCACCAGATGGCATTACTATGCAGTTCAGCGGCTACCATTGCGCTTTAACTAATTTTCCTGACATACAGTAGGAATGCTACTCCCTTAAGTCTATATCATATTTATTAATAGAAATACAATAAAGGCAATGCAATGCACTGTAATGTAATGTAATGTAATGTAATGTAATGCAATGTAATGTAATGCAATGTAATGTAATGCAATGTAATGTAATGGAATGGAATGTAATGCAATGTAATGTAATGCAATGTAATGTAATGCAATGTAATGTAATGGAATGTAATGTAATGGAATGTAATGCAATGTAATGTAATGCAATGTAATGTAATGCAATGCAATGTAATGCAATGCAATGCAATGCAATGCAATGCAATGCAATGCAATGCAATGCAATGCAATGCAATGCAATGTAATGCAATGTAATGCAATGTAATGCAATGTAATGCAATGTAATGCAATGTAATGCAATGTAATGCAATGTAATGCAATGTAATGCAATGTAATGCAATGTAATGCAATGTAATGCAATGCAATGTAATGCAATGCATTTGCAGCCTTCCCCGTTTATAAAACCACGAGCCACGACTGGGTAAGGCCTTGTGAAGTCTTCACAAATTATGTCTCTAGTGTTAACATTTGAGTCAGTGAATGTATTTTTGAACTGCATTTTTAATTCTGAAAGGATTTGCAAACAAAATAGAAGTGGGAATTGAGAACCTTTTCAGAACTTAGTGACTTACAGGTGGGGTAGTGAGAAAATGATTTTTAGCTATATCTTTTTCTAGAAATAAAAATTTCTGTATAAATGCCGTGATGTGAGTGTACAGGTCACATATGATTTTATTTCTCCTTGCGTATTTTTATTAACTTCATTTAGATAATCAACAATATCTGAAATGAAAGCCAGTTTTCATAACCTGGATCATAAATTGAATTAGAATAAACTTTGGGTTGGAATATACTGCCGAGGGCCAGATAATTTGGAGACCCCTTGATGTGCTGGAACTGAGAAAGTTGCTCACACCATGATAATGAACCCTTTAGGTTTTGAGATGAAAAATATTTGTGAAAACTAAGAGTCAATTTACAATGAATTAAATGTGAAATGTATTAAAATAATATGCATTCATTAGAGTTGGATCTGCCTACCTTGCCTTTCCCGAGGTGCTGATACTGATTTTCAGTTAATTCTTTATCTTATGGTTGTAATGAAATGCTATATTAGAACCAACTTGAGTAATTATTATGAAGATTTGCCATTATTTAGTTACAATTGAAGGATGTTGGGAAAAATTAGCATGTGAATTTTATATTTTAAGATGTCAGTAGTTTTAATTTTGTAAACAAATTGTTGGGAAATGTAAATCATGGGATTAGGTATGTGTCAATTAAGATATTAAAATATAGTTGGCCAATATTTCGGAATATTTTTATTCCATCCTTAGTGCTGAAGGTAAATATAAAAATGTAAGAACAACAACACAATAGATACACAAATGACAATTACATCATAATAGCATTCTATATATAGGATGTCCATGGAGGAAATGTCAAAACTTCGAAAATACGCTCTTAAGACAGTTCTAAGCATATTTTGTCTAATAAACTATGTGTATATTCCAAATGGTTGAGCCTCAATAAGCACTCAAAAGTTGGTTTGAAAAATTGATTTCTAGGCAAATATTTGCATTATAGAAGCATAGAAACACTCCAGAAACATGTAAATTGTTTATTATTTACAAAAGAAATGAATATATTTGTTCAGAAAGAAAAATTAAGCGAGAAATATAAAAGCACCCAATTTACACAATTCGACTACTTTTTTATTTCTCACTTAATTTTTCTGTCTGAACAAATATATTCATTTCTTTTGTAATTAATAAACAATTCATATGTTTCTTGAGTGTTTCTATGCTCCCATGATTGTCTTTTTTGCCTAGAAATCTTATTATCAAACCAACTTTTGAGTGCTTATTGCTGCTCAACCATTCAGAATATCCACATAGTTTATTAGACAAAATATGATTAGAACTGTCTTAAGAGCTTATTTTCGAAGTTTCGACGTTTCCTCCCCAGACACTCTGTATAATGGTCACAAACTGTACTGACCTTACTATAAAATATACTTATGGTTCCAACCTTTCCATTGTAACAATTGCAAGACTCCAATATAACTCCACATGGAGAGGTTACATCGCGAATGCCATTCCCACTCATTTCCTCTTTGTATGATAATGTCTTGCTATGATTGCTTACCACCAGGATGGAATAAAAATAATCTGAAACATTGGCGAACTCTGTTTTAATGCCTTAATTCAAATCCTGTGATTTACAATATATGACCAAATCCTGTGATTTACAATATGATATATGTCATTACTAGTGAATTTACAATGGTTGAAATATTATAACTGAAAAGGAGAGATTTTTGTAGAGCAAGCTGTTCATATAATTGTTTTGTTTATTACAATTTAGGAGTTAATGGATAAAGACCGTCAGTTGAATGGATTGCGTGCTGACATGGAACATCGACTTGAAGAGGAGGTAGCTGCTCGTGCTTTAATGGTACGAGATTTGGAAGCAAGAATAAGTGACATGCGGGAACAGATAGGAAGTATGCAGCAACAAATTGATCGAGCTGAGACATGCAAACAGCAAGCAATTCAAGAAGTTCAAGAACGCCTTAATCGGGAATATAAGACTGAGCTTGAAAGCTTGCGCTCACGCTATCGTCTGATGGCTACTGCTTCCATGGAACGTAGTCCAAGTGATAGTAGCTTAGAAAGGATTGAGGTAAAGAATTATGTAATTGTGTATTAATTTTTTTAATAATATATACGTAAACTCTTTATATCTAAATATAATTATTACTATATTTTATTATTTATTTATTGTAATTCAAACTTTTGTAAAGGCTAGCTCATATGATTTTGAAAAATTTGTGTGCCTCCACAGAGAGCTGATTTGATTGAACTTATGAATCATGAGGCAATCCTGCAGCAAGTTCGAGATGATATGGAAGATCAGAGAGAAGCAGCAGTGAAGGCTGCAGTTGATCAGGAACGTGCCGTGTTTGAGGCTCGCCTCGAACATGAACTGCGGTTGGCACGCACTCGATCAGAAGCTGAGAGGCAGGTCAGTAATGGTTAAAAACCAAGATTTGTGATTGATTTTATAATAGTATCCTCCTTTATAATAATCCTTGTTGACCAAAGAGAATTCTTGTGAATGTGATACCTTCCATAGGTATGGTTCAATGAAGCTATGAGGAGAGTTGTGGATGAGAAGGAGAGGCAGATGGAGGCCTTGCGAACACGTGAGGCAACTCTTATGGCAGAGTGTCAACGGTATCAGGAAACTATTCGCAATCTTACTGATTGCAGCAGGGAAGCCGGAGGGTAAGTAATTTTTCTATACATCTTTTGTACTTTATTTTATTATTTAGTAATGTGTGGAATTCCTTGTTTTATGCAGTAGTGGACTGCAAGGATTTGGACTTAAGTACAGGTATTTGTTGTTTTTTGTTGTATTTTTAATATAGAATAAAGCATTGTATCATCTGCATTTTTTTTATAAAAATTGATAAATGAGATTTTAATTCAGGGTTATAATTTGTATATTTTCATTCTGTGGTTGCCTATTGACTTTGAGCCCACAAATTTCTGAAACAAATGGAAGCTCTGTTAAAATATTATCAAATAGCTACACTTTTTTTTCGCATTGAATTTATGCAAGAATATGTTCCTGTGTCAAAAAGACAATAATCCCACATGTTTATTTTATGTTTCTGAAATATTTTTAAGAAGAAACGTGATTGAATGAAATAATTGTTATAATTTGCTTACAATTGCATGCAGTGCTTTGTTTTTTTATGTATATTTGTAAACACATAATTAATACAGTGGAATCTCATTAGCATGTTCCCTGTTATCGTTTTCCTACTTAGTACATTTGTATTTTCAAGTCATAGTTCCAGTTTCATTAAATTATTTGTTTACTTAAACGTTTAACAATTCCGCTTAGCACATTCAAAGTTCATTTAGGTGACTTGTTTCATGAGAGACTCACGTTTTCCAGTGCACAAGCACCATCTTCAGTGTGTTGTTTTCTTGGCACTTTTGGGTATTACTTTCATTTTATTTGATTCCAGAGCCAAAGAAGCCTGTTTGTACCCTCCGTGTCAATTTTTTTTCTTTTAGGCCTATGTCACACAAGTGATGTGGTGTTGCATGTTAAGTAACGTTGATGATGTCAGGTGTGTCAACGTGCGACATGCCTGCGCACATGAGTCTCGTAATGCAAGTCGTCGTTTAACACCATATCTTACATGAAAAGGCATACAAGAGCTCTTGGTGACATGTTATGTCCATAGCTCAAGCAAGACTGAAGCTACAATGTCAGTCAAGATAATGCATGTTTTCTAGCTTTCAGCATGTAACGCATGTTGGCAACAACACATATCCAAGAGCGCTCATATGCTGTTTTCCATAAGATGCAATGTTAATCTACGACACACGTCAAGGGACTCGTTTGCACTGGCATTGATGCAGTGACGTCATCAGTGTTGGGTGACATGCATCAATGCCACAGGTCATCATGTGCCACAGGTCTTTGTGTGCATTACTTTTAGTGGTGTTTTTTAATTTTAATTTTATTTTATTATTATTTTTTTTAGTAATTCAGATTTATTCAATGTCATTTATGAATTAATTAATTCATACTGTGGATGTAATTGCCTATTATTTACGTATTGCATTAGTTTCCTCTAGTGGTTTGCATAATTTTTTTTAGCATGTTTTTCCGCTTACGACATTCAAAATTTTCAGTCTCTTGCGAAACGTACTAATGAGGTTCCACTGTATGGTTTGTTATTGGTTGGAGTTAAAGTTGTGAAACGAAGAGAAAATTTCTGTTTCTGTGTAGAGTTTTCTGGATAAGTCTGATGTTTTCCCTTTATCTCATTACAAAAAAGTAAACAATATTTGGGCTTTTCTTTCACTCCAGTTTCAGTGCAAGTCAAAGTAACTGGGCCAAATTCACTAACGAAAGAAATTTCAGGAATTGAAATTGCAAAACATGTGGGCTTTAAACTGCAAGTACTAATGTGAAATTTTTTCTCTAATTTATCTTCTTTCCCTCCTCACTTTCCTCCATCATTCAGTGAAAATATTGACAGGATGAATTTTTTAATTTAATGATGATAAAGATGATATATAATAATGATAACACCATAAATGACTGTATTGTAAAATCTACATTGGGGATAGGTCAATTTATGTAGAACATTTCTTCATTATTTCATTCATTCACTCTAATAGTTCAATTTATTTCATTGCTGTGACATTATTTTGAAATCTCTCAAGTTTTGGTGTGTAAATTTTTCTTTTTCTTTCTAGATAATAAGAGGGTAATTGGTAGAAGAGACTTGTAGTTCAGTAATCTTTGCCATGACAGGCAGCAGCTAGATTTCGATTCTCACAAGGGGCAATTTTTTGTTCATTAATTTTTTTTTCCTGTAATTGAGCCAAATACACTTTCAAATATGATATAAGTCTAATTTTTATTGGAAATTTTAAAAATAGCAAATTCTAATCTCCCATTTTTGCTGGAAAGAGTTCTTCAATAGATGGGTGAATAATTAATAGGATATAAGTTACAATATGATATTGTGTTCCTGGTACAAATAATAAGAGCAAGTATGTGTGTTGGTAATACCATTTGTTTTCTTTACAATGAGAAACATAATTTTTGTAGTTGAACAAAGTTGTACATTTCATATAGGCATTTTTTAATATTGTATAACTTATTCTGTTGGCTAGATAAAATTTATAATGTTCTTGTTCAGATTTTTATTCTAAAATGTATTAATCAGTAAAAAAATACAGTGGGGCATAAATTATGAAAGAAAATCAGTATTACAAAGAAAATGAATACCTATAGTATACAGTACCTAATTAAAAAAATAATTATTCAGAGAAAATATGAGTTTGGATGTTTGACGTTTCGGATGATTGGCGATGAGATAATCGACGTCCACTGCAATTGTAAAATATTATTTGTAAATACAAAAACCTTCTACCTCTTGGATACATGTCAATGTTAGCAATCTTGTTAAGGAACTATTTTCAAAATAGGAATTTAAATATTTATCAACATTTTATTTTATTCAGGTTGTTTGAAGAATGCTCTTACTGTTTGTTGCTTTATGTTGTAGAATTATGCATGAAAAGTGCATGTAACTGGCCAAAATTGGTAGCTGCTTCTAACTCTTCCATCCAATGTACTTATTGCAGAAGTTTAGATTCGAAAATGAGTGGTTCAACAGTCTGGCAATTACTTGATCGCATTGAATTATTGAAAGCTGAGAAACGCCGTGTTGAAGCAGAATTGGCACGTGAACGCAGTCGCAAAACACGAACCCTTTCTGAGACTGCTGCAACAGATGATGCAGAGGAATCTAGGCTCCATATGGGTCATGAAATGAGTTCATCTGTGGCAGTTGTTCAGTTAGTATCAATTTTATTTAAAAAAAGTTATAACTCATATTCCTCATAGACAAATATATTTTACAATACTTTTGCAGGGATTCCAGTGGTAGCCGTGATGCAGCCACTAGTCCTGATCCAGCCAGTCGGAATTTACATGAAGATCGTTTGCGAGATAAATTGGTAATTTTTCTTTATACAATTTTATTGAACATGGGATAAATCACTGATAGTATTCAGTAATACTACTGAGAAAACTACCAAGAGTAATAGAACAAGAAGGGTTCAAATAACCTATTGTAAAGTTTCTTGAAATTTCTAAAAGTGTCTTGTTAAAATTTCCTTCCTTTCTTGTTCTCTTAATAAGCAGGTTGTTCTGTCTTGCCATGATACACGGTAGAAGTGCGGATTGCTGGCAATCCCAAAGGGGCAATCCTAATCCCAATTCCTGTACATGAAGTCTGATCTTTAATATTTTTAATCAAATAGAGAAAGGTTTGCTCATAATTATGGTATCAGTTTGACGTACATTAAAACCTCTTTAAGTTCCAAAAATTGCTGATTTGAATCTACCATGCTTTTTCTCTTTGAGAATTTTTAAAGTACCATATTTACCCGAATATAAGAAGACCCCATAATATCGAGGAGGCCTCCTTAGAATTTTTTAAATTTTAAAATAATTCTTACATTTTTTTCAACATAAAATTACAAATGGTCTGATTGACAAGGAAATTGTCTTATTCATGAGAATATTCAAAACTTATTGCAGATCTTCACTATTTTCTTATTCCTTAAAATTATTATCATTGTATCCTCTGTCTTCTTCACATGTCTGTTTTCTTCACACACTTCCTCTGTCCTCTGTCCTCTGCCTTCTTCACATTTCTTAGTCTTTCATCTGACCACTTATGTCCATTTCCTTCAGTGTTTGTAGATTTTTCTCTTTCTCCACTGATGTTCCTGTCCTCCTATTCTTCATCAATGCATTCACATTCTTTAGCAGAATTGACTTGAAATTTGCGTTGTTTAATGGTGAGACATACGAGTTGTGAAATTGTACTTCTCTGATCTTGCATTTCTCAGGTGACATGGCAAGTTTCCGAGTTTGTGAAGCTAATATTTTTTATAATTCATTTTCTCTGGTTAGATGTAGAATGCATACTTCTATCAATGTTTTTTTATTTCCATCTCTTGCAAAATGCAGATTAGCACTCGCCGAATGATAAACTAAAACCTGCGTGGCCTCGTAGATCGCATCGGGTGGCAAAATTTCGATAACGATTTTTATTCATTTCCACATTGCATTTCTTTTAATATAATACTATTCGTTTGGCATTCTCTTTACCTGCCCATTCAAAAATATTAGTCTGAATCACCTGGCAAATTTGTGGTAGATGCTGAGAATATGTAGATAAACTTGATGTTTTTATTCTTGTCTCTGCTTATTGTTACATCAACGTTTATGAGTTTTGTGAACTGGAAAAGGAAACTTGAAACATAAATTCTAACTGACTAGACTAAATCTGCAAAATTTAACTGGATCCCACATTTTTTTAATGAAATGGGGAAAAAACTTCATCTTATGTTCTGGTAAGTGCAGGAATTACTGCAGATTTTTAGGACAAAAGTAGCAATATTATAATATAACAACCATTAAAACAATGTGAAAAAGGACATGTTGCTATAACACCTACTTGTTTTTTTGTTGTGTTTTTAAGTTTTTCCGAGTTGTACAGAGACAACTTATAATAAATCAGTTTTTTTTTCTTTCCTTTTTTTTCACTCTTTGTTACAGAGCCAGAGCACAACTACACTTATTCAGCAAGGAAAAATCAGCATTATGTCGTATGTATAATTCTTTTTAGTTTAAACATAAAAGTTTGCGAATTTCTCTAATTTCTTATTTTGTGTAGATGCAACATTGGGGATGCTGTTCTGGTAGTATGGGATGAAGAGCATCAAAACTACACTATTCTGCAAGAATCATCTACTTTGTATTTTCTCCATACGGATTGTTTAGATTCTTTGGGACTAAAGATCCAATCAGGTATAATTTGTTAAAATAATAAAGATTCATTTTCATTTGCCTTGTCTACATTTTACAGTTATTACATATTTTATATTATTGATTATGTATTTTATATTTACAGGAGATTCTCCACGGAGGTTGTACAGCACTGGTGAAGTAATTGAGAAAGAATATTGTCATGCCAAGAAAGTAAGTAAATCATAAACATCTTAAATAATTGGATTTAGCAATTAAAACTTGTGTGAATGAATCTCATACTTACGTGATTGATAACTCAGCATCAGAAAAAACAGATCATCTATTTCCTTGATGTTTTTGTGAGAAATTTCAAAAATAGAAATATATCTTCGACAACAAATCTTGATCTTGTGTCCAATAAACAACAAATTTCTTCATTTCTTCTTGTGACTCTAAAAGTAATCAAAATGGTTGTTAGCTCCTAGCCTTGTATATCTAATTAAAAACTAAGTACATTATTTTTAAAAATCTTTCTTGCGTTATATTGAAAGCTTCTTTACCTTTATGTTTGTATCTAATAATATTCCATCTTTCTTCTGTTTCCTATTCTCGTAATCATCTTTACTTAGTCAATTGTGATCAGTCAATCACAATTTTTTGTGTTGATTAATTGTTCCCTTAAACTATTTGTTCTGTAAATCTTCAATTTATGAATATTTATGAATTACTAAATATTTTCTCTCAAAAAATCGTCTTCTTCTTCTGCACTTAATGGATTAGGCTTGAGCCTGTTCCATCCTCACTAGTTTTCCTTCCATCATTTTTTGAGTCTGCCCACGTCTCTTCTTCCAAGCGGTTGATAGAGTAATTTAGGAAGTCTTGAGTCATCCATCCTTTGCGTGTGTTGATACCAGTTATTTTGATATTTAGTTATTTTGCTTCTAATCCCTTCAGCATTTAGTTTTTCCCTAATATTCTCATTATGAATATGATCTTCTTTCGTGCAGCCTGGTATTCTCATCAAAAACTTCATTTCAGCGGCTTGTATTCTACTTGCGGTTCTTTTTGTTGGTACCCAGCTTTCGCTTCTGTGTAGAAGAATTGGGAGAGCCATAGTCTTAGAGAACTTTATTCTTGTGTCTTATCTTGTCTTGTTTTTTAGTGTGTTATGTAAAGTACCACAAATTCTTTGGAACCTTGCCAATTTAATGTTGGTGTCTATATTGGTATTATTATCTACTTGACAACCTAAATAGTTCAAAACTGGAAATTTAGTCTAAAATTATTTTATCCAAATCATATTTGACCTTATTAAATGTTTTCCCCAAAATGCCATCACCTTTGTTTTTTCTTTCAATATTTCAACATTGTATTTTTTACATAAACGATTAAGTGGAAAAATGCATATTGTAAATCATCTTCTGTTTCCTGGAATATTAAAGCGTCGTCTGTGTAAAGTAAAATATTTAAAATATTTTCTTTTGATGTCTTATTAAAAAGTGTCGGTGAGACTAGGCTTCCATGCCACACTCCTGTTTATAAATATTTTATCAGTTTTCATTTATTCCTACTCTTGTAACTATAGTAGTGGTTTTATACAAGCTCCTTATTGCTTCAATTTTTTGAGGTAGAGATTTTTTGAGGAGAATCTCAAAAAATCAATTTGAAGAAAACCATTTATTTATATGGTAGGATCTGTTTACTCTACTGCCCATATTTGTTTATTAAATGACACTTTTAATATTTATAAGAGCCATGGGATACCTCAATACTACTAATAATATATTTTTTTAAAGAAAAGTGTAATTTATTATTCATTGTTCCAGAAGTATTTGAAGAGGTAATATTTGGACCAAAGTTAAGAAGTTTTTGAAATGTTACGTGAATTAATTTTCATTTTGTTTGTGTTTCTAGGCAGAAAATAGGTATAAAGTACCTAAGGGGACCAAATTTTACCGAGTTAAAGTGAGGCCAGTACAGAAGGAAAATTTACTTTCAAGGAGTCATTATCCAAATAGGAGACAGCAGCAACATCATCACCATCACCATCATCACGGAAAGCAGCAGCAGCAGCAACAACCACAGCAACAGCAACAGCAGCAACAGCAACAGCAGCAACAGCAACAACAGCAGCAGCAGCAGCAACAACAACAACAACAACAACAACAACAAATAAATCAGCCAGAGCCATCGACAAGTAATACTGCACAACGAAATGATGCCCAGCAATGTGAAGATGAACAGCTTCGAAGAAGTGGAGGAGAGAAAGAACATCATTCAAATGAGGTTTCTGTAGATAAGACTGATGAGTCTTCATCTTCAGGATATTTAAAAGAGTAAGATGAACATCAGCAATTCTTGTGCAGGATTAGATGCTGCCAAATAAGTAGTCACAAATAGAAAATCTGTTGCTTTTTATATATTGCTAAATCAAATGGGACATGCCAGTGAAGACAGAAAGATTAAAGTTAATTTTCATGAAGTTGGGCAGAGTAGCATCATATTTACTGGCATTAACATAATTCCAATTCACCAACCCTGCTGGACAACAAATGTGAGGAATCGGGTTATTTTAATTTTTGTGTTAGTTTAGATTTAAGACATATGGAATATACATGGCTCTTGTGATATTTAATTTAAGTTTTGTAATAATTTGTGTTGTGATGGTATGTGTGGGTCTTGCCAGATGTTGGGGTCGGTCTTGGAAATTGGAAAATTGTGGGAAATATTTGCTGCAGACTTGGTCATTGATTTCTGCATGCCTTTGCAATTTTTACTTGCAATATACTGAATGTATGAGGCTGGATCCTCGCAACCAGAATCCTTCCATTAGTGTACTCTGGTATTAACTGTTCAAATGAAATTCTCTTGAGGAGAAAAGTCTTAGATAATAATAGTGTACTACTTACAACATTAATGTCATATCCTGTTGCATGCCAATCATTTATAATTCTCTGTCTCTATTTCTCTGCGTCTGCAGGGTATGTTTTTGAGATTTGCTGATATTCATCTTTTATGAACAGGTTAAATTGAATCTCTTCAGCATATAGTATAGATGTACTCAAACAGTGATAATGATAGTTTCAGCTTCTATGAATATGATAAGTAGTTACTTAATTCATTGTTCCTTTGTAATTCCTGTTTCCCTGTTTGATGTAGATATGTGTCAGAGATAGCAGGATAGTATCATTCTAAAACAATATAAGCACATTCTGTACACTATTGTCAAAGCATTCAGTATTTATAAGTGATTTGAATTTATGTTTATAGCTGCAAACATCATTAAACACAAAACAAACTAGATTTCCACTTTGATATATGGTCTGTAGGAGGCAAGCATTCATTAGATAAAGAGATAACTAAGTTTTTTTCTGCTTGTCCTAGCAAGCAGTGTGCTAACCCATAAAATCTTCATAACAAAAGACATCACCGAGTACCTAATTTTCTTCTGTTAGAATTAGATCTGACTTGCTCTCCATTGCTACTTTGAGGAGCATCTTGACTTAGTTTTCTCTGAATCTAAATGTATTTGATCAGTTACGTAGGGCTGTGATGCATGTAATTTCAAAATAATATTTTTTGTTGTGTCTCTGAGTTGTGATCTTGTCTTGATATGTTTTTGTTTAATTGCTATATTTAATATTGTGCTGTGTGATAACTATTTTTATTTTTTAAGTGATAGACATACCTCATCATATATCAGCTGATGAGGGTAGTTTATAATAAATAGTCTTTTGTACTTGATAAGACATAAGATGATTTGTCTGATACATTTTGTAGCTTGGCGCAATTTTGTGTGATACTTGATTCCCACAACTGAGCTTTGTAAATATATTTGTGCAATATATACTTATAGTATAAGTGAAACATAGAGAACACAAGTGATGTGTGTGTATGCATGTGTGTATATATATACATATATATATAGAATTTGACACAAAAATATTTATACTAATATATTTTTACATACGCATTTAAGATAGAATACAAAGCTTTCAAAACCTTTGTTTCTCTGACCTGGATTTTCTTTCAGGAAACATTGTCTCTGTTGTCTCAAATACAAAGTTGGTGCATGATTTCCTTTATGCAAATGTCTTATGGTATTCCAGGGACATAATTTCATGTGATAGAAAAAAAAAAAAAGGGGGCAATGATGAAGATGAACTAGGCATCGAAACCCTGATGTTCAAAAGTGTGTGATGCACCAAATGCATTGTGCCTAGACAATATTGTGTACCTCTGGGACATAATTAACATTTACTCTATAATAATTGCAAGTTAAATTTGTGACATTTTTTAATACTAAGTTGTGCAGGCTTAGTGATTACACTATGTGATAATGTGCAGTTGGCTTGTAATATGTGAAACTCAAAGGATGCTTTTCAGTGTCTTGTAATAAATTTGTCGATATTCTCTTGCTTGTTAATATTATGATGTTAGTGTGATATTTATTCTTTGATGAGTTTGTTCCGACTGAACTCCAAATTCATCTGGTCAATCGTATTTTATTTATTATTAAGTGAAATATGTAGGTTCCTAGTGAGTTTCTTGTTAACTTAAGAGACGTGGTTGTATGAAGATACTGACAAGTTATTTTATTTTGAGTGACGCAGATTTGAGCAAATGTAGATTTGAAAGTGAGGATGAGAGGTGTCACTGACTTTCGTGAAAGGAGACAAATCTGTACAAATGTAGAATACAATAAAAACTTTTTTATTTGATCTTATATTTTTTGTTTCGTTTCATGGTCTCTTGAACATGCTTTCATGACAGTGCTATTTTTACCTAAAATGAGGCATTGGCTATCAAAACAAGCTCATTAAATTATTTACCAACATTTACTTTTTGTCCATTGCATTTTGAGAGTTCTCACAAAAGGGCTGTGCTTCAAATCCTGCTTATTCCCATAAAAAATGTGTAAAAAACTTATCCAATTCATGTTAAACTGCATGTGAAAGAGAATTTTTGTTTCCCTTTAAAAATTTTGTCAAAAAGCATGAACTGCATTTCATAGCAAGTGACTCATATTAAACATCCCTACATATTTATTTTAAAAAAATTAAATTATGCTGTACTTTTTACTTTCTTGTATACGTATACAAGAAAGTATACATCTTGTGTACTCTAAAGAGAAAGTAGTGCAGTGCTGGAAAAACAAATTTCGAGGTTTTGATGGAAATGTGTGTTTGAGGAGTTCCATAGGAAAAGTGTTGGTGCTTTTTGTTTTTTCTCCAAAACTCTTCTCCATCTATAAACAACTCTAAAGACAACAATACACAGGATTTTTACCAAAATACCATGATCAGTCTGGCTGAAGTTACCTCGAGAAAATGAAATGGAAACTGACTGTTAATTACTGGGGATTACCGTACATGAAGCTTCTATATCATCAAAATTTCCACCATTAAGAGCAAGTGTTCAACAAGTTGGTCTATTGGTGGGAAATTAGCTGTTTTTTGTCTCTCGAGAATACAAGTATTAAATATGAAATTAGATACACAGAAGGAATCTTGGGGATGGTGTAATAATGGAAGAAATTATTATATGGACCCTTCCCAGACTACAGCTTTGGGCAAGCAAGATGTCATTCAACACTTCTCAGACTGCTGGTGGGAACGTAATATTTTTTATTTCCTTCTAATTTAATTAAAATCTCAAATTAATAATCATGAAAATACTTTTAAAACTGTTTAAAGTCAGATGTAGCATTATTATGTAATTTTTACCATCACAAGAAAGAATGTGCTGTTGGATTGTGCTTATACATTTTCTATTTTCAGGATCAAATTAACATATAGCAGTTGTGAAAATTGACATAAATGATGGGAGTTTTAAATTCTTGTCCACATTGTCATTGGGAAAATTATTCTGTGCTGTTATTTTAGAGGTAGACAACATCATCATTTTAGTTGTGATGTTTGATTTGTATTTGAATGATTTTAACAACTTGAAAGAATCAAGGGTCAATGTGGTTGACTGAAGTAAATAATTATATGAGGATTTTGTTCCTTCCTAACGTAATAGAGGTAGAAGTTGCATATAAAAGTAATAAGATTATTAAAAATTTATTTTGCTTTCATTACATGAAATAACTTTTCCTCTTGAGATTTCATACTCTAAAATGATATTGAAAGTAATTGTAAGTAGTGTCCTTATTTATTAAGAAATACAAGAGAAATTTGTGAATGTGTAGTTATGTTGATAGTAATGTTTTAGGAATGGGATTTAAATTAAATGGTGATCACTAATAAAACAAAATTAATATTCAAAGCATTTTATTTACAATGTCAATGGTGGGCAACATGTGGGAAGTGAGGTGGGTTTGTGAAGTGAGAGGGAGAATGGTAGCTGTTATTATCTACATCAGAACACTGCATTCTACAGTTGTTAGTAATTTCATTTGGGGATGTTGTGCATTGTAACCGTGAGTGGGTGCTTCCATCCAAAGATGTGCAATGCATATCCATACGTTCACAATACAAGTTTGACACACCCGATATAGGATACTCTCCAGTAGGGCAAGGTCCATCTATGTCATCCATGTTTTGTACTCCAAGGCAGGGGGAACTAAAATTTGTGCTTAGGAATTCCTTGGCATTAATTTGGGAATCTGGAGGTGTCGCCCCAGGAACACTATTAAACCTAAAACCTTTCGTTTTTCCTTCCATATCACATGTGTTGCCATTTCTATTCTCCAAGTGAATAATTTTGTATGACTGTTCATCATTAGGACTATAAGAAAACCCATTTATGCTGTTCACATCCAAAGAGTTTTGATGTTGAGGAATATCCAAGCGAGAGTCCTGTAATTCATAATACAGCAGGTGATTGTCACTCATACCTTGTGTTTGCAAGGTACCCTCAGTTTTCACTGCATTTTCTTGTGTGTTATATTGGAAAATACTATTGACTACATCTTTGGTTGTCACTTCTTCTAGATTCCTGGGATTAACAATAGTATTAGGGTGATTTGAAGAATTACAATGCATCCGCATGGCACTATCTTGGTATTGCACATTGTCATTTAGTTCACACAAATTGTGGTCTTCCAATGAATGTTGACGCGCATTGGATGACAATGGATTATCTGGTGAACAGGGAGGAAACTGACTGGAACTACTGTTGCTTTCATCAGTGACGACAGATAAAAGCTGTGACTGGGGGAGCAACCAATATGATTCAGGTTCATGTTTAATATTGTCACGATGGATTGTTCCACTACCCAAATCCAGCAGCATAGGTGGAGATCTTTCGTTGTCAATGTTATTGTTATGCTGCTGATGCTGGATTATCATTCCGTAATCTGGTGGACGTAAAGGTTGATCCAACTGAAAAATTTCATCTGGCTGAAATAAGTCACTTCCTAGTGGACCTAATTCACATTGCTGTTGATTCAGCATATTTGCACTCAATTCCTCACTCTGAACATGATTGAAGTAATTACTTGCAACACCTGATAAACTTTCTGGGTGGGAAATAGTATTGAATTGTTGAAGATGATCTTGAATCCAGTATGATGGATCCATATGGGGATGTTGGTACTGGGGAGTGTGATGAAATTGGCCTTGGTTGGATGGTAGCCTTCCACATATGCATTCAAATGGAGGGCAAGAACATGAAAAGCCTGCGGATAAAAACATTATGTTAATAAATCATAAACATAATCATTTAAACAAGAAAAACAGCCGGTACTTAAAGGCACCGGAAGTAGTGGACAATATCAAATTTATATGCTGCACAATTTTGAAGAGTAAAAATTATCAATAAAATGTCATTCTAACTGTAATATCATAATAAAGCAGACTAATTTAATTTTTAACTTGCGATATGCAATTCATTTTTTTGTAAAAGTAGGGTGTACGGTTTTATTTTGAAAGTTGCATACTTGATTTCAGTCGTAATTTTTATGTAAATGACAACTAATCCCCGGCGCGCTGAATTTCTTTTGATTGTGATTTCAAGCAAATTGACTACGGTGTTGGTCGTGCTTTAAAAACCAACACGCAATGGCATCTGAACACTGGTCCCGACGTTCAATGAGGTATGTGGAATGTTCAATGAACTTATTTTCAGAAACAACGCTCAAACTAATTTACATGTTTTCTCATGTAAGACTTTCCACAAAGTGTAAATTTGCACCATAACATTCGTGAGTCATAAAAAGACCATGTACTTTCTACTATTTATAATTTCTCATTCCTATCGGTTGAAAAGTGTCCATAGACATATGAACGCGTGTAATGTAATGTAATGTAATGTAAAGTACCGAAAGCGGAATTGATAATATTACGAACTTATACCACAGCAAGGATGTACAAATGGCAATTTCCTCACCTTTTTCCGAGTCTGATATTAAAGGTGGGGGAGGCTCCAAAGGACACAACACAGACCGAGTATTCGGTTCCGCATCCGACTCGGTGGCAGTCTTGCCTTCTCGTAAAGACATCAGCTGGAACAGATAGACATCGGTTAAGAATAAACAAGGACAAACGAGGTTCGCAGAGTATCTTGGCCAGTTAACACTAACATTCATTATTTTTTTTAAATATGCATAATATTTCCATCTAACGACACTCATGCTAATAGTATCTGCTTATTTTAACAGGCTTCTTTCCTGTATTTTTTTGCACCACACTAGCTCTTTCGAATATTGGAGATTTTTCTAATTCTACATTTAATTTTCAAATGTTAATTGAAAGAACAGGAATATCAATGAAAATCTTCCATAATATACTTATTGCAGTTTATTTTATCCATTCTCAGATAGTAATCGCTGTAATGAGAAAGGGTTCCAAGACATATTTTACGAAAATAGTGAACAAGCGGAAAGGCGGAGGGCGAGAGACGAGACAAAGAAAATACTTGAATAGTATTAATAATTAGTTTCAATTTCTCGAAAGTAAGTAAGGTCATGGTCATCCCTATTTTCCAGAAATACTAATTGTCAAGAAACTTCAGCCAAGGCAGGTCAAGAAAGCAGATTTTCATAGTTAAAGGTCAAGAAAACAGAATTTCATAGTTATTAATGTTAATATCATAATAGTATCCATTGCAGTGATGATTTTCTGATTCATTGATTTTTAAATTGGTTTTATAGCTATTAACATACCTATAAATGTTATGTTTTTACTGCAGAGGCCGAAAGTTAAAAATCGAGGCGGAGTGGAGCCGAGATTTTTAATTTGGACGAGGCAGTAATAACATTGTAACATTTCGTGGTATGTTTAACGTTTTATCAGTCACCATAAAATCTCACGATTTGTGCAAAAATTTACCGTACTGCGATAGAAAACAAATGAATTCTGTTGCTATGGCACGGTACTGCGATATTATGGGGTGTTGCTTGCGATATGTCTATTTAAACAACATTCGTTTACCGTGGTTTGAGAAAAGATGGATGCAAATAATTCTCCTGAACCAAAAGATATCTAAAGTAATAACGTTCGGTGAGGACGTTCGCGCCTCGACTTCGTGGCGACACCTTCAGATCGTCAGTAAATATGATAACCGGAGAAGAGTTTCATTTGGTGGAATGCCAGGAAAATGTAAATTTATCTAAAACTCATATTTTAATTGCACTAATAATATTATAATTAACAATAACTATCCCCAAAACTAATGTGTTATTTTTATTCTGAATTGTTTGAATCTGACTAGTTTTGTACATCGCAATGTTATTTTAAAATAAACATTTGACTTGCGATGAATCGATGGTTGTTTATTTACGTTGCTAAGGATGTTAAAGTATTTGCCAGCTTATATTTGTGCTCTAGTTAAATATCCCGTATTATCAAAGCCATTAAAAATCATTAAGTTAGCTGGAACTGTGATTGAAAACTAGCCTTAATTAACTTTAGACCTAATATATTCAGAAAAAATACATAATTTTGTCAATGAAATTTTTGCACAATCATTATTTTTATTTTTAAAATAGTGAACAAATAATCTCAATATTAAACTAAACGGTTCACTGGGATAGCAACTGGTGACTAGTGACTGGTGACTAGTGACTGGTGACTAGTGACTGGTGACTAGTGACTGGTGTCTGGTGACTAGTGATTTGGAGAAACATTTTCATCTGAGAAGAATTGAAGAAATATTTACAACCTTTGAACATTCATAGTGTTCGTATATTAAAGATTGATGAATACTAAGCTGCTGTAAAACTCAGTTTATTTTACAAATTTACGTAATCGAGTAATTCAACGACCAGGCATAATTATTAAGGAGACAATGGAGACCGGAACTCCAAGTCGATATCTTTTTCAATTCCTTGTTTCCAAAAGATAATACAGTGGGATTTTGAAAAATACTCAATTCACAATGTAATGTTTAATATGTTGCAAATTATTGTGGATAGTATGATTAAATTTTTTATTTTGGCTGTCTTTTCGGCAATATGTAGTACTGCAGAAAAATGTGCCGATTTTTCACCAAAAGTGGGTTTTGTTACTGATACCGAATATAGTTATTTATGTCACGAATCCTCTAAATGGGTCTTTAAGGACGAAGCGGGAAGGTTAACTGAGAGGCGGAGCGATAGCGAAGCCGAGTAGTTAACCTTCTGGCTGAGTCCTTAAAGACTAATAGAGGACGAGTCACATACAATGTTGTTTGTTATTTCTAATTTTTCTAGTTATTCAAAATACAAATTTAACACTTTCATGAGTTAAGAATTGCCATTACTCTCGATGTTCTGTAGCATGGGTTGTTGATACAGGTTCTTGGTAGTTTTTATATCGCAGTGCAGAGAACAAAGTGGTGAAAGAAGGATGACGAGGGCATAGGGACAAAATGGGACAAATGAGTGAAAGGGACAAATGGCTCTAGGGGACAAATGGGTGAATGGGACAAATGGGTGAATGGGACAAATGGGTGAATGGGACAAATGAGTGAAGGGGACAAATGGGTGAAGTGGACAAATGGGTGAAGGGAACAAATGGGTCAAGGGAACAAATGGGTCAAGGGGACAAATGGGCCAAGGGGACAAATGGGCCAAGGGGACAAATGGGCCAAGGGGACAAATGGGCCAAGGGGACAAATGGGCCAAGGGGACAAATGGGTCAAGGGGACACATGGAGCAATGGAAAAAAGTGGGACAAGGGTACAAGGGACAAAATGGGATGAGGTGAGAAAATGGGACAAGGGGACAAGTGGGACATGGGGACAAATGGGACACGGGGCAAATGAGACAACGGAAACAAAATTAGACAGGGAGCAAAGTGGGACAAGGGGCAAGTGGACAGGTAACAAATGGGACTAGGGGCAAAATGGAAGAAGGTAACAAAATATGACGAAGTGGAACAAGGGACTAAATGGAACAAAGTGGGACAAGGAGACAGAATGGGACAATGGAACAAATGGGTCAAAGTGGGACAAATGGGACAATGGGGCAAATGGGATAAAGTGGGACAATGGGGCAAATGAGACAAGGGGACAAAATTGAGGACAAGTGGGCAAAATGGGACATGGGGGACAAAATGAACGAATAGAGACAAAAAGGACAAGAGCCAAGTGGGAAAAAAGGGACATATTTATCAGAAGATCTATGAACATTGGTAAAATCTAACCCCGAGAGTCCGCTGAAATATTTTTAATGGATTCTCCAGCATTTTAGCGGCCGTTGCTACGGACGCGCTCTTAAAGTGTTGTTTAGATGGCTGGGTGGTAAGGAGCTAAGTGTGTTTAACGACGTAAATAACAAAAATAACATTTTTGGAAAAGACAGTTTTAACATTTTAGAACAATAATATTTTATTCAATGGTATATAATATAACGAATTAGTTCATTCTGAAACAATAATTAATGTTAACAAATAAAGAACAAATAGGTACCAGATGGGGGTCACGTGAGAGAATTTCGACCCCCGGGCTTGATTATTTTTGATATACGGTTTTGTTTGAGACTTTTGTAAATCCTCGTGATTTTCAGTATCTTTTCCATAACCTTCAATCTGCATATTCATTTACTCATTCCATGATTATGTTATGTCAATTCTCAGAATTTATTTTTATCTCGCGGGTTTTTCTGGATCGTAAAGCTAGGTAACCATCGACATCAGTTCATCTTCTGCTGCCAAGGGCCTAACTGACCAAAGGCATGTAATTATTCAATAAAAAAAAGCTAGGTAACGGATCTGTAGGTTGGACTTTTTAATATATTGCGATTCTTTCGAACATTTTAAACATTCCGCCACTACTCCAGTATCTACAAAAGAAAATCTTTCTTCCCAAACAGAAAGAAAATTGACGGGTGTAGATTCTTTCCCACTCACGTTACCTGACACACCAGCAAAGGCCCACTACCAAGGTTTTAGTTATCGGCGACCGCCGCACGGTGGGGTATTTGGCCGATTTAGGCGGCCAAAAGTCGATTTTGCAAATTTCACTCTAGACAAGTAAAAAATACAGCATTGTAAAGCTAAAAGGTCAGGGAATAACCAGCTGCACAACTTTTAACGGTAGGTGCATCTTATCTGAACTTGTCTACTCGTGAAGTACGCATGTTCATTTTTGACTCACAGTGAATCAGTCTCACAGTGAATTCCGTGTAATGAGGTTCGATTTTGAAGTGAAGAACCATGGTGACTGATAAAGCAGGTAAGTATGTACACGTTATGTGTATTTTTGTACAGATTTTAATTATTTTAGCTGAGATAGAGCTAAAATTCTTCAATGTTTAATGAAGCGAATTTTAAGTTAATGTAAGTAAATTAGTGTACTTCCGGGGGTTTCCGGGTTACAGTTTTTGGTGCAATGGAACGGTTACGTTTTCTGTTTTACAACTTCGTGAAAATCAATCGTGGATTCGCGCGGTTTTGCTTGATATATAGCCATTTATGTACAAATGATTTTTGTGGATTTTTTGACATGAGTTTATTTACTTTTTAATTTCCTCCAAAATTCGACTTAGGGCATTCGGACATCAACTTAATGACTCGAAAAAAAGTTATTTAACATGATACAGCAACAAAAATTACAAGATATTAGCGAATAATTGGAATTTATAGAAAATTAATTGTTGCTTAAATAAAATTATTCTGACGAACAAATAAAGGAAATAAAGCATAAATTTTCATATTTTAAATCTCGTATGAAATTAAGGTAGTCCGTAGCACACAAGAAAGAAGATGTGTTTACACAATGAGTAATATCAAGCCCCCAAGACATGACTTAATTTTAAAACATTCAATCTCAAAAATCACGGTGATAGATCTATGAAAGAAGAAAAACATTAGGCATGTGTCATCCTATTCCATCGTCATTCAAAATTCAGTTCAAGGAACACATTGGAATAAAGAACCAGGTCACACTACACTACCTTCTTGTATATTTCAAATATAATAGTCATTTAAGGCACAAAAGTGTAATAACAATTTATGAAAACCTAAAGCATGGTACAAATGCAGTTCACCTCTTCCAGAAACATTTGATTGAATTTCTAAAGTTGAAGTCGGTAATGTCAAAAAAGTAATATATTTTTCAGATGGAGAAGTGCGCAATATAAAAACCGGAAAAAGTTTGTTATTTTATGTTTTCACGAAAAAGATTTTGGTATGAATTCTGAATGGCATGTCTTTGCTACGTCCCATCGGAAAGAGCCTTGAGATGGAATTGGCGACGCAAGAAAATCTGCAGCCATTTAATTATCCAATTACGACACCACAGAAATTATTCGAGTGGGCAAATAAATGTTAGTGGTATTCACTTCATGTTTTTGACAATTGATGACCAGAAAAATGAATGTGACTTATTGAAGTCCCGGTATGAAAAAGTGAAACTAGTCATACAAAAAAACTTTCGTCGATCTATTATTTTATTGGGCATCACGTGTGTTTTAATGACCACTCATTTGTTTCGATTGTTCTTAACGGACGACGGACTGTTAAAATCCTCAACAGAAACCGACAGTTTTAATTTAATTTTTCATCTATTTATCGCCAAAGAACAGTACAAACTTTATGCGGGAAGAAGTATAATCTGCCCATGTGTTTTGAGTTCCAGAATCTCGATATGACTGCGTAGGCTTCCGCAGCCGGAGCTTGTATTGTCTAGACCAGTGGTCTCCACAATTTCGAAACGTGTGAGCAACAATACCGTTTTCAATCCTACTGTGAGCTGCCAAGAAACGAAGACTTTCTTTTTCAGATCCTAACATTTGTTTATTGTCTATAAACATACACTTCTGTTAAATTCGAAACAATTTTAATAAATGTATGAACGTAAGAACAGTTTTTTCATCAGACTTGTTAATGAGAAGGATGGCATTCTGTTTTGTTGTAAACAATTTTTTATGATGGAAGAATAGGAGGTGACAGACATTCGAATGTAGTTGTCCAGATGTTAGCCTGTTTCTGTACTTGTTTGTCCTCTGAAGAACAAGTCAACAACATGTTGTGGCCTTCCTCAGAGCATACTGCTCTGAGGAACACTCTGAGGAAGGCCAAAACATGTTGGCCGAAAAGTCAGTCACCGCGACAGACACGCGGTTCGACCTGGATAGCCTAAACAATTCCCGAGACTCGTCCCTACTCTCCCACTACACATAATTGAATTATAAATAAAGATTCCAATCAGCGTAATTGACAACACTTGAAAACTAGAAACTTTGCTCTCGAGTTGCAGAAAACGTATTTGCATCAGCCAGTGAACTACAGATTTAATTTTATAGTATAGTTAACAAACAACCCCTCTCCTTTCTGCTCTTCTCCTTTCTACTCCTGCAAAAAGCAAAACGCTTCTCGCAACTAGACATTTGTAGTTTTGAGCATCACCCGTATAAAATATAAACATTTTAATTTTTAACAAAAAATATTTGTGGACTGTGTGTATAATATAAAGATTTTTAAACTATTCAAAAGTGGGTGGGGACGATACCGACAATAGAGCCCCGGGTGATATCGACTCTTGCTATGCCTTTATAACAAGCAACAAACTAATTCGGAAAAGCATTGAAAGACTACATTTCTTACATCTGACATGTTGAAGAGACCATTAGCGAGCGCAGAAGGACAGAGGGCGAGAAAAATAAGAAGGGGAAGAGGAAAAGGGGACAACGAAGAGGGGAAGAATAAAAGGAAGAAAAAAGAGGGTGAAGAAGAAAGTGTAGGCGAAGGAGGGGAAGACGATCGGGAAGGAGGAGAAGGAGAAGAAGCGATCGAACCGATCATTTTGGCTCCTTGCCCCTGTGCCCATGCAAGAAAGAGATCAAGAAAAGGGAGGGGAAATAAAAAGGAGGAAAAGAGGGGTGAATAAGACTGTGAAGGCGAAGGAGGAAAAGGAGACGAAACTACCGAACCGAGAATTTTGGCTCCTTGTCCCTGCGTCCGTGCAAGAAAGAGATCAAGAAAAGAGAGGGGAAATAAAAAGAAGAAAAAGGGGGGTGAATAAGATTGTGAAGGCGAAGGAGGAAAAGGAGAAGGCGCTACCAAACCGATCTCTTGGGCTCCGTGCGAGCGCTGCGGCCCGTTCTGCTTCCTCACCTTGGAGCCCAGCGCCGCCTCGCGCGCCAGCAGCACGGCCAGGCCGCGCACGCGCCGTCCGGCGCCCAGGCTGCGCCGCGCCTCCGACGTGGACTTGGCCTCGGGCCGCGGGTGGTCGTGCACGCCCTTCGCCTGCGCAGCCACAAGCACAAACACACGCGCGCTTTAGTGGGACTGCAACTGTTGCTCAATTGTTTTATTTTTGGTTCTGTTATTTAAGGTCGCATCGACATCTAGGTCATTAGCGACCACTGTTGGGTTCAGTGTTATGGAAACTGTGAAGATGATATGGTGATGATAGGGGATGAAAGGACGATCACAAATACAAGCATGTCCGAGGAGGGACTCGTAGAGATCCTTGAGTCGGAGATCACTACGGCACTACTGGCTTAGCGATCTCGGCCATCGGGGATCGGTAAATTGTGATTTGGATTTCATGATATTAACATTCTATGCAATGTGAGAATTGTTTATTCTCGAGTTGAATAAACCATGTACGATTTAAAGACTCGACTTTTTTAAATATGTCGTATTCATAATCACGCGAAAACAAATTTAACAACAGCACAAACATTCTCGTGTTATTGGTGACGGTTAGGAATGTTATATTTCACCTTTTATCGTACTAACACTTCACATTTATTCTGGAAAAGTTAATTGATATAATTCGAAATTGCTCGAAAACTACTAATATTTCGAAAAACGTGTATATGAAATTATTTAAGTATCTGATATTTAGGAATAGATTGCATTAAACATGTATTTCTAGTTTCAGTATTGAAGGTGCAGGAAAGGTTCCAAAAAAATTGAACGTTGCCACCATATAACTTAAAATTACGCAAACACTGGTAATAATTAAAAAAAGTACCATAAAATGATTTAAAGTCTTACCACTGAGGTGTAGATTCGCATTAAGAGATAGCTAAAACATGTGGAATTTTCAATTTTCGAAATCTCAGAATTTCAAATGAAAAATGGACCTGGAAAAGTTAAGAGCTGTTTTTGAAAATATTACGAAAATCTTGTAGGGGCTTCATGTAAATTACTCCAAAGATTAAAATATACTTTTCACATTCGCAGGACACCAAGTACGGCTAGATTAATAGGAGAATATTCATTTTTGAGATATACTGCCAAAGCTACCTTTACTAGTAGAGCCGGACAAAACGCATAATATTTTCGATCTTTCTCGCTGGCTTGTTTTCGCAATCTCGTAGGGCGAGCATATTTCTTATTTACTTATAAAATCAATACGTAGATCCCTATGAGGCATTGGAAGTATTGGTACCGAGCGCATCTACTTGGCTATCCGGGAGACGCCACGTGGGCACAGATGCCAATGTTTCAGGCGTCATAATGCGACCTTCCTCAGAGCGAAATGCATGCTTGCATGCATGCAATGCATGCATTATGTTATTGCGTGAGGAAAGTCGCAGAATGACAACCGAAGCCTTTGACGTCTGTGCCTAGGATACGGCGTCTCCCGGACAGCCAAGTGGATACTGACTCAGGCCGTTGAAGCCTTCGCTTTTTTTGGGGGGGGGTTATTTAAGGTCACATCAACTACTAGGTCATAGCGACCACTATTGGATGTAACGTTATGGAATGAAGATGAAACGATATGGTGATGATAGGGGGTGAAAGGACGAACATATACAACCATGCCCGAGGCGGGACTCGAACCCGCGACTCCACGGTCCAATATCACTATTGCACTACTGCTTTTGCGATCTCGGCCACGTGGCCGAGTTCGCATTTTTTGGAACTGCGCATTCTCTACTATTCTGGGGAACATTGCCGGAGTGTTCTCGTGCGTAGTTTTCTGGTAGTTTTAGTGTGTTTCGCTTGTGAAAAGTACCATGAACTCTTATAAAGGAGAAAACTATTTAATACAGAATTTTAATAATTTTTAATAATAAAAATAATAATTTAAATATGTTTTAAAAATAATATTGCTTCCGTGTTCTCGCAGTTTCAATTTCACAACTTGTCAGAGGTTTGTTTGCAACGTGCCTTAACTGTAACTCAGTTATTGTCGTAGAAAATAGTTCGGTTACCCCCTTCATTGAAACTTGAATGATGTGTTTAAGATGTTTAATAGAATCGCTTAAGCGATAAACGGAGGGGAAAGATTCGGTGATCCATCCAGCATTCGTTATCCATCCTTGTCTTTTCGACCGCCGATGTAGTGATTCCCGATAACAGGTCTAGTGTTGGTATCGTTCGTTCTCCATAATGATAGTGTCGGAACTATAATTCTCGGACAGAACGGTCTCAGCGCGCTGGTCTGGACGCCGAGAACGATCGGAAGTGAGTGGTTTTATCCGGCTCTAGTTGGCAGTGTTGTCTACAGACGTACGTTAATAAACACTTTGTTGGTGTGTGGGACCCACAAAGCGTGTTTTCTGACAAAAAAGCACTTTTCCTGCAGCATTACGGAACTTCCTTCAAACTACATATACGAGAGAATGGAAGAAATAGCGGGAAAACCTTTTCAAACCAAGAGAAATTGAAAATCTACATAAGGAACGTGAGAAAAAAAAGTTTAAACTAGAGTTTCAAATTTGTCGTATTTTCGCCAGTGATATAAATACACGTTTTTAAATTATTTTCGGAACTCAAATTCACATTTTCAGATTGAGAGAAACTGTTTGGAAATTATTGACCATGTGTGATATATTGTTATATTTCCGTGAATTTCTTGAGATTTTTGTCTTCAATCTTCGGTGGTCTGAAGGCTAGCAAAAACGTGAAAATGATCAAGGAAGAACGTTTTTTAATTTATTTGGAACTGAGTGTATCCCCTAAGAATGATATTCCACCTTTGCTTATGAAGCCTATCAACCGACAAAATAGTTGCTTAGAGATCATAGGACAAGGGTAAAAATGCTATGAAAGGGCAATCGCGGAATGCTAAGGAATTTGAAGTGTCATAATGACTAAGTTCGCATATGATTTACTCTCAGCTGTCCTGCACACGCACACGGTTCATGAGCTTGTTGGCCAACGTTTGGGTCTTTTTTTTTTTTGCGCTGAAATGTCTGGTATGTGTGTACTTTAGTCCCTAAAAAAAGGCCACGATGAGTTGGCCTACACGTTGGTAGGCCTACGCCTTGCGACGTGTCGTGTCGTCGTCAGGACACCCGAAACAATGAGGGAATTCGAAGTTTCGTGGAAAGACCATGGAATTGTCAGTGAATGTTCGCGATGAATTTTAAGGGAAAGTATTTTGGTACTATATGAACTAATAAGGTTTACAAATGTTTCCTTGTCAGCCAGCAATATGAACAATGATTCGCATTTAATTTATCGCTAGTTTTATTGACTTCGTTTTATTGTCTGGATGTGCTCTAGTATGCAAACATTCTGCGTAATGCTGAGATTAGTTAACAGATTATTTATTATTCTTATTTACTAATTATTGACATTAATCTTTTCAATTTTGTGTTACTTTCATCCGTGGAATATTATCACTTGACGGAATTCATACTTTAAATATGCCCAGATAAAACTACACGTCATTCCGGGGAACATGGATTTTTCGTTAGAGCAATCCTAGTTTTATTTTATTCAATCTGATATATTCCCCTTATGTTGCTGGATCAAAAATAATTCGTCTAATTTGTATTTTTGAATCGTGCCAAAATGAATATTCTACTTTAAAATTGAAGGGGAAGGAAAATGAATTCAGACTTCTTATCAGAACTCATAATATGGTAAGACAAAAAATAATTTTGTGAAAAATGAAACTGGTCGAGACACTTTGCTGAAGTCCCCGAAGACCGATTTCCTAATTCAACATCGAATACCGACTCAACTGGGTAGTCAATAGTACTAAAGGTAGTTCCCTATACAATTCATGAAAATGAAATTTGTGTTTGACACTCGAAAGAAATCGAAGCTTGCCCAAGGAAACCATCTGATGAAGTGTTATGCATTGTAGAGTTCACTGTTTGGTTCTTTCTTATCATCAATAAATGTCCGGATCATCATGATTTTCCTCACTGATGAAAGAAACTTAAGAATTCTCAATGTTGTTTCTCACATTTTGCATAGTTTTGGGTAAACATGGTATTGCGGAATAGTTAATACAACGCATGCAAAATAAGACATACTTGCTGCGCATATGATAAACATTGGCATTGTTTGAGATTTGTTGTGACGAAATAAACGGTTAATTTAAAGTTTGACTTAATAATTGATTAATTATTAAAATATGTTATTTCATTTTAAATTTAAAGTTTGAGAAAGTCGAAACATTCAATGTGATGGTAAGGTTACTCTTGTTTTTGTGGCTAATCTGTTTTCCTTGTCTCGATTGATTTGAATGAGCAGAAGAGAACCAGAATAGAAAGCCTTGGGTACAAACTAATTTGTTTTCTTTTCCATCCAATTTTTACAGAATGCCATTTTAAAATATGTTTAGTGCAATACGAGTTTTCAATTTTTAAAAGCATTTCGGTCTATATTTCCCCTGAGCAAAGTAAGCAATATTTCATTCGAGATGTCAAGAGTGACACTTGTAATGGCCTATAAATTTGCTGCACATTCATTTTGATCAATGGGTATTAATTCTTTGTATGGTTAGTTCACGGAACACTTTCTATTTGACAATAATGCTCGGTTTTACAATTTTGTAGTTAGTTCTGTAAGAATGACCTTTGCTTCATTTGCTAGTGATTTTGTTAATCATCACTGAACCTTAACCACTTTAAAATGAAGATACGATTCTGATTTGACTTCTTGATTATATCGAAAGGAATAATTCTTGATTATTTAGAAATTAGATGGATTTTGTGAAAAATTTGGCGTTTTTTTATTATTGCATGTTATTAGATTGATTTGATTCCTGATTTTTAGAATTAAATGGATTTTTCAAGAATAATTCCCAAGAAAATTATTTCGAATTTAATTTTCAGAAAAGTTATACAATTTAAATAACTGATTCGATTTTACAATAAGTTATACTTCGCACAACTGACCTAATCAACTTGAAAAGAGTTATTTTGCTTTCGAGATTTTCACGAACGCAGAGAAGCAGTTTGGAGCAGAGAACGCATAAAATCGCCAGGTACGCTTCATTGAAAGCCACTTAATCGTTTTTATGTGTCCATCATGACGTTTCTCAAAAGACAGATCGATTATATTATCCCCATACATAGATAAGAGCAATTTAAACATCAGCAGAACGCATTGGAAAACGGCCATTGTATCGCCTAAATCGACGTCGATGTATTTGTGGGCTGTTGGGGATTAAAAGCGGGACAACTGCTCACTTTGCGTCCCAGCACGAGCAAGGGAGAAGAAAACAGGAATGGCTAAGGTAAGAAAATGAGATGAATATGGAAAAAGAAATGATGGAGTGGACTAGCGTTTGAAAACAGAATTGATAAAGATCGTCGCGGTGTCGGAAGCAACGGACCATGAACAACGTAAAAAGAGAGGAAATAAATGGAAAAAGATGGCAGAAAAAACCGAAGAAAAGTAAATGATATGGAAGAAGACATAATTAATGCAGAAAAAAACAATAAAAAGGAGGACAGTGAGGTTGATGTAAACGTGATAGTTGGAATGATGAAAGCAATAGTGATGGCCCCAGTGATGGACATTGGTGGAGAAGGCATTTGAGAAAAGAAGATAATTAAATGAAAATTTGTGGTCGAGAGATTAGTATAGGGGAAAATGAAGTTCAGTGTTTCTGGAGATGAAAATGCAAATTAGGACAGGGAATGGGCAAGCGTGGGTAATACAGACAAAAATGAAGATGAACGAACATACTACAACAACAATAATCTAAAAGTGGGATCGATTGGGAGGTGAAATTCTAAACAAACTAGTGAAACAAGAGATGAATTGAAAGTAATAAATACCAAAGTGTTTTGATCGATTAGTACTAGAGGGATGGATCAATAAGGAAGGTAGGAATGAGAATTACATTCGATATGTCGCGTCGATATGATGGAGATGCATGTTCTTGTTTCTTATCCCTGGAGCAAGGCCATTTGATCCTTATATCTGTGACGTTCCCGACCTACATGTGTTCCTTGACTACGGGCCAATTTCATTGTGCACAGTTCAAATTAATTTCCTTATGAAATCGACTCTTATTTTCAAACAGATCGTATTCTCATAAGAATGGAATTATGTAGGACCACTTTTTCATCAAAGGGAAGTTGGCTAGCCCTATTAGTCCCTTAATGCCTTTTCTTAATGACTTTAGGAATAGCCTTAAGAGGCGCTCACATCTTCTTTGAAAACAAAATGATATTGATTTCATAGATCAATACATACGCTTCACATTTGTATCAGAAGCATATCATTCGTATTGTAAAGGGATTCATCAAAGACATGAATAATCTATTAGAAGTTAATACAATGCCGAACGATTTCGTCAGCACAGATAATTTGGACAAAAAAGTTGAATGTATACATTATAAAATTACTCAACGAAACAGGGGGCGTAAATGGCATGTTAACGCGTTTTCGATCATTAAAGAAAATATTCATTCCGCGTTCATGAGGATCGTCTGTGATATATGGGCCTCTTTAAGTGATCACGTTAATAGATTTTTGGCCTAAAACATTGCGAAAAATGATCAATAAAATGATCGTAAAATGTTTTTAAAATGACGTAAAAAGTTTTGATCAAAACCACTTCAGATGAATAACTCAAGATGTTGAATATATTACTGATGTAATCGGGGCTTATTTCTTTTGTTCAAGTGAACTCAGCTTTCAAACTTTTGGTTTCTGACTGTGCTTTAAAAGAAAATTTCTGCCTTTATCGCGAAATCGGCCGAACTAACAATGGCGCCGATAGGCGTCACAGGAACCTCAGATTACATGGTGCTCACAATAGGCTGACATTACAATATGCCAGCGAAGAAATCCAATAGACTACTCAGAAATTGTGTGGTGAACATTTGTGGCATCTCGTAAATATTGGTTGAAGCAAGTACCATTAAAATTATATTAAAGTCGATGAAATCAGCGAAAAAAAGGCTTTAAAATGACGTAAAAAGGTAAAATAAGACTTAACAGTACGAAATCGACGAAAAATGCAAAAAACAAATAGTGACATAAAATGGATCATTGCCTTTTGTCATAACATGAAATTAATTTCTAAACTAAACGATATTGTTCTAAAGTGAAAAGGAAAAAAACAACAACATTTCATCAACATCCTCCCCCTAGTAACAACTTATTGCTTAAGCGTACTCTATGAGTTCCGCAACATGCGTCGCATGGCTTTGCCACTCACCTGGAAGAAGATGGCGTGCTCCGTATGCCTCCAGAAGTGCGTCACGGGGTAGCCGCAGTGGCCGCGGCAAGCCAGGATCTCCAGCCGCCCGGTGCACTGGCGGTTGGGGCACGGTTTGCCTGCGGACAGAGCGTTGTTACTCTCGGAAGATGTTCTCTTGTCATCATTCCACAATTATCCACACAATTTCAACACATCAAGCACTTTTCCGATACCTTGCCTAATAGTTTCGAAATATTTTTGTCACGCATATTTACTCGGATTGTTGCAAAAAACAAAAACATCAATTGGTTGACTATAAAATATGATAGACTGAATTACAAATTTCAACAGCTGATTACTTATATGGAACTATGCTTCATTCACATAGCAATTCGCACACCTCTGCCTAAAATAATTGTTGACAAATGCAACTTAAGTTTACATTTTATCTACTTAATTGAACTAAAATCGATTTGCTTCAAGCGAAGCGTGAAATTTTGGATTTTTAATAATTGCAAACAGCGACTTGTGAACGATGGCAGACATTTTTGAAAAGACATTTCTTCGATCCGACGACTGTGAAATTTCTTTGACATTGCGAAGAGCGTTGTTCTTCGACTGCGCAGTAAGTTCGACACGTGAAGCAGACACGGTCGTCATAATTGGTGCTCGCCTTCATGTTGCTTTACAACGTTTTACTTCCTATGGGAGAAATGAGTAACGTGAATTTCTGCCCACTTAACCATGAAAAACTGGGAACCAATGATCTGCGTATCTAAAACTCCCATCAGACAGAAAACAGAAGATATTCACATCAAACGTAAAAATGTTAGTAAATCTGAAAAATATATAATTACTCATCAAAATTAATATATTAATATGGATATAATTGAATGCAATAATTGTTTTCATCATTCTATGTTTCTGCTATGCCCATAAAAAAACTCCGATTTTGGGAGTCTGGAATTTGATGATTATTATAATTTTAAACATGTTCCTTACAGTTATCTAACCCTCAGAAATTCGCTCACATGTACCTAAAATAATCAGATCATGTTCACATATGCAAATAACAGAAAATCTGCCATAAAATAGCAGAAAATCGACCGGAAATGATATGACCTCCATCGAATAAGTATAACAACGATAATTCTCGGTAGTTTCAATTTATTTTCAAAAAAAAAAATAAACAAAAAACTTTAACGTATACATCCAGGGCACCCACAGATAGCAAATAATCCGAAAGTTATGTATGTTTCTATTCACAACCCTAAAAAACATGTATGTTGAACAGGAAGACAATACATTAAATTAAAAAAAAACTTGTATTCGACCAGCAGCACTGCGCGCCGTGACTTTCTGCTGACGGTTTCACCGTTTGGGAGCCATTCCTTTCCCTTTCCTTGCCGGCCGCGGCCCTTCCTTTGGCCGGGCGCGGGAAGCGCCAAGGGCACTCGCCGCTTCCGCCCTGCACGTGTGCGCGCCCTCGCGTGCGACCGTCTCGACGATAAGGCCCAACGCCCACCCGTCTCGACGATAAGGCCATGTAGGCCTCTGGGCTACGAGGACTCGGAAGTCGCCCGGAAACATCACACAAACAAACCAAACAAAAATAACCCAATAATTTGTTAAAATGAGGTGCTTGATGTGAGTTCATAAGTATCTGACAGAAAATATTTCTCGGTCCTTTACGGATCTTAAAAGTGAAATTACTTTAACTAATAACTGATTATAAAAAATGAAACAGTTCTTACGGAATATACTTCCTAATAAGACAGAAACACAAAACTTACAAAAATAAAACATCAGAAGGAGATATTTCATTGAAATTCATTCTGTAATTAAAAATATAAATAGGAACAAATACACTTTCACTTCATTTCACAGTATGACCTCCATTGCGTTCTACAATAGGATAAAGATATAAATATGTAATTTAATGCCAATTATGAAGTTTTTTTCGAAAAATAGGAAATGCGTGAATAATCGTGTGTGTTTGAAATGCTGATTCAGCAACTTTCACGGCGATGTGCTAATACATATAAACGGAGAACGGGATATATGCAAATGCTAATACATATAAACGGAGGACGGAGACTGTAAAGAACTGACAGTGAAAACTGCGAAAGACGTTAGTGATTTTAGATTATGAGCAAAAATAGAAATAGGAAAAAAATTATGTCAACGACAATATTGATGTGCATTACCACCGTAAAATAAGTTAAAACTGACTTATGATATTCTTATTTACCACCAGACAAGTGAAATTTTTATTTTAAAACATGGATTATTATTTACGTATCATGAATAAATTAAGGTTTTATTATACATTCAAAAAAGTTGCTTGTTATATTACTAGTAGATCCGTGATGTACAGTTACTTTCCTCTCTTGTTCTTTCTACTATTGACCACATCGTTTATGCGGTTTCCATTACTATTCACGGCTATTGTGAACGTCCAAAACGACGATTCGAGAAATAAACTTTAAATAAAGTTAAAATAATAAAAATTATATCTTAGTTGATAATTAATACTAATAATTATACTTTATAAATGAAATGAGAGTAATATGAAAACAGGAAATTTATGATTCTTAACTAGAAAGATTTATAAAAATGAGTACGAGAGATGTTGAAACAATAATATTCCGAAAAATCTGTATTTATTATTGAAATTTGACGCTGTGTAAAAAGATTGAAAATTTTCAGACAAACTACACTTTTGGACTAAATCCTCGCAACTTTGTATGTGATTCTCCAACGAAGAGAAAATAACGGTTGCTGGTAAAAATAGTCACAGAAGAAGTCGATCGGTTTTATGTTTGATGTTAAATGATTTAGCGATGCAGTAATATAAAGCATATAACGGTTTCAGTAATTGTGAATTGAATAGCCGGTAACAGTATTATATCCTGGCGTATCCATGATCTAATGCAAGTCTGTCATAAAGCAGTATCAGGCAAAACATCCAAGAATGAGGCCACCTAATGCTACATAATTTAACAATTACTAGGTAATGATCACGGCGAAACGTGCTTATTTTTGAGTATCAACTGACACATTATTATTTATTTTGTTTACTTATTTTAGGACGCTTCTCCAGCACTTTGACTTAGAGATGGTTTTGCAAGCGTCCTATTGTTGCGCACTGTGTGCCAATCTGAAAATATCTACGTTCTCCTTTGGGAACAAGCATCGGTGCTCGCTTTTCTTCAGAGGTAAGGCCAAATAGTCCCTAAAATGTGTCGTTGCCATTTAGTAATCAATACCATCTTCGAACTCTCGGTCATTTCACGAGCACAATGGCGACGGTCGCATCTATATTGCCGTTTTATCTGCACACCTGCAATAGCAACTTGATGTACGGACGTTGTCCATTCAGATTTAGAAATCAACCATACATATTGCGCAAATGGAAAGTCTTTATACTCTAATGAAAACAGAATAATGTAGGAAAATAGTATTAATTAAACAAAAGTTCTGTATTTCATGAAGTAAGAAATATTACGCCTGCAGCTCTTGCGATATTTACTAAGCGTCTCACAGAAAGAAATTCGGAACATTTTTAAAACAGAATGGACTAGCACGATCTGAGACACATCAGTAGGAAATCAACTTTTTTGCATGATAAGCTATTCATAGTGCTTAGAAATTCTATACGTAAATGTAAAGGATGACCTAAAGAATTATTTAGAACACATTTAAATTAATGAATTTATTCAAATATGCAAACGTATTTGAGTTGATAATATTTTTAAGATATTTACTTCAAGGCACTTTGCAATAAAACATACAAAAATATACATTTTTTGCTAAATGTTAAATATCTTCGAACTAATGTCAGAACTGCTTTAAAAGTATTATAATATATAAAAGACTTCCTTAATAAAAGTTACTGCTCTACATCACAATATATTGTGATTGATCCGTAAAAATGCACAATTTATTAGGGCTTAATCGACGGGATATTCATTTTTGCAAATAATTAATAATACGGTAGACTGCTACTATACATTTAATTGTGTTAAGAATCCAGTAGACATACAATTGAAATTATATACAATAATTACTTGTGTGTTTGTTTTAAGTTTCGCAGAGACAAACCGGCCGAATTAATTAGTGAATACACATTGTAAAATTGTATGTGAATTTAAATTCAAATTCAGTACGCTGAATTTTAATATACTCGTATTTGTACTTCAAAGTTCTGTAATGCAGATGTAACCATTTCTACAATTTAGAGAAGAAAACTACTTTATACCGCATTGTTCGAAAATTATAATTGGCTTTTATGTAGCTATTGATTGATTGAAATGCCTTAAATATTGATTTAAGGACATTTGAAAATCAGAGTAGCTATGACATTACAGAAAATTATTAACATCTTCCATTTACATCGTCTAATATTTGTCGTATTTCCACCTTCTTGTAAGATAAATTCTTATAATCAGAAATCCTTTTACTTTTAATAGAACACATACGCCATCCTTTACTACGACTAATTCATTTGTGTTGCGTATTGTTAAGTCATCAGCGGGTAAAATCCTTTTTGTAATACTGTACTGTTATTTCGACATAACGCCAAAAGGAGGAACAAAAACATATTCCTAATGGTTGGCGTCCATTAGAGATCAAAAATACCCTAGCCGTTAAACTCAATTGAAACAAATGAGTTGTAGCTAAATATGGAGTAAGAGTACTTGATTTCAAAACAGATGTTTCTTATTTACATGATTGTTCTTATAAAAATGAAGTGTTATGAAAACTTTTGAATGGCACCCGGCTGATATGTGGTTGTCTATTCGCCGTGCTGGGATGTGATGAAGTCACATTTAGGCGAACTAGCGTACGCGTTCGAGAACTCTCGCATATTAACCACCCTCTTCCTTGTTTTTCCATTTCTATATTAAGCCTGTAATATATATTTTTCTTCAAGACCCTCTTATCTTTCGTCATTTATTCTATGTCACCTTGTAATTGGTAACAATATAATACACCTTTGTCAATACAAACTACTGTTATTTAATTTTATTATTGAGCAAAGAGGTAGACCCGTGTAATTCAGTCGCATAGAATATCAAGTAATTATTATTTTTTTTATTTTATCTTTTATTAGTAATTTCACATACAGTTGCAGATTCTATAGGCTCTGAAGAGACTAGAAGATCTCATCCTATAGGCTACAGTATGAGGAACGTTTCTTTGGGGCCTCAAAATTTTAGTTTTTAAGGTCATAGAACGCTTCTTTTAGGAGTTATTTAACGATATAGATAAAAAAAATTAAAAAATCCCGACGTGCGTTGCAGATTGCGTTTCCCATGAATATTTACTTAAAAAAACAACAAATCCTTCATATTTTTAAAGCAAAGTGCAATTCGTCGCGTCTACGTGAAATTCTCTTTCTTAGAGACCTCATTTATAAGATTGGTTGCGTGTGAGAGCCGTAAAGGGAAGGTATACTGCTGAAATAATATAGGAGACGCTAGCCGGCGCGCGCGTGGCGGCGCGTGGGAGGACGCACCTTGCTGCTTCTTGCGCGCCTTGTCGCAGATGGCCGGGCGCAGGTGCACCTTCTCGTCGTTGGGCAGCGTGCAGCGCAGCGAGCACACCAGCACGCCCAGGCACGACTTCTTGAGGATGTGCACGTTGTGGTTGTTGGTGTTGCGCATGGCCCAGCCCGACGCGTGGCGCTTGGCCTCCTCGCTGGACGCCGGGTACACCAGGCGGCAGTGGCCGTCCGCCCACTCCTGCCAGCGGTTGAACTCGCTCACCTGCGACACGACACGCGGCCCCGCGGGGGGCGGTCACTTCGCGACGGCACACGGACACAAACAACAACAACAACAACAAACTCTTATTCTTACAATGCGCCAGGAAAGTTTCTCCGCATTGAGAGATCAATGCGCCGAATCAGGAACTCTTGTTAAGAATTGCATTTACGTTGTTAGCAATCAGATCACAGGGAAACTAGTGAAGGGGCAACCCTTCCAGCATCTGTTATGTTTGTATATATGTAGCACAGTGGTGTCAGGGTCTTTTACTGGTGGAAGTGGCACGCGTCGTAGCACCGTGGCATGCCACGAGCTTCTCTGCGCAACTAGCGTCGGGAAAGGGAACTATTACGAGTAGTAGTAACCCTGCCTTTTTACAATAGCGATGGCGTCTCTGGTGGCGGGGTAATGAACTGCGACTGCGTGGAGGAGCGATTTCGTCGTGACACTCGTGCCACGGACTCCCGCTCGACAGCCCGTGAACTGGCTCAGGTCTACCGGCGACGTCCCTGCCTCGCGGCCATGGGTTAAGGGGGTACGTGTGGTTGGAATGTAGACGTCCCCACGCCGTACTTCTGTCGTTTAAATCTGATACGTGAATTTTCTCGTCACACAGCAACATATACTGGGACATTGCAAGAAAAACGCAGACTATAGTCTTGCCTCTACCGGTAATCGAACCCGGGGGCCGGGTAGTGGAAAGCGAGCACGCTGACCAAGAGCTAGCCGTGAGGCTGTTATGATTGTGGGGAGTACCAATTTACGTTTTCTTTTGTTACAAGCTGCAGCAACCAAGATAATTTCTGATGCTAAGCTCTGACCAGCAAGATGCCACTGCGGGGAGACTTCTCTGGTGTACTGTGTTATTACTGGCGATCATTTTCTCCCAAACAGATACAAATATGAAAGAGATGTGTGAATTACCAGGGTGTGAATTGACAGTTTTCTCCAAAGGGAACGTTCAAAACTGCAGGAGGGGACGATCCGATCGAGGAATGGAAAATGAAACGAATGCCATCTTCGCTTACGCAACACAATTTTAATGAATCATAAATATGCTCTCGAGAATGGTTTTTTGTCCAATTTCTGTCATTTGAACATGATTTGATGCGGAAATCATAAATATATGACTCTGTATTCACTAATATGGATGAATGGAGGATTTAATACTTCACCAGCAGGGTACATTCAACTTTATCAGAGGGACATTCACCGATATTTCTAAGTCAATTTGCATCCTATGAATTAAGTAGCTAAAATATTCCGAATAGCAGATGTGTGTATGTTAGAAAAACGATCCGTAAAAATATAACGAAAGTGACGCAAATAAAAATGTATGTTGTGTATTAAAAGAGTGCCTGCTTTATTCATTGAAGCGAGAAATACGTGCTTAAAAGGGAGCAGAGTAGTCGTATTTTAGTTGCAGCCCTGAAATTTCTCTGTAAAAGTTATGTTATGAATCAGTTCAAAAGCGAAGAAATACGAGATCTGAAAATTTTTACAGCGTTAGTGAAGATAAATGACAAACGTTTGAGAATGTGACTTCGGGGTTGAATGGAAAGTGATCGACATCCGAGAAAGTTTCACAGTTATCACCTACTCGGTAAAAGATATTCTACATAACACTACCTAATCAGTTTTGGCATAAATGTGAAAACATTTGATTTTGGCGACTACAATTGTTTGTACATTCCCAAATCGTATTCATGACTGTTTTCGTACTAATTTACGCTCGTATATATTTATGATTTTATATAGTTTCGTTTTGGATTTATTTTCAAACAAATCATGATGTTTCTTTAAGCACTTTTCATAAACAAATATAAATATATAGTTCTTCATATCTAAGTATTTCAATTTTCAAAATGTTTAAGTAGTACACGAATTCACAAGATGCAATATGCTAAGCTATTTGTTTAGGACTGTAGAGACACAGAACTATTTGCGAAAGACCGTCGGAAACAGAATGTTTTAGAGTACTACAAGAATCACTCGCTATCACTGTCAATATATCACATCACTGGGCATTCACATGTTGCAATTCACTGGCGGGTTGAAGCGCGTTCCGGCCACGCGTGAGCCGCAAGCGCGCGGCCTGCCACTCACCCGGGGCACGCTGGTGTCGTTGATGTCCCAGTCGGTGGCGGAGTGGCGCGCGGCGGCCGCTCCCACGCGGCACGCGGCGCTCATGAGCGCGGCTGCGTCGCGCGCGCCTCCGCCGCCGCCTCCGCCGTCGGCGCCGCCGCCCAGCGGGCTGCCGCTCGCGCCGCCGCCGCCCCCGCCGCTGCCGCCGGCGCTGCTGCGGGCACAAGACGCGCGCTCGCTGTATTTACTCGCTCGCACAAAAGCCTGTTTACATGGGGCGCGCGATTCGCCATCGGGACGCGATAGCGAGATTCGGTCCGCTCCAGATGCTATCGTCGTCGCTAATTGCCGCCCGAGCGGCTGCGCCTGCCCCGGTCGCCGAGCGGCCGCCCGCCGCGTCGCGATGCTTTGCGGATTGCGTCACTCGAATCGCAGGCGCAGGCCGCGGGCCGGCGGGCCCCGCCGCGGCGGGGCAGTAGGCTAACCCCGGGCCAGCGGAGGCCGGCTCACCTCAGAGGTCAGCGACCCGGCGCCCGGCGCCCTGCACCCGCGCACCCTCTGCTCGCGACGCCGCGCCGCGCCTGCTGGCCCAGCGCCCGCTCCGCTCCGTTGGCGGATTCAGGGCGCCACGCGCCCGCCACCCGCGCGCTCCGCGTAATCGGAGCGCCGCCGGGGGCGGGGCGGGGGCGGGGGCGGAAGTAGGGCGGCGGCGCGGAGCCTCCCGGAGCGCGTGCGCGGGCGTGCCCAATGGCGCGCGCCCCGCCGCCCGCGAACGCCGCGCCCCTGGGGGTGGCGGGCAGCGCCCAACCAGAGCGCGCACTGGTGGGGGAGGGGGCGGGCTGACTCGGCCGCCCACGCGACTCGGGAGAAGCGCAGCGCGCGTGGCCCACTTCCGGGAGCGCGTGGGAGGAGGGGGCGTGGCGCGCGGGCCGCCGGTTCGAAGCGCGCGCGCGGCTGAGCCTACTTACAGGATGACCATGGCTGCGTCCTCGCCCGCGCTGCCGCAGCCGCCGCTGCCGCGTCGCTGCCGTCCGCCGGCGCCCGTCGTGTTCGCGCGCGACCTCCGCTTCCTTCTCCTCCTCCTCCCGGCCGTGCGTCTGGCGTGGCGTCGGCGCCCGGTCCGCTGGCAAGGCCACCGTGGCCGGCGTGTGCCCGTCGCCGCTGCTGCTGCCGCTAGCGCGCGCGTCTCGCGACTGCGAGGGCCGGCGGCGAGGGCGCCCGCCGCGCGCCGCCAGGCCCCGCCCTCGCGCCCCGCGCCGCCGCCCGCGCCCCCGGCCCCCAGCGCCGCGCGCCCCGCCGATTGGGCGCGCGCGCCCCTGCGGCCCGCCCCGCGCCGCGCGGCGGGGGACGACGCACGCACAATGCGCCGCCGCCGCCGCCCTAGCCACGGCGCCGCGCGCGACAACACGCTGTCAATGACGGGCCTCTTCCACACGCGGTGGATAGCGCTTGAGGCTGTGTGGCTGGGACGTGCTTCGGGGAATGCAATTGTTGATTTAATGTACCATTTAAACGCACGATTAAATATATAATATTTCAGTAGTAATTGTTCCTTATACCTGTTGTATTTCTTGAAGTATTTGATATAAATGACCAACTTTTCTAATAGACTATCACGTTACAGGTAACTTTAAGTTAACATTTCGATCACATGCCTTTTTCCAGTCTTGTGTTATCAATGATCAATATTACATCGTAACTTGACTTGAAAATGACCTGTCATTTGATCACATTGTTTTAAAATGTCCGTGCAAACTGTTTGGTAATTGAAAGTGATGATGTTTGTTTTTTAATTAAAGTGGTTATTTTTAAAGTAATTCTTTCAAATATATTACTATTTAATACTTATTCTTTAAATATAATTAGTTCGATTAGTTCGATAATACTTAATTTAAACTATGTTCGATTCTATATACATATTTTTAAATCTCTTTTTATTTTTTTTATTCTGATATTTTTCTTTGGTATAATACGCATTTTCAACGTGTCAGTATAGATTTTTTCTTAAATTCGAAACCATTTACTGTATCACAATGTAATTGTTAGATAACACTTTATTGCCGAATAATTCTTTACAATAATTTGAAGATAATAGTCTAAGATTATCGTGCATGCATTGCTATTGTTACATGTTTTAAGGAATGTTATTTACCTGAAGTTATTCAAATGTTCAGTTTTTAGAGATCTCTTGATTGCCGAATTTGAATTACTTCGTCTAATGACATTATAAAACTGCGTATGTAATATTGTGTTACTTACAGGTGCTCTACAAGAAATTGCATAAGCACAGAAAACAGATCGAAAGGCAAAAGACCAAGAAGTTGTCATTATGAATCGTCTGCCCCCTCAACACGCGTTCTAGTCGCACCGGTGGCTATTATTTCAGTTTGAGCGGTGAAGGCAGAGCTTTAGGTAGTAATAAAATATTTGGAGTTCCGAAAGAGCGTCATCTTTTACGAGAAAATGAGCATACAGGTATTGGCAATTGAATTATAATTTCAATGGAAAACTTAATATTATTAAAACATAGTATATTGAATGAAAATAAATAGTAAAACTAGTTTTAAAATTGTTTGCGGGTCATTCCATATTAAATCAACACAGTCATTTTACATCACCATCTCAGATTCAGATGAAATTTGACATATAGGTAGTATGAATGGAGAAAAAGAAAAACACAAATTTTGAGTAAAATATTTCCACTCGTTTCTGAAATACAGTTATGTAAAATTTTGCAAAATTGGGTTCCCGAAATTTTTTAAATTTATGTAAAACCTTACCAAATTAAGATAGAGAGCTGGAACAGGTGTCATTTTGCAGCTTTCTTTATGGCCTTTTATAAGATATCCAACTCAATAGGGGTTGCATTCAAAAAGATTTTCAAATTTGAATTTAAAATTTTGATTTTGAGTTTTTTCAAAATGCTCATCTTCATAAAAATTGAAAAAATTCTAAAATAATCCTTGTATATTTCCAAACAGATGGTGCAAGTTTAAAAATGGGACTGCAATGGGTTCATATGGTAATCTTTATTTAAAATGCACAATATTTACTTACTCCAGATTTTACTGATTTAAAATGCATTTTATTTCAAATTATAAGCCGTAAATATACAAATTATTAATTTAGTGTTTTTTATTGGCGAGTGTGTTATGTTTTATTGTTATGAATATTATTATTATTATTATTATTATTATTATTATTATTATTATTATTCCACTACATCACGACTAAAGATGTTATGAGTCGGCTGAATATAAAATCTCCTCCAGGTTACAACCTAAGGTTCTGTTCCAAATAAAACGATTTCTTGCACTTCCCACTCTTTTGAATTACCTGGGAGTTTAGACAAGTTCTTACTCAAATTTTGAGGAACAAATCCCAGAGCTCCGATAACTATCGGGACGACCTGTGCTTTTACGCCCCACATACGGCTGATCTCGATTTCCAAACTCTTGTATTTACAACGTTTCTCTGCCTTCTTGGTAACGATGTTTTGATCGCAAGGAACAGCACCACCGACAAGTAAACACGATATTTCTCCAAATCCCGGATGACTATATCCGGTTTGTTTGCCGCTATCGTGCGATCAGTTTGAATGTGTTGGTCGTAAAATATCGTACACATTTCAACAGACGTCACTGATTTTGGTGAGTGTTCGTACCACTTAGGGCATGCGTTTGGAACTTCGAGGGCGGTACAGATCTGCCAGTGGAGGTAACTACACACCCTGTCGTGTCTTTTCAAGTATTCGGTCTTTGCTAGGATTGGACAAGCTGAGACAATATGGTTTCTACGTGTTCCTAGCAAATGCGGCATTTGTCATCTTGGGAAATTTTGACAACCGCTTTATCATAATGTCGTGTTCTCAACGCCTGATCTTGAGCAGCTACTACAACTGCTTCCGATTCTGGCTTCATTCTTCTCCTTTTAAGCCACCTAACTGATTGATTTTATTGATCTACACCTTGTCAATTCTTTTTAGATATTGTCCGTGGAGTGGTTTGTCTCTCCACGAGTTCTTTAACATTTTTTGTGACTCACATTTCATGTTTAATAGCATCAGAAGTTCAGTGTCTGTGTTTTTGGACGTGTCTTGCGTAGTGTTCTTCGCAATACTTTTTGCTACACTTACAATCCTCTGTTTCCCGTTCTTCGGTCATAATGATTATTATTATTAGATAGATTAGATAATAATGATAATAATAATTATTATTATATTAATTATTATTATTATTATTATTAGACCGCGGAACTTCATGCAATTGCATATTTTTACTGACTATGCATATCGAAAGGAAATGTATATAACTTTACCTATCACCAAAAATAAAACAAATCTACCCTATTTTTATTTTGCATGTGTGCAATTTTTTAGTTTAAATGCGTATTTTAATGTATGCGGTATATATTAATGCATATAATCCAGGTTTTTGTGGAGAAGTGGATCGAAGTCAGATCTTTTCGGGTATTTCTCTTTTAACTAAAAAGTGGCTTTCTTCTGACAACGCGGGTATGGAAATTGAACCTCCTTAGTACCCTTCGCACGGTTTCGGCATTTACTTTCTTGCCATTGCCAATTTATAACTGTGGAGTAACTTTTGGTGCATTAATATGAGGGTCCTTCTTTATTATTTTCACAACAAGATTCTCTTTTCGATCAGAAACGCTTCGGACGTTCTCCTCCGCGTTGCAGTTCAATCGCCTATTCATTGATGTACCATGAGATTATGTCACTCATTGTGCTTTTTTCATTAATGACATTTTGCAAAATTTTGGTCATCATTAACCCTTTGCATGATGGTAAATAACCAACTGACGCTGCTCAATGTTGTTCACTCCTGAACGATTCATTTCGCTTAAATGTTTAGGCTCCCACGTATCTGCTTCATCAACTGAAATGTGACCTTGATTTGTTTTATTTTTGGTGATAGGTAAAGTTATATACATTTCCTTTCGATATGCACAGTCCGTAAAAATATGCAATTGCATAACATTCCGCGGTCTATTATTATTATTATTATTATTATTATTATTAACAACAACAACAACAATCATCATCATAACAATAAAACACAACACACTCGCCAATAAAAAACACTAAATTAATAATTTGTATATATTAGGGCTTATATTTTAAAATAAAATGCATTTTAAATCAGTAAAATCAGGAGTAAGTAAATATTGTGCATTTTAAATAAAGATTACCATATGAACCCATTGCACTCCCATTTTTAAACTTGCACCACCTGTTTGGAAATATACAAGGATTATTTTAGAAAATTTTCAATTTTTTTGAAGATGAGCATTTTGAAAAAACTCAAAATCAAAATTTTAAATTCAAATTTGAAAATCTTTTTGAACGCAACCCCTATTGAGTTGGATATCTTATAAAAGGCCATAAAGAAAGCTGCAAAATGACACCTGTTCCAGCTCTCTATCTTAATTTGGTGAGGTTCTACATAAATTTAAAAAAGTTCGGGAACCCAATTTTGCAAATTTTACATGGCTGTATTTCAGAAACGAGTGGAAATATTTTACTCAAAATTTGTGTTTTTCTTTTTCTCCATTCATACTACCTATGTGTCAAATTTCATCTGAATCTAAAATGGTGAGGTAAAATTTTAATTAAAACTGTGTTGATTTAATATGGAATGACCCTTGCGTAAAATTAGCTTAGCGTGGCGCCCCTGTCAGGTATTTTTATGTTAAAAAATATTAGTTTGATCTAAGTTCATAATAAAAACTAGTGGTGCTACCGAATGGCACAGACTTTCCCGTATTAGATTTCTGTTTCATTGTGTCTGCGCTAGCTATTCGAAATTGCCAAATATTCATGCCAGCTGCCATCTATCGCCGCCATAGGTACATTTTTTTGACATTTTCTTATATTTTCGGTTTCCTACTGGTAGAACGGAAATATTCATTTTAAAATATTAAAGAACATTTAAAACCTCGTCCTAATGGCAATTTTCTCTGAAAAAATTGGAACGGTTTTAAATGAGGTTTAAGCTCTACTAAAAATGCGAAATTTGAAGCTCCTTTTCACAGAAAACTTTTGAGTTTTCAAAAAACTTCATTTAAAGTAATTTGAAGCACTTACACTCACAAATACAATAGTGTTTACAAATTGCTGGAAATGTTCATATTAAAGGTGTGACAGATCATTCAAAAAATTAAATTTATGTAATTTTTGCAAAAACCAGAATCATACCACAAATTGACCTTTACATCGTATAAAAGAGTGCAATTAGCACTATCCGTTCCAAAAGTTTGAAGAAAAAATTTGGAGCAATTTATGAGCAAATGACGTTTGACCGTTTCTGAAAATACGGAATTTTGAGCTAGTTTTCACAGAAAACGGTTGTGTTTTTGAGAAAATTTAGTTGACATTATTTAAAGCACATGTACTCGTAAATATAATAATGTGAACAAATCTTCACTAATCTAAATAATACTGACGTGAGACAAGTAAAAAGAATTAAATTGTTATAATTTTTGAAAAAACAAAAGAATAGAAAAATACGGAAATTTTGTCACTTCATAGAGTACATTAGGAGCTATCCTTACCAAAGTTCAAAGTAAAAATTTGGATCCGTTTTTGAGAAAATTTTGTTTTTGTAATTTTTAATATTCCACATATTGCATGCGAATTGCGGGATAACTACTGAAATTTTCAAAAAATGTACATGACCTTAATGATAGAACTCACTTTAGAGAACAAATTTCATTTGGATGAAAAATCTCTATCTTCAATTTTGTACATGTAGGAAGACGTCGAACAAATTCAAACTTTTGAAATTTTCGAAAATTCAGAGTTAACCGTGAAAATGAGACCTATGCCACCTTAATTAGTGTATTTTACTCTATTCTTACAAGAAATTTAAAGAAAAAATTTGGAGCCATTTTTGAGAAAATTTTGAAAATGTCCGGCGGACGTTATGTAAAGTACCCCCAAATTTTGAAGAAAGTTTTTCAAAATCGCGGCGCCTCGAGTGGACGCAGATTCACCGGGGAATACCCATTTTGGAAGAAATCGCTCGTATGGTTTAAGCGCTAGTGTTGTTCACAGACTGACGGATAGACTGACGGATAGACTGACGGACAGACTGACGGACAGACTGACGGACAGACTGACGGACAGACTGACGGAGAGACTGACGGACAGACTGACGGGCAGACTGACGGACACTGACGGACAGACTGACGGACAGACTGACGGACAGACTGACGTACAGACTGACGTACAGACTGACGTACAGACTGACGTACAGACTGACGTACAGACTGACGTACAGACTAACGTACAGACTGACGTACAGACTGACGTACAGACTGACGTACAGACTGACGTACAGACTGACGTACAGACTGACGTACAGACTGACGTACAGACTGACGTACAGACTGACGTACAGACTGACGTACAGACTGACGTACAGACTGACGTACAGACTGACGTACAGACTGACGTACAGACGGACGGACAGACGGGCGGACGGGCAGACGGACGGACGGGCAGACGGACGGACGGGCAGACGGACGGACGGGCAGACGGACGGACGGGCAGACGGACGGACGGGCAGACGGACGGACGGGCAGACGGACGGACGGGCAGACGGACGGACGGACGGGCAGACGGACGGACGGACGGGCAGACGGACGGACGGACGGGCAGACGGACGGACGGGCAGACGGACGGACGGACGGGCAGACGGACGGACGGACGGGCAGACGGACGGACGGACGGGCAGACGGACGGACGGGCAGACGGACGGACGGACGGGCAGACGGACGGACGGACGGGCAGACGGACGGACGGACGGGCAGACGGACGGACGGACGGGCAGACGGACGGATGGGCAGACGGACGGACGGACTGACAGACGGACGAACGGACGTTTCGAAAAAAACAACACTTCTTTGGTATAAGGGGACGCCAAAACATGTATTTTCGTTAAAATCTCGAAATCGATTTTCCGCAGCAATACATAACTTTCACTATACTGCGTATTTTACTCCGTATAGTGGAAAGTAAAAAATAGGATAAAAATACTGAGATGTTTTTATTACAAAATTTTACCCATTTTTATAATGAAAGTGACTAATTCAAACTTTTAAATTAAAATTACGTAATGAAACTTTACTTCAATCTCATGAATCAAGTCTTAATTATTCATTCACTGCCTTTTAGAACTGCAGTTACCTTGAAACACCACAGTTCACATTTCTCCACAGGTTCTTGAAGAATTCGGCGATAAAGAACTTCGTTGAATGTGTCTTATCACGTCATTGAATGAGCTATTCGTTACCATCGTTTATATTAAACCCTAAATCGTGCCCTAAAACCTCTAAAAACACTTTGTTTTCGAGCATATACTCAAAATGTTCTGAAAGGTACCAGAAAAATTATCAGTCCCCCACTAGCAGGCCGAGCGGCTTCGTATGCTTCCACAACTTCGCATTTGCAATGCTTCGCACTTGCTACCAAAGGTGGACAGAAAAAGATACAGCCGACAGAAAACTAATTACTAGATTTCGGATTCTAGTGACATGTTATCTTTTCATTGGTGCATTCTAGACGTAGCTAAGTTGTAAATGAATGTTTATTACGACATGTAGGTGATGGAAATGTGTAGTTACTAGGTAATTTTTTGTCATTTTTGAATTTTATGTCATTTTTGGAACTTTTGCCCCGTTTTTGTCATTTTTACACATTTTTTTCCTTTTCGTGTTTTTTGTTAGTGAATGTTTCATGAATTTACTATGGCACTAAACTAAAATTTTTATGGCATCATCAGTTCACGACGAACATCAAGTTGTGGACTCTTTTTTTTGAATTCTCGAAGTTACACTTATCTTCTATAACTTCCTCGATGTTTCAAAATTGACTGTTGGAAGATCGGAGTTAACGACTATATATTTTCTCCTAAAATATACTTTATACGAAGTACAATTTGATATAAATAAATTTTGTTTCAAATTGTAAAAATCATTAAGTAAACATTTTGATACAAATTTTTGAGTATTAAAAAAATTAGGTCATTTCCCCCTAATTTTTATGTAATTTATAGAATTTTCAAAGAAATTTTAGGTCATCAGAACCCGAGCCCTTCTGATTAAAATTCAAATGTTTGCACAGATCCAAGTAGCCAGTATTTAAACATCTCAGAAAAATACCTGGCAAGAAGTAAATAGTACATTTCATTTACATTGCCGTATTATGTCAATGTACGTAACATAATTTCTTTCAATACATTTCTTTCAATAAATTCAATACTTATAATCATAATTTGTTGTAAGTATATTGTCTTCTTTTTTTTTCTTCATTTATTCTAGCTTGGCCATTGGCCCTCTGCAGCCGCATAAGATATATACATTAGAAAGAAATATATACATGAATATTCGGATACATTAGAGACACTATTCTAGTTTTAAATATAATGCATTTCCGTGCTTATGTGATATGTCATGAGAAAAGACTCATCGGTTCTACATTATGGGGGATCGAAAAATTCTCTTGGAAGCTTTCTTTTTAGTCTTTTTCGATGAGGATTCTGTTTACCAATATGAAAGTGAATGGCTGATGGGATCTTTAATATCTTAGGATAGAATTTTGCGGCTAAGAGGGAGAAGTGGACGGGGATGGGTGTAATGCCAAGTTCGATATGTAATTGCGCATTTGGAATGTACCAGGGAGCTTTAGTAATGGTTCGAAGGAATCTATTTTGAAAAATTTGAATTTTGTTTATGTTTGTTTTGGCTGCGGCAGCCCAGATTGGGGAAGCATAAGAAAGTATGGGTCGTATCATTGCTTTATAGAGGTGAGTAGCCACATGTAACTGTAGGGGGGATGATTTTTTGAGAATCGGATACAATTGGTGGACTCTACTAGTCGCTAGAGCTATTCGGTGTTTAATATTTTGCTGACACGTAAGTCTTTTGTCAAACAGAACTCCAAGATACTTGACAGTTTTATTGTGAGGAAGCCATGTGATGCTTTGGTTTTGGTATGTGAGATTTGGGGGGACGTCTGGTCTACGGAGGGTGAATATATTGTCTTCTCTTTTTATTTTCCAAAACTTTACAAAATATAATTTGCTATACATTCATGCATTTTATTACTTAGTCGTACTTTTCTTGATTGTTTATATTTCTACACAATCAGTGCTATGCCGCAATGTAATCACTAGCAAAAAATAGTAATTCAAAACGCTATGATTTGAAAATAATGGAATTGGAAAAATTGTTTTACACACTTTATTGTGAGATAATAAATGCAACAAATTAATACACTAATGGCTTTCTACTGGTTATTACTTTTATTAAGAAGAATCTGTGTAACTAATAATTCGGCATACAACGCTGAAATTCTTTAAACAAAATAGCAAATCCTTTTTACATTTTTCTACAATGTGATCACGTAATTACTTAATTGTCTTACCTTTGTGACTTATTTCTTGTGAACCATCTACGTGGATCTATAATCAGAATGAATTTTAATGAATATTAGATATTGAAACAATTTTATACTGATTGTGTAGAAATATAACATCTGTAAGTGATAATATAAGATATATTGCAAAACTGCTCATTGGTCAGCGTGCACGCTTTCCATGGCGCGATCCCGGGCTTCGATTCCAGGTCGGGCAAGATTATAGTGTGCATTTTCCTTGCAATGTCCTAGAATATGTTGCTGTGTGGCGATGAGAAAACTCACTTGTGGTGGAGAAGACCAGAACATGGCGTAAGGATGCCTACGTGCTAACCACACGGCCCCGTAACCCATGTCCGCAAGGCTGGGAGGCCGCTGGTAGGCAAAGGCTTCTCACAGAGGCTATTGCACCAAAGTACACACATACATATTCCAAAAACACGGACAGGTGTCCAATATTTGCATGTAAGTCTGAATGAAGTTTCATACATGCAGTACTGTCTACCAACTCTTTAGGAAATTGCTGCAGTGTTGGTTTGACTCAGTAGTCATTTACCAGTCGGTGAGAGTAGATCGCAGTGTCCAAGAAAATCCTAGATCCCGCACGTTTTTAAGTGCGCGGAATTTTGCAGACAAAATGATCTTCAGCTACCGAAATCCATCGTGAGGCGTGCATAGTGTATGGACCTGAAATGATGAGTGATAAGTTCAAAGTTGTGTCGAGAATTTCAAAATGGCCGCACAAATGTGCACGATGTACAACGGAGTGGCAGGCCCAGTATTCGGACCGGCGACATCGTTCATCAAGTGAATCTACTGCCACCAATTACGAGTACTTCAAAGAGATCGGCAATTGACAATTTGTGATCTGGCTAATGAATTCCCAAGTGTTCAGTCGAACCTCAATTTACAGGATTGTCACTAAACAGCTTGGATATTGGAAACTTGGTGCGAGATGGGTGCCAAAAATGCTCACTGGCCAGCGCAAAGAGCAAAGAATGGGTAGTGCACGACTGTGTTTGAAGCGGTATAGACAAGAAAGAGATCATTGATTTGACCACACTGTTACGACCAACGAGATATGGATACCATTCACCAACGTAGAATCAAAATAGCAGTCAGTGCAGTGGTACCATTCGAGTTTACCCAGACCAAAAAGTTTGAACAATCTCCATTCTCGAATCAATCAGTGGCGAAGCTGCAGGGTAACCTGGGAGCCTTACGCTCTTTGCCCAGTGTGGGCGAGAGAGAAGAAGATAACGCTCGCCCTCTTGTGCGCAACGCGGCAGAGCCAGCCCGTATCTATCCGCTGGCAGGCTCCCCGCTCAGCTACGGGCCCACCTAATTCCCTCGCGCGTAAGCGGGAGAAAAGGACTGGAAAACTTTTAATTTTCTTTAACGATTCAGTAAAAAAAATATTGAAAAAATGGCACACATAACGACAAATTTTGTTGAAAAATACTTTGGGTATTCTAAGGCTCCCAGATTATCCTTCAGCGTCACCACTGGAATCAATAGTGATGGCTAAATATTTTGGGGACGTAAAGGACGTCCTTTTGATTGATTTCATCTACGGTGACTCAACAATTGATGTGTCCAGTGAAACGCGATTATGTGGAAAAGTTAAGTATATATGTAGTGAAATATTACTGTCAATAAAAGCCTTTTACCACGACCTTATTTTGTTTTATGACCAAACGGATCTTACTTTTGTTTAAAACGTCTTAAATAATCTGTACCTCGCTGGACATAGCCAATTTGAAATGGCAGCAAAATCTCTGGAAATTATTAACAAAATGTGTCCGACTTTACGCAAACCAATCTGAACTATGTTTCCACTTCTGAACTTCTGATTTAGTAATTTATTGATGCCCGACTCCTATGTTCTTTACATTAAATATTACTTACGTGGGCCGACATCCCGTCCAGTACGGACTAGATAAATGCTGAACATTTATTATTTTAAGAAGAAGACAAGATGGTTGATCTGCGGAGTCTATTAATAAAAATCAGCCTTCATGTTTTGGTAACACAATTACATTATTTATTGATCCTGTTGCATGTATTATTTACAATATTTTACAAGTTATTCGGCATGATATCAAATTTATTATGTATTTTGATAACTAAAGGCCTTTACTTTAATAAAAAATCTAATAATTTCTTTGCTAAAAACGAATTGGCTCTCTTGCAAGATGTTTTTTGTGGCGCTTACAGTTTTTGAAATTGATGTCCTCCTCGCAGCCCGCGCTGCCGAAGTCAAAAATTTTCTCCGAAGAATCCCGTCTACCACCAGTATTCTTCTGTCTTTAAGTTAAAGTTATATTCAAGTTAATGTCCTAGATCAGGTATTAAACAATTTAGACCATTCACATCAATAGCTATTCTCTGATGCCTCAGGTGGACATCCCTACTCGAGACTGCTTTCGTTCACAATAACTAATTGGTCTATATGCTAAACTACTAAAATGACTAGTTAGCTTACATGTGCTCGTGACGGTTTCTAACAATCTTCTGATGTGTTGCAACGGCGACCAAATGTCTGTGACAAAATCATGGCTCTGATGCAACATGCCACTTTTATTTTCGTTTGTTTGGCAAATTCTTGTTAGTAATTTTGTTATTCGCTGGAAATCGTTTCGCGATGGTCAATTGCCTTAGCTCGAAGCGAATGTCCTTACTAAAATCTGTCATTGGCTGTCCATGTCTCTTATATTTCGTTAGGTGACGCTTCCAACAGAAACATTTATATTCTATAAATGTACACATCTCAAGTCACAGCTATGTTTATTTTGGCCTAGGAATCTCCAGTGTCCCATATTTATTGTTTATTTCGCCCTCGAACATTTTTAAGTGCTACTATTTACATCGCAATATTTGCATCTAATACTGCAATGCTCAATATGGCTACCGAATGTCCTCTTTGTAAATGTAGCATGCTACTCTTTTACTTCCGCCTCCCGGGTACCAATACTTCCAAATGTGTCACTATTCCATATTATTTTCCTCAATAATTCTTTAAGATATCCCAGTATGTCTTAATACTAACGTATTATTTGCAGATAAACTAAGATTTTGCAACATTTAATCCAGGGTCGCTATCCATAATACTTTTCGAACCGATAGTGCTAATTGCTCTCTTCAATATAACGTAAAGTTCATTTTGGGATATTTTTTGTTTTTTCAAAAATTACACAAATGTAATTTTTTTAAATATATCTCACTCCGTTAATATGCACATTTCCATCAATTTGTAAATACCATTGTATTTGTGAGTGTAAGTGCTTTAAATGACTTGAAATGAAGTTTTTCGAAAACTCAAGAGTTTCCTGTGACAGACTCAAGTTTCGCATTCACAGTCACGCTTCAACGGCATTTTCTTAAAATCGACTCCAAATTTTTAAACAAAAATTGCCATATAGGACGAGGTTTTACTCTTCTATAATATTCTTTTAGTAATATATAGGTTCTACCATTAAGAAACCGAAAAAAAGTATGAAAATTTCAAAAAAATGTACTTCGGGCAGCAATAGATGTCAGCTGGCAAGAGTATGAGGCAAGTCCGAATAGCCATCCCAGACCAAAGAAAATAAAAATGTAATACGAGAAAGTTCGTGCCATTTATAGCACCACTCCTTTGAACAGCCTTCGAACATATAGTAACATCATATGGGTATGTATATTATTAAGTTAAATATCTTCAGTATCTTTCTCCCCTTTCAGTAATTTCCATTCAAGTTTTCATTGATTTACCCGCTTCCTTGGAAGCCTCTCGGTTTGGAATCTAGGGATCTGCAGAAACAAAAATTGCTGATTTCCACAGTTTAGCGAGAAGAATTTTTGCTGCTGCAGGACCCCAGGACACTCGACAGCAGCATTTATGCAGCTGCAGGATACTAGTTGTTATTAAAAACTGCAGAAATGACTCCATTTGAAATCTATTTGCCAGAGAATAGTAAAATTTTAAAGAAACGTATAATTTTCTAGAGTTCTTAGTAAACGAAAAAGCTATACAGAGAAAGCTACGTAACGGTGTAGAAAATCCATGAGATTTTGACGGAAATACGACTTGTTAGATACAGAAAAATGATTTTCAAATGTCTGTGTCTGTTTGCCTGTCTATCTGTCCGACCATCTAGCTTCTATTATCTGTCCGTCCATGTGTTTGAAAGCCGTACATACGATTTTATTCTATACCGATTCTCTATGATTGCTGAAGCTGCTTGCATACAATTGCTGATTTCTAGTACAGTTATATAATTATCATTTTTATATAATATAATTATGATTTTACATAACCGTTACAAATTAGATGAGAAAGTCTGCACCTCTTGTTTGTTGAATGTAATTTCAAATGAAAATATGCCCTTGCTTAAAATCGTCACTCAGAGCTCTAATAAATTGGGCTCTCAGACTTCCTCTTAGCACTTTTCCTTTCAACACTTCCACCTCCGCCTACGTTAAGTGATGAAAACGAAATGATCATTTAAAGCTGAAGTGGAAGGAACTGAACTAGAAACTACAACTGATAAGGTAATGCAAAACTATTAAACTAAATTCAAATATTCCATTCAGTTAAGTCGCATACAATAGAAATATAACCTACCACAAAATCGCCACTCAGATTTCCAAACAATTTATGCCGTGAAGGAAGCGTTGTCTGGCTCAGTGCGCCTTTCTTCTCCACACTACTTCGTCTTTCCCCTTCTCCTCCGTTTAGAGATCGTAAACAAATTATCGTTAAAGACGGTGGAAATAGAAAGTAAAGGTGTCAGAGAAAGAAAAAAATTTTAAATTACTCGTAGCTCAAAGTATTCCAGTAACAAAATACACATAAAATAAAATTATTCGGACTCATGAAATTGCTCCACGTTGCTCCCCTTTCCCGCATATATTTCAGAGCTCCCCCCAAAAGGGGTGGGTGGTTCACAGGACTATTTAAAATTATTTTAATGAAATTACAACTTGCTGAAAAATGTCAGTGGTTTACAATACAGAAAAGTATAAACGATTTTTATAAGCAGGCATTTTCGAATTCATTTTTTTTTCAATAAAAATTTATCAGAGATCAGTGGTGTATAAACTTGTGCTTGAGCAGAATTTTTATACGTTTTATATAAATACATAACAACTGTACTAAATGTTTTGCGAACAGTTACAAGGTTAACTAACGGAGCATCACTTACTACAATTTATTGCTAGGATTTATTTATATATAAAATATAATTCATTGTAATTTATTCATTACATATTTTAGATTTTACATATTTCCCATAAATTAGGATGTATATTGACAATTGAAAAGTCGTTAATAAACTGTTAGCTTTCTAATTAACGAAACTGTTGTTTCAAAGGTATCACGAGCGCTAGTTGTCGTCATTGTTAGGCAGCTGGCAGGGCGTTTTCGGGCGGGAATGGGGAGTTCCTAGTCGGGCGCTTTGGGCCGGAAAGGGGTAAGCAAATCGTCCGGTGAAGCAGTCGCCGTCTCAGTCGTTTCGCTTCCTTTGCTTCCCCACTTCCTCCCCTGTTCGGCCATCGCGTTGGGCGCTGCGCGGCGGGTGGCGATGACGACGAGTGTCGTGGCGGGAGGAGGAAGCGGCCGCGTGCCGCCCGCATGCGCCGCGACAGCCCACGCGACGCGACGCGACGCGGCGCGCGCCCGACAGGCGACCGGCGCCCCGGGAGCGCGAGGCGTGACACGCAGCGCGCCCGCCCGCCCGCCCCGCCCCGCCTCGCCCACGCACCCGCCCGCACGCGCGCACGCCCTCCCGGCACGGCCCGAAAGACGCCAAGGGCGAAAATAGAGCGGTTAATTATTACAATTAAAAATATTCCTGTTATATATCCCCTTTATATACTTTATATATTTACTTTATATATTCTATGCAGTGACCTCTGACCGGGAGGTCCTAGGTTTGAGTCCCGACGGCGATAGGATTTTCGACACTGCTTGTCAGTTATATTCAGTCGCTGTCTGGAGGAGAATTCTAGGGGCCGGATGCTCTGATCGGTAGTTTCCCATGGTTTCTACGATCAACACTAGGCGAATGCCGGAGCAGTACCCTAAACGGGCCACGGGACCGCGCGCGATCTTTCCTTCGTCTTCTCCTCTCCTCACTACCTTACAAACACACTTACACTAACATGCACTACACTACCACACATGGAGGGAGGCCGGTTGGGGGCTTACAGCCTGTCCCGGATGGGGCGGTATTCCGCTGGTGGGAGATACCTGGTTGGGGTAAATCCCACTGGTGGACGGTAGGTCGGCGCCGGATCTCTTCATTCAGCGGGGGAAAGATAACCATCTCACGATGAAAGCAACATGCACTACACTTATGGGACACATGCCTTCCGTAGTTGAACTAAATACTCACTTCAATTTTTATATATCCTTTGATGTAGGAAGGACCAATGTCAATATTCAAAGTTGGGTGGTTTTCTTACTCCATCGAAATGGCACAACACTCGTAGGCCAATGTAAATCATTGTGAAATTAGGAGATAGGATCGCCTTTTGACTTTGGCTTTTCTTGTAATGAACGAAGTGTTTTTAAATCATACATTGGCCATACAAACCGAAATTCATTATAAACTGACATCGGCCCTTCTTGCACCAAGCCACAGATACATGGACATAAGACAGGATTTGTACCATTTATAAGAAATTATCGACAAATTTGGAATCGGTTAGACGCGTGAACGAAGGCATGTAAATAGTAATATCCTGACCGAACCGGATGAGGGGAACGCAGCCAACTTGCAGAGACGTGCAATGGAAGTGTATCCAAGAACAATTTTGCCATTGTGGCATCATGTAGTGCAACCCAAATGCGCCTATAAATCCGCCGCCGGTTCGCGCCCTCACAGAGTTCATTAACGGTTCTGCCATCGTAGTGTGAGCACTTTGTCTTAAGTATGCATATGATGAAAAATGGAATTATATCAGTCTTGCACCACTTATTTAAAACGCAAGAACGATGTTAGGACATTGTGATACAAAGGAACTCCAGGTACACGCAACCCGCAACACAAGCGGCGCAACGACTCACGTACCACATGTATTGTACGTGGTCTATTAGAAACGTATCCGACCTTTTTTTGGGGAGGGGGGAGCTGATGGATTTGCGTCATGTGCGCGTGTATGAGTCGACCTTGAACCTTCATGGGCATCTTATGAATTTTTTCCCCGTCTGTCGATTGCGTCTGTTGCTGGCAAGCTGCATTTGAGTGACGCAGTGTGTAATGCTCTCGTCGCTGTTTCATTGCACGGCTGAGCAATAGCAACTTCGTGTTGAAGTCTCACAGGACATCTGGACTCCTGAAACAGTAAGCCCGACTTCATGAAGTCGGCGAGCACAATTGCGCTGTTACACCGTAAGACTCACACTACCTGTAACATACATTCTCCACGTAAGGTTTGTAATGCATGAATATATGTAAATTTGTGTATTTGGTTACATTTCTCCTGTTACCTGGTCCCCGTACTCTGTAGGACGCACAAGACTTTTCACTTACCATATTACGGATGCTTCCGCAATAGAACCTAGTCGAATCACCCGGACAGCCAAGATCATCCACATGACTCCGGCCGCGGAAGCCTATGACTTTGTCTTCTACATTTTCCTATAAAAATCATATGTTGTCTCCACTTTTGTCAATAGGTGACTATTAGAAAGTCAGACAACAACATATTGTATTAACGATGTTTAGAGATGCACTCAGGATTTTTCTCGGTGAGGGAGGGGGCCAGGAAGCCTTAGGTGTAGTGTCCAGGCGACTGGATATTTTCTTATAAATAATTTTTCATTTAGGCTGAACACAAAATATATTTTTAGTTGTTAACTTATAGTTAATATTTATAATGTTACCAATTGATTTATTGAATGCCTTTTGTTAGTATAGAAAATTAATAAAAGCTACATTTTTTAATGTGTACCATTAGCTTGTTGCCAGGGGGGCAGCCCCCTATCTTGGGTGCACTACTGAAGATGTTCGTTTTAATTACTCAGTGACGATCTGGTTTGATTAGTTGGCTTCTGATTCACAATTCATTTTGTTTGCCATCACTCGCAAATGCTGGCTCTTTATAAGATCCTATTTTGATATTTACACTTAACATTTTTTGTGTATGGTAGTTTCGTTTAATTACATTTACCTAGAAAGATACTGTTGATGAGAAGTAGAAGCAATGTTATGTCATGAATAAAGTCACAGACAAATGATTTGAAGAAGCTAAATGTCCCAAAAGATTAAGACATTGATAAGGTCATACACTTTTTCATTTATCTTTCCCTTAGTCAGTGAACCAAGACTGGAAATAAATATTTTGGGATTTGTCTATTGCCATTAGAATGCTCTGTGAATTTTGATGCAGTTACTTTATCCTGGGAATGCTTTTCAAACCGAGAATTCTCATTACTGAGTGAAATTTTTGATGGGTGTACCCAATAAAATGCTTCATGTAGAACAGGGATTCTCAGCCTCATTTTTCATCGACTCCTTTTAAGATAATTGTTTGCTTCATCGATCCCCGTGCCATTTTCTCTATAATATACAACACCCATAATTATGATACGAAGAATTGCACATAAATGCTTTTAAAGATAACAATTTGTACACAGATATTCTCATAAAAATCTGTATTTTCAGTAATCGAAGATGCTTCTTCTTTTGAGTATCTGAGATTCTATACTTAATTTTAATGCAACGGTTAAAAAAAATTTAATTTTTTAAGAACGCCCCGTAATATTTCTCTTGAGCGCGTTAGATTTTTGTGCATTAGAGTATCATTTGAATGCAGTTACAATTTCTTGCGTTTTCTAAACATTCTAACTCCAAAGGATGAACGACGCGTACGAAAGAAGAGGAGGGAATTTGTATTTTATTATTATTATTATTACATTACATCATTATTGTATTATATTATAATTATATTATTACATTATATCGGAATGCAATGAAGTGAATTTTTTGTAATCAATGTGCTCTTGAAGGATCAGGCGCCGGTTCATAATTGGCTGTTGACCTCCAAACGATCACTTGACCATTGTTGACCCTCTTCAATATTCCATCAACCCTCAGGGGTCTATACCGACCTCGTTGGGAACACCTTATTTTGAAGGATTAGTCAAATTTGTGACCATACTTGTATCCAGTATCATTATCCAAATTTGTCAAAAGAATCCAAGTAGTTTACGAAATTTTACATGTCTTAAACATAAAATATTATTGACATATTCATTTAATTTTCTTTAATGAATACTGATGATCTCACCGACTTCAAGGCAACTACTTTGAATTCTTCTTTTAAGGGCGTTCACTGACTTATGCAAATGCCACACATGAGATGGTTTGTAAGGTAAGCCACGCTTCCTTATACGACATTTCTTCGGTATTTACGGAAGAGCAACGTTCTCTGGAGTCGTAGATGCGGGTTACTCTATGTCGCTCTCGAAGTCAACTACCCTTATTGAACCCTTACACCACCCGTATGAAGTTCATCACGTGAATGAAACCCGTATCAATGAAGACCAGTAGCAAGTTCATTCACGAGCTCTCTCAAGTTGCTCCTAATCCGTTAATAACATTTTAAAAAAATCACATATAAAGAGATTTATTGTTTTTTTGAAAATGTTTGACTTCATATTTTCATATTTCAAATTTGTTTTCATATTTTTCGAACAAAAATAAAAATAATATTAGTGTGAGTGCACAAATCAATAACATATTTTTATTAAGATTTTTAATTTATTACAGAAGACAATTTTTGTTTCAGAAGCCTGAGTTATTTAACAAACGGTTCAAATTAGTTCTTCCACAAATGAATTATGTCGTGTTTTTCTGGTTTTAACGTTGAAACATTTTCTCTTCAACATGTTAGCAATAGTTTTAGTGTATATTTCTTAATCGTATATTTCTTAATCTGTCCAAAAATCCAAGTTGGATGTGATATGCGGATGTATGCAATTTTTCGCCAAATCAAAGTAATCAGTTTACTTTGAAAGCCTTTTTTTCTGATTATGCTAATTCTGAGATGTGAACCCGTAAATTGTGGCAGATAAGTTCATGAGAACTTTATTTTCAATAGAAGTGGAAGAAAGGAGAGTTGTTTGTTCCTTGTCGTCTCTTCTCACACAATGAGAACATTACAGTTCAACTTTATCTCCCAGACCGCAAGGTCGTTTTCTGCTCAGACTTGTCACCTGCAATCTTTCTTCCCGCTTCTTTGAACAATATGACCATTTAGGCTTCACTCTCAGAGCACGGCCGCGCCGTCCGTCATCTCGAGGCGGCGTCCCGCCCCGCCCCTCCCCTCCCCACCCTTCCATACTCTGCCCCGCCCTTCAGAGCGCCGTCATACCGCTGACTCTCCTCCCCGCGGTGCTCTCTTTCCGCGCCTCACCCCGCCACGCTTTTCCCCGCTTTCCGCGCCTCTCCCGGCCACGGCCCGTGCCCCGCACAGTCCGTTCCCAGTACAGTTCACCTCGCCACACCACGCCGAGCCATGCCTCATGCCGGCACGCCTCGCCCTACCATTTCACGACGTCTCACCCCACACCTCATCCTAACACGGCTCATCGCACCACGCCGCGGCTCACTGCGCCTCATTCGCTACGCTTCACCCTGCCACGTCTCATCTCACCACGCCTTTTCCCGCCACGCAACCCCTACCCGTCCCCTCACTCCATCTCACTCTACCACACATCTCACTACCATGGCTCTTCTCACAAAGTCTCACTTGTCATGCCACTCACCCTGCCATGCCTCAATCCGCCATGCCTCATCCCGACACGCCTCACCAGTCACACATCAGCCCAATCCACCTCAACCCGTCATGTTTCGCCCCATCACGTCTTACCTGCCACGCCTCACTGTGCTTCGCCACATCACCCACGCCACGCCTCACCCCGCCATGCGTCGCTCCGTCGTGTCTTGCCCCGCCACGCCTCACCTGCCTACGCCGCCCTGCTCCGCTCTTCGAGGCGCCGCGGAGCTGCCTCGCCTCGCCCTGGCCTCCGAGGCCCCGAGCTGTCGCCGTGCCCGTGACAGATGGCGCTGAGACGGCGGCAGGGGAAGCCCGTCCGCGACACGGCCGCATCGCCCTCTCCTTCACCCTTCAACTTGCTCTTTCTGTGCGCTCCGCGACAGAACCTGTCTCCCTTTGTTGCCTCGGCGGTGTCCCCTCCATCCGGCTTGCAATGGCGGCCCAGGCGCCAACTTATTGCCCAGACACCTCCCCGCCTCACGGCCTCACTGCCGCACTTGCATCGCGGGTCACCACCTCTGCGCACTTCTTACTCAGTCTTCCGTTGCTGTAGTCCACAGCCGCCGGTACGTCATCGGCGCCCCGCTGTTGGCCTCGATGGCCTCCCAGTTTCAGTCATCCATTCTAAACCGTTTCTGCCCTTGGCCCCGTTTCAGTCGCCGAATGCTTTTCACGCCCTGTCCTTGTCTGTTTTCCTATCACTATGGTTAAAAGTCACTAACAGAGGCCACCGCTCCCTCCCTCCTCCTTACTTCTAGATTTAAAATGTTATATTTTTTGTGCGAAATTGATGAACAAAGCGAGTTCTTCCGTTTCCCCTGCATTTAACTTCTCCATCGCCCCTCCATAATTCATTCCATCAAACAAAATGATTTCCCATTCATCGTAAACGTGCGCAGCTTTAAGTACTTGTTTGAGAGTTTCGTCGGTACATAAGTACATTTCTCTAAGTGAGTGATAGAATTGTAATTTATCCGGCTTTGTTTAATTTTGAATTTTACTAAATAGTACCGAGGAATTATATTTTCCATCAAACTGTAGGTTACCTATTTTTTCACTCCCCTTATAGATCGATTAGTCTCAATTTTGGCCGTCATCGCATCTCTTGTCCTTGAACCTTCACCTGGACCTTCATTTAGGTAACGTGACAATCATTGTCCAATTCCTTTCAATACTATCACCGACCGCACCAAAACCTATTCCTACCCGTGCAACTCACGCTGCATACATAAATGTCCCTATCGTTTAATATCACCATTCCTATCGCTACTTCTGCCAGCACCGTCCCCATCACGACTGCATCGCTACCTCCCCTTTCCCCTCCCGCTTCCCGCGACCCGTCACACCGGCGCCGTCGCACACGTGCACGGATGTGCACAAAGGGAAGTTAGACGCTCGCTTTTGTTCTTAGAACGGTAGCCGTGGAGGGGGCGGCGTGGCGGCTTTCTCATTTCGAGTGTATGATTACTCCTTGAGCTCATTACCCTCCGTGCAACCCTCTCCTCAGCTCGCCCCCTCTCCCCCACCACACTCTCTCTCTCCTCCCGGCGACCCCGCGAGGCGGTCGGGTACCTCGGTGGCGGAGCGCGGAAGGGCTGAGAGGGGGGAGTGAGGATCCTGTTTGTGAATTTGTATCCGCGCAAAAGTCTTCCCCGAGCGCGCTCTCTGTCTGGCGCGGATCGGAAAGATGCGGGCGCGCCAGCTAACCGGAAGTCCGCCGCCTCCGGCGTGGCGACAGAGGCCGATGCTATCGCCGCCGCCGTGAGAGAGCGCTGCGGACAAAGTGCGTTCGTTAGCGGGCCCTGCGGTAATGGATCGACCCGCATCGAAGGCGGCGGCGGAGGCGGTGGCAGCAGCGGCGGTGCACAGTGGCCGAAAATGCGACTCCAGGCGGACGTTTATAATTGTAATTGCCCTCGTTTTAGGAGAGTGCCCTTCGTTTTTTATTTATTGAACTACCCATTCGACTTGAACCTTTCGGAGATTTTAATTTTTCATACATGGAACGTAGGTTATTGAAACATCATCAGGAGAATGTGGTACTGCAAGATGTACCTCTCAATTTGTAAAAAAAACCAAAAACCAAAATAAACAATTTTAGCATTAGATTGACGTGCGTCAGGATGTCAGAGGAGTGGGTTAGGGTGGTTGTTGGTTGAAGAGATGGAGGTTCACATTTTCTGTGGTGGGTGGAAGAGGAGGGAAAGCATGAACGGATCCGATGAAAGGTGAACGTCTGGTGAATTTGGGAGTTGGATATGAACTATGTGGCCTCCCTTCGCTTTGTGTCTCGCTTCCTGATGTTGGACATAGGGAATTCGAAGTCCGTTCCTGCTTTTGGGTGCAAAATAAGAATCGTAAGATGTTGTTCCACCTGCTCGTATTCTAATGCATTCGCTCTCGTTTTGTTTCTTTCTCGTGGGTAAGGCGTACTTTTAGTGCCTTTGTGGCGCGACCTTTTGAACAGACCACGTCCTGTAAATCTACAACACCCAAACCGGTCTCAATAAGACGTGAGGATACTGATCAAGTTTTAACGAAATTGGAAACTCTTTAAAAATAGTGCGTTTTTGACGTTGTAATTTCAATATTTACGTAAAAAAGCAAATTATAGATAGTGCGAACACATCCATTTTGAAACTAATTAACATAATTTCTGTATTTCCATGAATTATGTTTGAGATGACTAAAAAAGGTTTTTTGCGATTAATTTAATAGAATAGTGCGATGAGTAAAATTTACCGATGAATAGTTGTGCTCTTATGGGTAAACCATCTCGATTGTGGTATTCTTAACATTTCCAACCAATTCTGAGAGTGAATGCTCATGTGGTCGATTATTTGCTTCTGGACATAAAAAGGGTGTTGCTTTGCACTCCCTTCTTCAAACATCCCACGCAGTTTAAATATTTTTTTAAAATGATAATGGCGGTAGTAGAAGTACTGCGAGAATTTTCCATAAATAGGTATCACTCTCATCTCATTTTCTACGTAAGACTGTTACTGCAGTCTTCTGCAGTTAATCATCTCACCATTGCCTTCTCTACTCTTTCCTTCCACGTACTTTTCAGTCTTCCTAATCTTGTGTGAAGCTGGTAATTAATTCCAGAGTTTTAGAGGACTTCTTCTGCTATTCTGTTCCTTCTCCACCTATTCTGTTTAAGTTATCATACTGTTTGAGTCTTAATTGCATTGGTATCGATAATGCTGTGACTCACTTTTTATTTTTTCCTAATTTCATTTTTTTACTTTGTCCAACAATTTCGATCCACAGCTTCTAAGTCAATAGTCTCTTTGTAAGTTTAATCTAATTACTTTTGGGTATTACCCGAACTTCAGACCCATACGTGGCAATACTCTCTTCGATACAACTTTCTCTTACCACACTTCCTCAGTTCGATTTATGGTGATAATTATAATGGTATTAATTAAATTAAATTTTAAACAAGTAAAAATATATTTGTTTTTCGTGACAGTTGGTGATCCGGTGTCACAGAATGCACAACATTTGAATAACTACATCTACGAGTTTTGAACTTAACAGAAGTTTATAAGCGATTCGATTTGAGTCACAATAAAATGTAAACTTTATTGGTAAATTTAGAAGAAGTTGATTTAGGAAGTCTCAGCAAACCACTTTGAAACAGGTATTAGTACTAAAAATGAAGAAACAAACAGGAAAAAGAGGAAAGAGAAAGAAGTCGAATGAAGGATGTACTTTGGTGTCTAGTCTGAGCGTTATTCGGAATGAAGAGCACGAAAAGGTCTTCTCAACTTGACAGGATCTTCTCACGAAGGACCAGTTGGGGTGACTCAGACTCAGCATTGCCGTTGTCTCTGCGGCGTCGCCGACCGGGAGGTCCTAGGGTTCGAGTCTCGATGTGTGCGGAAGCTCGACGCTATATAGCTATGTAGCTAGGTCAAATTCCACATTTCTCTTGAGAATTCCAGCGGCCGGCTATACTGATGTTTTTTTCGTGGTTTCTCTCATCAAAACAAGGTGAATATCGGAGCAGAACCCTCATAAACGGGCCAGGGACCGCTTGCGATATTTCCTTTCTCATTCTTATCCCTTCCTCTGCCCTTACACATGTATTTATATGCACTACACGACTTCACATATCAGGGGACTATTCGGAGATTCGAGCCTGTTCCGAATGGGAGGCGGTATCCATTTGGAGGAGAGACCTGAAGGGGATAATCTCGCAATCCAGCCTGTAGGTTGGCGCCGAATCTCACGTGCCGGTCAGAGATCCAACACCTACATCCCAGAGGATGCAATATGTACTACACTCACGGGACCAATGACCATCAATTATGACGCGCCCGAAAACACGAAACACTATATAATTATTTATTTATTAAATAAGGCTCGTGGCAGCTCTTGGTCAGCGTGCCCGATTTCCAGCCCCGGGTTCGATTCCGGTCGAGGCAAGACTATAGTGTGCGTTTTCCTTGCTATGACCCAGTATATGATGCTGTGTGACGATGAGAAAATTACTTCTCAGGTGAGAAGACTGGAATACGGCGAGGGGTGTCTACGTGCTAACCACACGTACCCTCTTAACCCATGGCCGCGAGGCAGCGACGTCGCCTGTAGACCTGAGCCCGTTTACGGGATGTTGTGCCAAGTACGTACATACATACTTATTAAATGATTACAAACAATCAATCGAACTCGCAAAGACATTTTTCTACTCCTATTGTATAATGTTGCCATTTGATGGCTGCAACCAGTTGCATAATGATAGTCATTTCGATACAGTTTTCATTACGATACAGGTTCTTGACCAATCATAGAGAAGTTTACAAACCAAGTATTGGCAATTAATCATTGAGAATCGTTTTAGCAAATGTTTCGTTCGATTGTGTACAGTAAAATTGTATTTGATATTATATTATGCTCAATAGTTTTAATTTATTTTATTATTAGTATTTTTCGTGGTATATTATTTAAAATAAAGTCGATCATAATTTCGTTTTAATCCTATTTGACTAGCCCAGTACTCCCTAACAGGCGGACAGGTAACCAAAGCCACCTGCGACAGCATGCAAGGGTAGCTGTCCGATAGGTGGACCTGGCTGAATGAACTGCCACGAAACTATTTATTGTAAAAGTTTAACTTATAAAAGACGTAGAAAAAGTACCGTATGAAACTCGATGTAATGGGTATTAATACACTCGTGTGAAGTTTACGATACTCGTGTATTAATATACATCATTACATCCATCGTTTCATGACTATACTATTTCGAGCGAACTCCTACTGTTTCGAGCAGAACCGAGCAGCTCGTTTGGTTGCTATCCCCTCACGTGGGGCCACTGTGCGGCAGACTCGGCGGCGGCGGCGGTTGCAGGGCGCACGCGCACCTCCGCTCGGCGCCCCCGTTAGGCCCTCGTTACGCCTTCTCCCGGCTGAAGGCGCTGCGCCGCCGTTGTAAAGCAATCGACGTAATAGGCGCCGATGAAGACGTCACGCGCGCCGTGTGGCTGTGGCGTGCGCGGGGCGTGTGCCGCTTCAGACGCGCCGCGCTACGTGCGGCGTCCTCCTTCGGGGGCTGGGCTGTTCGCGCGGTTTGACGCCGGACCGTGGCCCACTAGATAATGGTCAGCCTTTAAAAAATGTCACAATAGAACGATTTTAAACTGAGCGGGAATCGTGTTATTCGGGTCTAAAGACAGTGTTTTATCCTATATGTGGCTGTTTTGTGAACTATCTTAAATTTTTGGCGGTGAAAGTCTAATGTTTTCTGAACCTAACTTAACGAAAAAATTATGGATTTTGAGATGTGTCACTTGTCTTGTGCATAGACGACTTAGCTGTTTGTAACATTGGTCTAGGTGCGAACACATTTCAGATGTGTCATGGGAAATCATTCATCCTGTTAAAAATGTTTGCATGTACTTCTGTCAAATATTTAATAAGTGGCATTTTCATTTTCAACCACCTCCAAAATTGTCAAGTTTATTTTAAACTAAGTGTAATTTTTCTTCCGTTGACATTAATTTTGTTATAAACAATTTATCCGTGAAATCGATATCTTTGTTGTAGCTCTGATAGTTCTGCTTCATAATTGAAGTCTAATCTTTTTTTTTTTAGAAAATCGCCCGAACTGAAAATCACCTAGTGCTGGCCTTAACCCTAGACGGAGACACAGACTGACAGAATGTTCGCCTTTAGTCCGATTTTTCGGTTACAAGGATCCATAAAAATAGATTCTGACTGCACAATGTGTCAGAGGAAGTAATTACATACAAGAACAAGTTCTATCCACTTTTTCGATACTAGCACCCGACAATTAGAAAAAATAGCACATTTTTCTATCGAAAAAATATCACATTTTCGCCGAACGATTACAATACTTTCTCTGTACTTACACCGAATTGTGTAAGTACTTACATAGTAAAGCGAGAAGGTAAAACATCTGCGATTTGTGCGGATACTCAATATTTTAATAATATGTTTAACTCTTCGAGACGCCGGGTCATTTCCATTGGAAATCAGCAAAGGCGTTAAATTATCTCAAAAAGACGTTCAATTAAAAATTGAGGGACCTATATTAGTGTGTACCACGAATTTATTATGTCCATTTCTAATTATTTTAATTTGCCTATAACAATTTTTGTTGCGTTTGTCAATTTTTGTGTGTCTTTGCGTTCCCTATACAGCTGAAACAGATCAGATGGTGTTTTATGTTCGTATTTCATGTTCGTTTCCACCTGGAATGGGAGCCAACGTTGTGACAGAGATATTGATATTTCTTGGTTGAAGGAACAATTGTAAGCTTCTATTTTCGTTAATAAAATGCCATATTCGACTGAATTGTAAAGAACCCGAAACTGAAAGTCATAACATTGTTGACTCAATTGACACGATTCGTTTACACTACGAGTCTGCTCGTAGATTACTATGATAGCTCCTTCTTAACATTACGTAAGGCATCAATTATTATTAATTGATTATTATTGCTCTTACTTATATATCGTTAACATCGAATTTTGTACAATTCAGGCAATGAATAGTAACACTTCATTTTCACCTAGAAAATCTAAATATATTTTAATATATGAACACCCACATTTTTAATTGCTGTTGAACCATGAAAATGACCTCGTTTCGTCTGTGTTAGGTGATTCACTACTTCTTTATTCCATCAACAAGTTTCCTCACGTCGTGCGCCCGCATTTGCCAGCTTTTTGTATTGGTCTAGACTTGAGCAGAATTGGGTTGCAGGAAAATGCCATAAGGATTTCACCCTTTAGTTTTCGTCCTTTCATTTATCAATGTTGTCGCCATTGAATTCAGGCACCAAATTGAGGCGTAACCTTCTTGCAAAGGGGAAAGAATTGGCTGACCCTGATGCTGCTCTTGCTCCATATTTTTTTGGCCATTCCATTTGACATTATATAACAAAAAAGGCTGGTCTCAAATCAGTTTTATAGCCAGATTATGCTATATTAACTGTGCATTCCAAATGAAACATTGTACATTATTCTTTTTATATATTGAATTATCTTTGTATATTTAATATATTTACTTAAATTTGATGCATCATCTACCTTGCGTTAGAAAGAATATTACTTAGAGTATGTATTTTTAACAATGTCGATCCTGCATTACTATTACGTAGGGAAACTGAGTTTGCCATTGAAACATTGGTTAACTGGTGAAACATTGGACTTACTTCATTTAATTGTGTGTTATATACTACGTTCAATAAGGCGTGGGCATGTATGTATCGTTCATTACCTATTAATTCAATATTCCTGCAAAGTACTGTTGTATTTTTCTCAGAGAAATTTTACAATAAGGAAGAGGATTCGAAGGGAAATTTTTCATTTCAAATCCGAGGAATTTATCTTACATGCCGACTAAGCGTAAACAACTGTCGAAAGTTTTTCAAGTGAAACACTAAAGTTTCCGTGTCGAGAACCAGACACCGGTGCAGAATATTCACCTGCGGGTTGCAAGCGGGAGCCCGGGGAGGGGGCACCGGCTGCAGCCGGAGCCGGTGACGGTTCGCGCGCGCGCTCGGCACGCGCCACCTCCGCCACCACACCATCACCAGCTTCCTTGCCTCCGCTACTGCACCGCAACCGCCGCCTCCTCAACCGCCGCCGCAACACCGTCACTGCCACTGCCACACCACCACCGCCATCGCCATACACCACCACCACCACCACCTCCTGCCTTCCGCCGCGCCAAACCACTCCTAACACACCACCAACCCACCGCCTCCGCCTCCGCCACCGCCACCCATCCACTACGCCCCCGCTCCTGCCACACCACCACACCACCGCACCGCCAAACCACCACTACCTCCGTCACCGCCACACCATTACCGCCCCCGCCACACCACCACCGCTCGCCACCGTATTACCACCACCGCCTCCGCCACCGCAACACCACCACCGCCTCCGCCTCCGCCACCGCCACCGCCACACCACTACCGCCACCGCTACACTCACCCTACCACCACCGCCACAGCCACCGCTACACATCCACCGCCACCGCCACACCACTACCGCCACCGCCACACCCACCCTACCACCACCGCCACAGCCGCCGCTACACATCCACCGCCACAGCCACACAGCCACCGCCCCACACCACCGCCGACCACCACCTCGACTCCACCATCACCCACCACTGTAACCACCGCAACCACCACCACCGCCGCCGATTACTAATACCAATACCGCCACCGACCACTAGCATCACCACCACCGCCGCACCGCCGCCGCTGCCATTGTCACCGCCGCCGCCGCACAACCCCCGTCGCCGCCACCGCCACCTCCGCAACGGCCGCCTTCACCGCCACCGCCACCGCCTAGCTCGGGCGTGTCTCCGGCGGCGTCGCGGGTCGGGCGGGCGCGCGCTCGCGACCTCGCCGCGCTCACCTGCCGGCACGCGCGCGCGCGCCCTCGCCCTCGCCCGCGCCCGCCCGCGCGCGCACACCGTCACCGGCGTCGGCGGCGGCGGCGGCTCCGGCGCCACGCCACACGCGGCCACCTGGCCCTCCGGACACACACGTGGGCGCCGGCCCATGCGGGTTCCGCCGCCGCCTCCGCCGAGCTTTCCACCGGCCGCGACGATGGGCACGGGGCGGAGGCGGTGGGCGGGGCGCAGAAGCCGCAGCTTACCTGCACCCACGATGGTGGAGGGGGAGCAGCGGGGATGGTGATCTCTGCCAAAGGCGTGCAGAGGGTGGAAAAGATTGCATCGTTTTAGGCTACAGATCTTTTGCACCAATGTACCAGGTCTTCTTAATGTTTTGAGTTCGGGAAGGGGGAGATTCAAAGTGGCCGCTCACTAGGTTTCAGCGTCTGGATGCTGGGGCTCATAGACTCCATGTAGGGTTTGTGGTGTACAACCGCAATTTTGTGTAAATGTTGTGTGCAGTGTATTCGTTGTTCACCCTTTTCTTTCCTTATCGTTTATCATTGCTAATTCATTATTCACCCTTATTAGCATTTGTGAGCTCTGGTAAGGGTTTAAGTTTTGGTGCGAAAAGTAATTCAATATATTAATAAACACATAAATAAATGTCAACTTTTCAATTTTCAAATGCAATTCAACTAAAAATTGCATTACATTTGATATTAAAGGTAACCTTCGGTATCGAGTAAAAGTCGAGCTGTAATCAAGACATTAATAGTGTACTTCAAATAACGAGATCCAGAAACGAATTTCGAAATGACGGTGCACAGACTTTTTACGAGCGATTTCTGCTTGAATAATTTATTTAATTTATTATTCGTACCCAAAAGTAATCAATTATTGTAGTAAGATGTTACGATTAAAATATCATTCTACATTTTATGCACTTTGTAAAATTTCCAATATCCTAGAATTTTTATTTAAATTTGAATTTTATTCAGAGAAAGGTGACAGACTGATGGTGACATTTTAAAGAGGTGGGCGTGGATGAAACATTGTGCTCTAATGTGTTAATACCAAACCGAGCTCAGTTTCTAAAAGTTTGATTTTAGATATGCAAAGTGGATACATTTATTTTATTTGAATAACTAAATCAACTCAATGAAATGTTTGATTTAAATTAAATAATTTATTGCTTTTTAATCAATACGTCTAAAACTACTTATATTCGTACTTTTTTGAATGCAAAGCTTCTAAATTATTTTGCAGGTTCTCTTTTTCATTATTTCTGTTAGCAACTTGTCCTAATGCGGGCACAAGTCGAAAGGTTATTTGAAATGGGTCAAAGATGATGCTGGTTACGGCATTGGAGAACAGCGTTGAGAGTGGCAATGGCAGTGAGAAGTTTAATAGGCCTTCGGGGTTGGCCCGACCGTTGTCTCTGAAGCCGAGTCAACGTGTCAAAGCCAAATTGTCCGATTTAAATATAGTGACTTGTAACAGATTATCAGTTGCCACGCGGCTATCCAATCGGAATATTCAATACCAAAAATTGAAACAGTAATGAAGCTCCTGATTGAGTAATGGCGTCGAACTGATGATCTGTTACAAGTCGCTATAGTTTAATCGGTCAATAGCAGAGTCGAATAAAACATTTAACACACTTTAGAACTGATCAATTAATAATTAGTTACACTAATTTTAAAGTAATTACGCAAGCTCTTTTCTGAAAAGTAAGGGGATGGCTAAGTTCAGACTTGGTTAGCTTGTTCTAGACTTGGTTAGTCGTTAATATGCAGAAAAGGAACAGAAAATAGCTCAAAAGTAAATGTAACTAAAGTAGAAATTAATTATTCATTTTTAGATTATTGTAAGAAATAATTATTTATGTATAAGATAAAAATTGTAAACATATTTAAACATTCAAAAACCCATGAGGCTATGAAAAATTGACACGCTAATTTTATGCACCTAAAATTTACTCCGAGAAGCAACGATGTTATCAATTTGCTCAAAATAAATGGCAATGCTAATACGAGGGTAAATAATTGAATTGAGTGGTCGCAGGCGCGAGCGGTTGCAGGCGGATACGGGGCCTGTGCCGGCCCTGCGCGCGCCGCGGCCAGCGCCTCGCCGCCCGCCCGCTGCGCGCCCTCGAGGTCAGCGTGCGGTGCTCGCCGTAGGTCACGTCCCTCACCGGCTCCCTTGGCTCTTCGCTGCCCACTCCCCGCCCCGCTCCGTCCCCGCTCCGCCCCCGCTCCGCCCCGCTCCGTCCCCGCGCGCCTCTACAGATGTTATCCCGAGCTTTACGCTCCGAAATGACCGCCTTTGAGCCGACCCGGAGGGCAAGTCGGTTTGTTATGGTGAATAGAAGCACCGTGCTTGGCTTCCTTGACGAAGTTATCTCTTGCGTACGGATTAAATCATCAAGTACCTCAGACGATAGTAGCTCTTATGAGACAGCGTAATCGTTCTGATACTCTTACTATTCCGTGGCCAATATTTTTGTTAATACTTGTGATGATAACGTCTTTAACGAAAAAGTGATTGGAATTTTAATTAAGAAATCAGTGATAATAATAATGATAATAATAACGATAATAATAATAATAATAATAATAATAATGATGAATAATGATAATATAGTAATTCTCCCAAATTTTATACATTTTTTGTCATACGCTTGTGTGTGTAAATAAAAATCAAGAATTATTTCCAATTTCCTTCACATCCTACGTAATCACTTCCGTTATTTTCGCAGAGAATGAATTTTGACTGGCATATTTCTTTTTCTTTTGTGAAGTAAAATAGGGAAAGTAAATAGAAATTACCACAGGCCTTGTTTCCTCTACCAGAACACAAGTATTGTAATGACAGCCAAGTACTTTATTAAGCATCATTTTAATGCCTATACATTTCATTCAACGAGTTTGCAACGGTTCTTTACATTTCTTCAAAACGATGCAGAAAAGAGAAGAATGCAATTCTTTCTAATCAACTGTAAGGTCTTTGAATTATTGTTTACTCTTAATGATGCGGGAGCGAGCAACGCCTATAGGTTTCGCGCTGCGGTTTGTACGGGTCTTCGATGACCAATTTTTTTCTTCAGCGCCTCAAGTGCCACCGCGCAACTTCAAAGAAACCCTTTGAGCGCCGTGTTTGAATAGCATTCGAAGCGTCGCGGGCAAGGGGAGGCTCGAGCGCTGTTCGGTTGTGGGTCTTGTGTTCACATATTGTGCGCCGGGACAAAAGGCGGCGACAGGGCGACGGTGGCGGCGGTGGCGGCGGTGGCGGCGTGGCGCGCGCGCTGCTCCGGGGCGTGAACGCTGAGTAGCTCCAGAAAGAGAAGGGACACTCAAGTATTTAGGCGAACGAATGCGACGCGGAGCGGCGCGGCCTGTCTCTCGCGTGCGGCACGCAGGTAGTGCTTGTAATGGCTTCATTGGGGGCCGCGCCGACGCGACGCTACGAGGACGGTGCGCCGCGCCGGCGCGGGCGACTGGAAGCGGCGTTGAGCTCGGCGTCAATCGACACGGCGCGGCAGTGGTGGCGGCGGGGTAAGTCACGGTAGTGGCAATGAATTGAGCAACCATTCTGTGATGACAGAGGGGCGATGGAAGTTGTAAAATAAAGAGGATGAATGGAGAAGAGCATGGCAGCTCTAATCTTACAACCAGCTTAGATGGCTAAGGGTTTCAACTGATGTCACTGCAGTGCCTCTGACCGGAAGGCTCTAGGGGTCGAGACCCAACGGTGGCTGTCGTTGGCAACGGTGGCCATTCGTCACTAGCTAGATAGCTAGATCGAATTGTGTTGCTGTCCGGAGGAGAATTCTTGTGGTCAGCTTCTCTGATCGGTAGTTTTCCGTGGTTTCCCCGATCAACATCAGGCAAATGCCAGAACAGGACCCTAACAAATGAGTCACGGACAGCGCGCAATCTTTCCTTCTGCTTCCTTGACCTACCCTCAACCCTTACTTACGGTCACACAACCATTACTACCACTCACGCCGGGAGATCGGTCGGAGCATAGAGCATGTCGCAGTTGGGGTGGCGCCCCTCTGGTGGGATATTCCCCGCGAAAACCCCTGCTAGCCGACGTGTAGGTCGGTGCCAGATATCACCATTGAGCAAGGGAAGATCTCAGTAATAGCCCGAGGAGAACATGCTCTACACTTACTGGCTAATGACCTTAGCAGTTGACGCGTCCGGAAATACGTAATAATGAATCCGTCTAATTAAACTTAAGGAGGTGATTTTGGTAGCGGTGAGAAAATTAAAAAGGGCAATTCGAAGTCGAAACAACAAGAAAATAATTTAGGACATACAACTTAAGCACTTCCGTAAGATTTATCGGAATCAACAGCACCCCAGCATAGGAGCCTGGGCCCTATTGCCTCTCCGCTCCCAACAAGCCGCAGCACAATCTGGCGCGTTGTCAAACACCAGTGCTGCTCTCATATAGATGCAGCTCTGATACAGATGTCATGGAAAGGTGTCTTCTATAATAACGGCATTAGAAGAGAGATAATTTCGAATGTAAGTAAATATAAAGGAGTGGGATGGATCAAGAGGCGAGAGAGTCTCTGATGAGTCCTTGCCGGTGAGAGGGGAGGGGAAGGGGCGGGGCGGGGCGAGGGGGGCGGCGCTTGCGGCTGCGACCACGCGGCCCGGGGCGGCCCCCCGGCGGCCTACACGCCCCGACGAGACGGCGACAGAGCTTTGTGTCACACTGCTGCGCCACGATCGGCGGCGGCGGCTCCAGCGCCGCTGCTGTTTGTCGTCTCCGCCCCCGCCCCGGGCCCCGCCCCGCCCGGGTCTTTCACTTTGCCACTGCCGCTGCGGCGGCTCCCAACTTAAACGTCGAAGAGCAAATTGCGAGTCATTCATCCAAACGGCAGCCTTTGCAGCCGCGATCCCTGTAACTGCTAAAACAAATATTTTGAGGCTAATTAAAGAGGAAGGCGGCGGCGGCGGCGGGAGCAGGAGCGCGTCGCCGGGGCGAGAGTGCGGCGGGGGCGGGGCAGAGGGGGCGCGGGGCGAGCGCGCTGATTGTTTGAAGTGGGGTTCATCAGGCCGGCGGCGCCATCGGGGCGTTTTCCCACCGCCGCCGATCAAAGCGCTCTGTTCTCTGGCGGCGGCGGCGGTGGCGGTAGGGCGCGCGCGCGCGCGCTCGCTCGCTCACTCACTCGTCGCTCGTTCGCCCGTCGCTCGTTCGCTCATCGTAGCAGCGGCGGCGGCGGCGCGAGCGCTCACGCTCGAAAAGTGAGCGGAGCGGCGGCGGTGGGGGCGGGGCTGGGGCGGCGTCAGCTGCGGGAATCCCCGGACTCGTTCGCACGCGCGTTGACACTGCCCCCGCCGCGGCCGCCCCGCCCCCGCGCCGCGCCGCGCCCGCCGCCACCGCACGCCGCCGCCGCCGCCGCCCTCCGCGCGTGGGGCCGCGCCGCCGGAGCCGATCTTCCTCGCGCTTTGCCCGTGTGCCCGTGGGAGGCGCCGGCTGCTCGTTCGCCGCGTCGCGCCGCACCGCGCCCGCCCCTCAGCCCGACCTGCCGCGCCCGCCTCGCCTCGCCTTATTGACACAATAAAATGCGAATCGGAAATCAGCGAGAGAGCTGGCACGGCCGGGAACTTTCCTGTGGTGGGAGTTGAAGCGTGACAACTTTCCCAGCGCGTGACATTTTCATTTTGAAACAGGGAAAATGGACGCTTGTAATCGAGTCTCCCGACAATTTTCGATAATTCACAAAATGTACAGTGATTTTTTCGAACAGACTATTTCTCTTCCAATGTGGATCATTTTCGTGTCTGTTCTCATGTATTCATGGCAATTTCGAATAATTAATTCACACATTTACTAAGTAACAGCGCAAAAAATCTAACCTGCAGGCTCGCCTTATTGACAATAAAATGCGAATCGGAAATCAGCGCGACCTCTGGCACTGCCCGGAACGTTCCCATGGTGGGAGTTGAAGAATGACAACTTTCCGAATGCGTGACATTTTAATTAGTAAACAGGTAAAAAGTGTCGCTCGTAATCGAATCTCCCGACAATTTTCGATTAATCACAAAATGTACAAATATTTTTTCGAATAGACTATTCCTCTTCCAAAAGAGATTATTTTCATGACTGTTCACTCCTGCAATACTCATGGGAATTTTGTATTAATTAATTCACAAATTAACTAAGGAACGGCACAAAAAATCTGACTTGCAGAGCCCGCGACGGCTTATTGACACAATAAAGTACGAATAGGAAATCAGCGCTCTCTGGCTCAGTAAGAAACTGTCATATGATGGGAGTTGGAGCGCAACAACTTTCCGAGCGTGTGACATTTTAATGTTTATCCTGGTAAAATTGGACTGTTTAGTCTTCCGTACACTTACGGAGAATTCACAAAATGTAATAATATTTTTTCGAACAGACTATTTCCGTTCTAAAGTGAAGTGATGCCGAAAATTGTCACTAGACAATTTTCACGTCTCTTCTCTCCTGCACTACTAATGGCAATTTCGAGTAACCAATTCACAATTAACTAATTAATGGCACCACAAACAACCGGTTTGGGAAATGCTTTGTTAAAATTCTTGTGTTTGCTACTTGAAGAGATGGATTGAAAGAACAGCTCATCAATATACGAAGAAAAATCAAAAATATAATTATTCCACTAAATATCCTTATCCTCACGTATTAGTATGTTTTATAATAAAACTGTTTCAATGAAGATATGATCTACATTTCTGGAAGTACTGTAAATAGAATTCCTTTGAGGAGAAAGCATCATTTCGGGGTTATTGTAATCTGACAGGAAACGGTTTATTCAATTATTTTTTTATCGAAGTGATGTCGAGAAGAAAGCGACTGACTGCGCCATCATGTTCCTTTAGAAAGTCTTTAAATTCTCTTGATTTTTATTTTATCCTATTGAAATTTCGTGTTTCTAAAAACCACGTAAATACTGAATAACATTTATTACGACGTAAGCCTTTTTGTATTAGATGACAATTGACTTCAATCTCAGATCTGAAAGTATGTTAACTCAAATATTCGATTGCGATGGGAATGGAGTAAAATAATACATAAACTATGATAAGTAACATCGTAGGGTATAATTGGAACTGAGACAAATGTTGACATTATTCTCTCATTTTCGTATGGCGTAGTCCTACGTTGGAATTTGTTTACATAGGATTCACTTGTTTTATGGAAAAAGTAGTTAGAATTATTTTCCGCTCACTTTTGTGTGAACTTATGGTTCCGTCGCATATAGTAATGTCTTTTATTAACCTTTATTATTGTAATGCTTTAAAACATATGTGTGACCTTTATTATTGTGATTTAACCTTTATTATTGTGATGTTGATTGTAACCTAAATTCCATGTTAAATAGAAATATTTTGAATTGCTTCCAAAACCATACAGAATCAACACAACACTACTGAATACAACTAAATTAACACTCTAAAAAAATCCTTCAATTAATATTGTAGTCACATCAGCAGAGCTAAATCCTATTTTATAACATATTCCAGTATTGTTTTCCTGTCATCGTTAGGGTATGTTTACTCAAAAGGGACAGAAAATGATGGAAAAGGGAATTTTTTCGCCATTCTGAAAGCGTAATTTATTACACTTTCTTGTGGTGAAATCCGTTTTTTCCTATCTGCAATATTTTCGGAGATACACTAAATTGTTTTCAAGATGGCAACGCTGCCTCGTCGCCTTGGATCTGTCAATGCCCCCTTGTAATTGCAACTAGTGATTGAAAATAAAACACTAGCTATTCATCAGAAAACACCAGAGAACAAAAGCAGGGGCAAGTACTTGTGAGAAAGGAAAGGGAGAGGGAAGGCAAAGAAGGGGAAGGAGAAGGTGGAACTTATGCTGCAGGGGCACTATAGGTATGCTACCTTTCATTACTTCTGAAAACTTCATGTTCCTTGCGTGTTGATTAACGAAATGCATCATACCTCTGGAACTAATAGAGATTTTTAAATGATTTTTTTCCTGTATTTTAACATTGCACTACATAATATTTGAAGGGATGTATTCAGAAGAAAATAAAATATTTTTTTATAATTTAGAAATTTTTAACCCTTTAAAATTTACTTCGTACAAAACATTGTACATAACGGAACAGTTCTTACTTTCTTTTATGGATAAATAATTATGAAAATATATTAAATATTAATTAAGATATTGTGTCACAAGTGAAACGCTGTAAAAACTCGTATAACTAAAAATGTAATTTTTATTTTTGAAAAATTGGAATGTTATTTTAGGTTTCCTGTATGTATATCTAGATTAAAGTCATAAATTTAAGAGGTAAAACTAGATTTACAGAAACTTCTTGCTTTGAGAAGATGTATAATGAAGACCTCTCTAGAAACAAGTGCTAGTGAAAACAAATGACTATGATATCACGATTTCTAGAAAAATTTAATTTGCCTGATTACATTTTTCATCTGATTAAAATAATAATTTCATTTAATAAAAATGTTTGTTATGGTTTTAAATGCAGTTTTTTATTATAACATATATCTAAGATTTGATACGGTGGTAGTGGAAATTTGATTCACACATCGTTTTAGGTCGTTGCATTTTGTTTCTGACTGTATACTTTGTTGTCATCATTGCATGATCAGTTATTCACAATGGAGTAAAGCTGTACTTTCCATTGTGTCAGATCTGCAGATAATTTGCAAATGAACTTTGGATCATCCAGGTAAATGTTGCATTCAAGACACTTTTCTTTCACAAAAACTATTTTTTTGTTCTAAAAGTCAATATTTTCATTTCATGTATTAATTTTAATTATTTTAAGGGATTTGACGCACGCGGAAAATTTAATGACTTGTGAAATTAATTACATGAGGGAAGAAATTAAGAAAATTTCTGACTGACTTTTGGATTACTCAGTATAGTTAAAAAATGTCTCATAAAAACTCATAAAAACTTTCTCATAAAAACTCTCATAAAAACTTTCATGTGTTTCAAGCAACGTATTCTCCGAACATACAATTGTATTCTTCCGGTGAAATTGAGATTAGGGTAATATTTATTAAGTAAAGATCAATGATTGCTATTGTTTCTTTATTTGGGGTGAAGATATCCGTATCAAGTGTTTTTTAAATGTATTTTTACGTACATTAAAAGTTAATAATAGCTCTTTAATTTTCTTTGACTTTCAAAATCATGTACTACGAATGCTTTGGTTTTTCCCTGCAAATCTTCAATGCACGAGTTACATTGAGTGCGACTATTTCGTGAAAAAATTCATAAGTGATCTCGAATAGAACCAGTAAACTAAATGAAAATTTCAAACAATATAAATATTCATCTACTAGACAGTTTGATTAAGCTAGTTCAGGCATAATGCTTATTTAATTGTTGAAAAAGAATAGAAACAAATGCATGTCTTGATAACACTAATTAAAATTTCGATACATTTACACCTACAAACTTGCAGTTAGTTTATTAGTAATTTATATGAAAATATTTTTCATTCTTTAAGGTCTTAGATAAGAGAAGCAATTACAACTGATTGGTTCGTACTTTGTAAAGCAATGATTTGTAGTGAAAATAGCTTCGTTCTCAATTTTGAAAGACTATCCTTCGATGCCTCCCATTATATTGGCTCCGTATTATGTATAGTTAACATTTTAATATTAATAAGCGGTTATTAAGAAACAGAATACTCAAATCTGTGCGATTAAAAATGCACAGAATGAACTAGTCAATGTATGTTTACATACGTTTTTAACAACTCATACCAGGGTTTGGGCGTGCATTGAAGTACTAAATCTCCAGACAGAGAGTGGGGAAAATAAGAGAGAAGAAAAGACAGAAGGGAAAGAAAGAGAGAGGAGAAAAAGACAGAGGGGAAAAGGGACAGGAGAAAAAAGAGAGAGGCGAAGAGAGAGTCAGAGAGTGGGAGTAAAGAGACACAAAGGGGAAGAAGACACAGAAGGGAAGAAGAGACATAGAAGGGAAGAAGAGACGCAGAGGGTAAAAAAGACACAGAGGGGGAAGAGATACAGAGGAGGGAAAGAGACACAGAAGGGAAAAAGGGACACTGAGGAGGAAAAGAGAGACAGAGAGGGGGAAAATGGAGGGGAAGAGAGAGAAGGGGGAAAAAGAGACAGGAGAAAAAAGAAAGTCAGGAGAAAAAAGAGAGTGGGGAAAGAAAGAGAGTGGGGGAGAGGAATATTTCCTCAATTATTTCTTCTGCGGCAACAACGCGCCGGGTACCAGCTAGTAAGAAACATAAATACGATCCCTAAAACCGGGTTTTAAAGGCTTAGGGTGTAACTTTTTTAAATTATTTATAATGGTCAAGTATGTTGTACTATCACAGGTGAAACAGGTCACATCTGATTTCTTCAAATCAGAATCTAAATAGTTGTTTGATGCACTGACTTACTCCAATAGTCCAATCAATTGCTTTACCCGATTCTTCGAATCATCTCGCCTCATTTCATACCCAACTTCTCTTCTCCTTTTCCCTTCGAGCATCTCTCTATTATATGTTCCCAATCGTATTCCTCCCTCCCATATTTTCTTCATAATCTTTCCTCTCTTCATCCCGTCTCTATTTGTTTTCATTTTGTACCTCATCCTACACGTATCTAAATATTCTGTACCTCTCATTCTCACTCCTGTGTACCACCAAATATTCTGGTAATCCTCACACCACGATTATATTTGTTGAAAAGGTGACAGGGAGCAGCACGTTTCAGAAGTTTTCGATCACAAATACGTTTCTAAACAAGAAAGTTATTTCCTAGTATCCCAAGAATATTTAATGAGGTTAATAACTTGCATATTTTTTCTTTAAGGTTTATTAATTAACAATATTTGTTTAAAAGTTTCACTCAATAGCCTTTCTAATTGTCCACTAAATTAAAATCTGAAAATTAAAAATAAAATGCCATGCTAAAATTAAGAAAATATATACTGAGAATTAAGAAAATATATACCATATCAACCACAAATGGTTTTAATTTTATTTTAAATGAGTTTAATGTTTCCGGAACAGTTTTTCCCATCACCAGTGAACAGAGAAGGAAACGAGCAAATCATGTATAACTATTGCAGGTAATTAAAATATCAAATTAAAATAATTAAATAAATAACTGGAAATAATTCATGTAAGGAGAAAGTAGGTACTTACCCAGGTATGATGGAGTAAACTTAAATTGGTATCGCGGTCTGACGTACCGCACCGGCAAGCTGACACTTATGCAGTAATTACAGATTGTTGTGTCTACACCTCCAGCAGCTCAGTAGCTTACTTCTTAGTGTAGGTCTATCTTTGAAGAAAGTTGGAGCTTCACTAGTGGTTTCTTTTTAGAGTTATGTAATATTTTTGTGCGGTGCGGTATGAGATACCTCCGATACTGGTGTGTGTATCCTCCATTGATTATTTGGTATTTCCGGACGCGTCAGCGGCTGTCATTTGTCCCGCAATTGCAGCGCATGGTTTCCCCGAGAAGAGTCGATGATCTTCCATCGCCAGATAATGAGATTCGGTGTCGACCTACACGTCAGCTAGGTGTTTCCAGGTATCTTCCACTAGCGTGGTACTGCCCTAGCTTCGCTCCCGACTTGTGTCCTTTCGTTATTATAGTGTGGTGCATGTAAGTGTGTGTGTAAGTAAAGGGTGAGGATAGAACAAGGAAAAGATCGTGTGCGGTCCGTGTCCCGTTTGTTAGGGCACTGCACCGGCATTATCCTGGCGTTCATCGGAGAAACCATGGAAAACTAAACTATCCACTAGAGCAGCCGACCGCTGGAATTCTCCTCCGGCTGCATTAGTCCTAGCAATCTAGCTGATGTCGAAAATCCTGTCATTGTCAGGACTCGAACCCTAGAACCCCTCGTTCAGAGGCACTGCAGTAACTTCAATTGAAGCCCTTTGCCACCTCAGCCGGTCGTTTCTTGATGTTGTCTCACCCACCCAATGATATTCTATTACACTCGTTCTCACTCCGCCCATTGACTCGCATTGGCTTTCGAAGAGACTTACCCCGGTTCCCCAATGTGAGTGTCGTGACCTTGTGGAAAATCCGGCCATCACCGGGACTCGAACTTAATGTACTGTATCATCATAAACCTTGATAAAACAAATGTTAATTTTTAGACTAGCAGATAAGCTCAATGTTGTCAAGTAATACGTTTAATAATAGGACTTAAGCTTGAGCGGTATTACAGACCGGCGATACCAGTTAAAGGTTAAACATATGACCCGAAAAGATGAAAGCACCTCTGGGCCGTCAAAAATGCTACTAAGAGTGTCTAGGGGGGGTGATGAGAGGTTTATCGAATTTTTCTTCAAATAAAATTTGTTCTGCATATTGAGTTCTTTCATAAAGGTCATGTAAATGTTTCTCAAAATTTTTGTAGTTTTCGTGCAATATTGCCTGCAGTATGTGCAACATTAAAAAATTACAAAAACAAGATTTTCTCAAAAACTGCTCCAAATTTTTTCTTTAAACTTTTGGTAGGGATAGTGGTAAATTTACTCTATCAGATGACATAAAAGTCATATTGGTCTATCGGTTAGATTTTTCAAAAATTACAAAAATGTAAATTTTTTTACTTGTCTCTCACGTCGTTTATATTTACATTATCGGCGATTTTTTCAAATTATTATATTTACGAGTATATATGCTTTAAATAATGTCAAGTAAAGTTTCTCGAAAACACTACCGTTTTCTGTGAAAAGTAGCTCAAATTTCGGCATTTTCAGAAACGTTCAAACGCCATTTTCTCATATCTGGCTGCAAATTTTTTCTTCAAACTTTTGTAACGGATAGTGCTAATTACACTCTTTAGTATAGTTTATTTTGAGGATTTTTTTTGTTTTTTCAAAAATACATAATTGTAATTTTTTTGAAAGATCTCTCACACCTTTATATGCACAGTACCAGCAATTTGTAAAGATTATTATATATGTGAGTGTAAGTGCTTCAAATAACTTCAAAGAAAGTATTTTGAAAACTCAAAACTTTTCTATGAAAATGAGCTTCAAATTTCGCATTTTTAGTAGCGCTAAAACGCCATTTTCTCTTAAACGGCACATAATTTTTAAAAGAAAATTGCCATTTAGGTCTAGATTTTTGTGTTCTTTAATATTCTAAAATTAATGTTTCCGTTCTACTAATAGGAAACAGAAAAATTAAGAAAATGACAAAAAAAATGTACTTTTGGCGATGATAGATGGCAGCTGGGAAGAAAGAGTTTGTGGCAATTCCGAATAGCTAGCGAAGACCCAAGGAAATAGAAAACTTATACGGGAAAGTCTGTGACATTCTGTAGCACCACTAGTTTTAGTGTGGGATAGTTGCTGGGAGACAACTGTTTGGCCGCATCATACGCCGTATTTTCAACCCAGGCGTATTTTAAAGCCTACTCCCGGTGCGGAATTTGATGATTTTTGTCGTGATGATCCTTCTCATGAGCGCCTCTTGCTCCGTCGAGCATTTCTAATTTTTTCTGTTGTTCTTGTTTTTGCCAAATGCCGGTTTCACTTATATTCTGACCAAGCGAAGTGTAGGGCTTAAGGGGGAACGGCGCATCTGAGAACTAACAACGGCGATAGTTGCGTCGCACTTCAGCGTCGGGGCGGTATAGTTCTGGTGCATTTGTGCTTTGTTCCAAGTAATGAAACGTTCTTGCATAATGTAATACGAAATGATAATTAATCAACCCAATTAATTTTTTCAGATAATTTTTCATAGAAACATTACTTTAACACCACAGAAAGCACTTAATAATTTGATCACTCATTAGCGATTTGAAACATATCTCCATTACTTTGTATGTAATGGGAATCTGGAAGATAAACAAACTCCTGAATGTTTTTTATTAAATCAAATGATGTAATGTACTCATGTTGTAGAATTTGTTGTGTAGCATGGTATATGTGATTACTTTATATGTTAGTATTTATTAATATATTCGTGCTTATCGAACGCGTCAGCATTTTTCAGTGGTTTTAAATGGACTGTCACGAGTATTGTTAAACCTAAGATGACATTACAAGAGTCTTTGGATCTTTGTCTAGATCAATACTTCAGTTTTCAGTTGCGCTGAGTCTCTTTCTGTCTCTTTCTCTCTTTTTTTTCTTTCTGTCTGTTTCTCTCTTTGAATCAAGGAACAAACATTTTTTACTGGCTTGATTGTCACCAAGAGGTATTCAGAGAGAAGGAGATGGAGAACGAGTATTTTGAAATACATCTCCAACGTAATCCGAAGAAGATGCAAAGATTAAGATACACATGTTTTACAGTATTTTTATGAATTATCTACAAAAAAGTTTAGCCAATTAGGTTTCCAAAAATTTAAACAAAATTGGGGAAATAAAATACTCTACATTTCTATTATGTACTGACCAGCGTTACGTTATCTGAAAATACACCATTGAGAATTTATAGAGGTAACACTGTCATGTCAAGACGCCTTTAATCTACACGACTCAGCCCAGAACAACACATAAAAATAAGTATATCCCTTGACCCATATTGTGTGGCGGGCGAGAAGTGGTGAATCCCACTGGGTGAGAGTGACGCATGAGAAGGGCGCTCCACTTTCCGGCGGCGTCGGGGGCGCATCGCACCGCCCCGGAGCGTCAGTTGTCACGGCGTGAAAGGCGGGCATCTCGATCACGGCGGCGGCGGCGGCGGCGGCGGCGGCGGCGGCGGCGGCGGCGGCGGCGGCGGCGGCAGCAGCTCGCGTGCCGGGCGGGCGGGTGGGCGGGCGGTGTCGCCCCACCACGGGCGAGCGCCATCCATCATCGTCGCGCCTGCACCCCGCCCCATCGTTTGGCGGCGGGGAAGAAGGCTGGTCGGCCCCACCCGCGCCGACGGCACGGGCCCCGCCGGCACCGCACAAAAGTCGCGGCGCGATGGAGTTCCGTCAGTTTGATGGATCATTGACTGGCGAGCCGCGAAGAGCGGGGTAGGCGCTTCTCACGGTGCCACCCTCCGCGCGGGTTTTGCATGCGATTGATTCGCCCTTCAGGAGGACTGGTGATTGTCAATGGAAAAGAAATCAGGGGCAACGTGTGCGCTTTTAATTCAGAATAACTATTCTTGATTGTAGAAAGCGTTTTCAATATTGCCAAGTGTGGGTGTACAGCTTAGCTGTGGGTGTAGCTAGTGTGGGTGTTAGCTTTGGTGTAATTCTTAAGTTATTATTGTTATTGCATATAGAGTTTGTTATTTTTATTATTATTGTCATATCCGTAATACAGTGAAGTGAAGTGTTGTGTAGTGAAAGGAAAGGGAGTGTAGTGAAATGAAGGGGAGTGCAATGTAGTGTAGTGAAGTGAAGTGAAGTGTTAGTGAAACTAGAAGTCAATTTAGAGATAACTAGAAATTAATTAGAACTAGGATATCATCCTCTATTTCTAATGGTAATTGTAATTGTTAATGGTTGTTATTGTTCTAATTTTAATTGTTGTCATGTTTGCCACCGAACATTAGCTCAAAGCGAACTAATAAATCTATTTATCTATCTATCTATCTACAGCACACGTTACTGCAATTTTAATTACAATAAAAATATTTTTCTCCTTCGCAGTTAACTTCGCATATAGGCGAAGCGTGCCCAACTCTTAAATCTCATTTTGCTTTCTCTTTACTACATACGTAGTATAGAGAAAGTTACATAATGCTACAGAGAAGAATGGCGGTTTTTCGGCAGAAAAAAATTGTATTGTAAGATCCTCACACCAAAAATATGGATGATTCTTTTTCCTACATGTAGTAAATTACATTATTTAACATGTTGTGTAGTCAGAATCTGCGTTCTGTGAGTACATGTTACTGAAAATTTGGCTTATGGGAAACGTCTGTCCGTCTGTCTGTGAACAACGCTAACGGCTCAACTGTAAGCAGGAGTTTCACTAAAATTTGCATTCTTTGATCCATCTGATTGATGACGCGACCCCTTGCATTTGAAACGGATATTCTAATTTGTGGGCATACTTTACATGAAGCCATAAGGACATTTTCATTTTTTTCTGAAAAAATGGCTCCAAATTATTGAATTAATTTTTTATTGGATAGAGAACTGGAGGTGCTACAGAATAGGACAGACTTTCCCGTGTTGGTTTTCTATTTCTTTTGGTCTCTGCTAGCTAATCGGACTTAACACATACTCTTGCCAGCTGCCATCTATTGCCGCCCAAACTATTGTTTTGACATTTTCTTAATTTTTCGGTTTTCCAAAGTAGAAAGGAAATATTATTTGAAGAATGTGAAAGAACACTATAACTTTGTCCTAAATAGCAATTTTCTTTGGAAAATTTGGAGCCGTTTTTAAGAAAATGGCGTCTAAGCTTTACTGTAAATGAGAAAATTGAAGCTCTTTTTCACAGGAATCTTTTATGATTTCGAAAGATTCATCAAATGTCATTTGAAGCACATTAACTCACAAATACAATAGTGTTTACTGGAAATGCTGGAAATGTTCATATTAACTGTGTGAGAGATCTTTGAAAAAAATTACATTAGTGAAAAAGTTTTGAAAAAACGAAAAAATACCCCAAAATGAACTTTACGTCATATTAAAGAGTGCAATTAGCATTATCCGTTCAAAAAGTTTGACGAACAAATTTGGAGCGTTTTGAGAAAATGGCGTTTGAACGTTTTTGAAAATGCGGAATTTCGGGCTACCTTTCACAGAAAACGATTGAGTTTTATATATGACATTATTTGAAGCACATATACTCATAAATATAATAATGTGAACAAATCTCCCTTAGTGTAAATATTAACGACAGGAGAGACAAGTCAAAAAATTTCATTTTTGTAATTCTTGAAAAAAAGAAAGAATTGAGCAATATAGCTTTTATGACATCTTATAGAGTACATTAGGCGCTATCCTTACCAAAGGTTTAAAGAAACAAAATCTAGCGGTTTTTGAGAAAATCTTGTTTTTGTAATTTTTTACAATTGCACATATTTCACCCATTATTGCGCGAAATATATTATATTTTCAAAAAATGTACGTGACTTTAAAGCAAGAACATACTATGGAGGACAAATTTTATTTGAAGGAAAAATCTCTACAGAGCGTTCAGTCATGTGACCGATTTTTTTGACAGCTTCCATAACAAATGAGCGTCGCCGAAGACCGCATTGCTCTCCGAAAAGTATTCTTCCGCCGCTCAGCTGAGTCGGAGCGTCAGCTGGCTGGATTTTGTAATTGAATGTATTTTCACGTTGTGAACGTTAGAAATAGTTTTCACAAGAGATTTATTGTATTCCACTATCATTAGGGACGACAAATTATACGAATTGAGACAAATAATTTCGGAATGCTGTTGATAATATCTGTGACTGAGTGAATTAAGCCGTCTGACAGGAGAACGACGACGAATACTGCTGAACCCATACGTAGGCCTTGTGAAAACTGTCGGAATTCTGTTGGTACTTTTTGATCTTGCATGTTCAGAACTTTGCAATTAATGTGGTGCTGCATAATGTTCTGCAATTAGAATAATTGATGTTTATAATTTCTATTGATTGATCGTTATGATTAATGATCAATTTAATGTGTGAAAACCAGAACAGTGACATTTTATAAATTCTGAGAAAACTGTTGTCTTTCATTCAATATCACTGTAAAATCGTGTTACTTTGTTTCAGTATTAAAACCTAGGCATTTTAATTGTTTATTAAATTACGAATCAACAGTGGCACTGAAATATAGCCTATTGTAAACGTGGTTTTCTCAGAATTTATAAAATCTCACTTATACTGTGTTGTATTTCACCCATTCAATTATTGATCATTGACATACTGATTTGTTAAGTTAATTGTGAAATTATGGTAACAATACTTAAATACTGTAAATCATTTGTTCAACAGTTCATGACAGGTGAAGCAAAGCTTCATTGAAATATTAGTCACATATGGTTTGTGCGTAACTAATACAAAACCGCCATTAATTGTTATTAAATATTTTATTAAATTTTGAGTTCATCTAATTATCAACTTTGGAAAGTATTCAAACCATGTTAAAAGGTTTCTGTGAAGAAAAAGATTCAAGTTAGTAAACATTCTCTGAGTACTGATTGGCAAAATACACGTAGTTAATCAAAAGATGAATAACTTTTGTGAATGAGTGAATTCAGTGAATTTCTTAAATATAAAACAAGCAGTCAGTTCTTAAAATTTAGATATTAGGTACATCATGGGTTAAAAAGTGCTATGAAATATGTACTTGTTATTAAAAGGATACTACAGAATGTTAAATTATAAATTATTATTTATCCTAAATGTTTTTCCAATTTAAAAAAAAAAAAAGTGATTAAACGGACCCGCACACTGGAAGTTTCTTCCTCAACTAATTTGTGTATAACAAGTCTATTAATAAAATTGAATTGAATTGAATTTCACTATGAAAATTTGACGAAATGAGAGGTTTCATACCTTCAATAACTTTATTATCTATAATAAATAAAAGTCATGTTGAACATGGGTGAAAAGATATCACAAAATCAAAGTTATATAAATGAAAAAATAATTCCCTTTATTTGTGTTGTGATTTCTTTGAAGGATACAACTGTTGCACAAACACCTTTAAAGTTTAATAATTTTATTCACTTTGATGATTTTAAATGAAAATTTATAAAATTGAAATTACTTCCCTATGTACTTTTAGAACATGTCCTGAAAGTCCATGACCTAATATTAATTAGCTCAAAAACCTATCCACCACGTTTGCTACGATGAGTTAAAAGTTGTATTTTGAAATGAAAATTATACATTGAAAATTTTAAAAATGAACAAAATTCATATTGTAACATCTTTTATAACAGCATTTGATTGGTTATCAAGCCTGACCTAACTGCATAATTTGATAACTTTTAATCTCATCTCTCTCACATCTCTCACTTTAATCTCTCTCTGTTAAGATGTCGTATGATACTTACTTCATAAGTAAGCATTAAAAGTCCTTAAAAGATAAAACTTTTCTTTTAATTAAATCTGCATTTCTAATTTTTTTTTTTATTCAAAGGAATAATATTTTTCTATTACCTGAATTAATTTTTGGTTTATATGGTGTTGACAATATATTTTCAATGCACATTCATACTCATCAAAAATTAACTTCACAAAATTGAAAAAGTTTCTTTTAATAAAAAAGAATTAGAATTTCTTTTAATTGCTTTTTTTTACAAAGGTAGATAACATCAGCAGATTTAATGAAGTGACTGCTTATATCTTCTGAGAAGTATACATCTCTATATTGTAATAAGTGGGAATACACATAATAATGAAAATATTCATACATACATGAAGAAAGATTCAGTAATTGCAAGAACAAACTAAATTCAAAGACTAGTTATATTGCAAAAAATAATAAAAAACATTTCTATAGGTTCTGTACCAGTTAATGTTTAGCAAAAAAATCTGAAATTAAGTCTAGAAAAAATTAGAAACATAAATTAAGAGAAAAATTGAATTATCCAGTTATGGTCCACTTACCACTTCCTATATTATTACTCTAACTTCCATCACCAACAAACCATTACAGAATCACATGCTCTCTAACTACACAATATTTATTTTCAGAGAGATATTGAGAGAACATTCACATACACAGATATAAACACATGGCAAATTTGATAAAGATAAAAATATTAGCTAAAAACCAACTGGTACCACAGTCCCCACCCCTCAATCAAAAATATTAAAAAGTTTTCTCTAGTTCTAATGCTCCACATTACATTATTTTCTCAACCGCCTACAATGAAGTCACTATTAGTAACCATTTGAAAGCCATCTGGTAGTTTTTATCTGCGTGTTGAAAGAAAGTTGTTGTCATTAAAGATCTGAAGCATAAAAATGTACCTACATATATCTAATTTCATAAATGTTTATTGAAAATTAAATTCTGATGTAACAGTTATTAAAGCATTTCTACGAATCCTGATAGTATATAGTTCTTTAGAAACCTGTAAAAGTACAAATAAGAATAATATAAATTTACAACTTGCAACTCTGCACCTATGAAGAATAACAAACGTCAAATATTTTTCAATCCATTTTCATGGGCAGCCATATTCCCACAAATAAGAAACATCAGTGGATCCTGGAATGGGAACACCGGGGGATCTTTGTCATAAGAGTCATCCTGAAAATTTATTATGACTGGAATCTGGGAAGCCTCCTTACTTATTTCTACTCTACACTCTTCTTCTATATTCTTTGCAGTATGTGCCATATAATTATCCCAAATACAGAAGTGTTCAGAATAAATGAGAACCATATGTTATATTACTAACATTTCTGGAAAATATTCTAAGGAAATATTTTTATATTAATTCACTTTCTTCTCCACAGTAGTAAGTTCTATTGCTTCCTTTCTTTTTCTTGTTGCTTTGTGATTGAAAGTGGTATCATGATGCCACTGATAATATCTTTTGCACTGGCTCCATACCAATTCGATAGAATTATAGTGAAAATATAGTGACAATTAGGGGGACGGGAAGACAGAACTCAATGACCAGCTTTCTCTATAATTTCATCTTCCCCATATCAACCAATACGATTTATCAAATAGTAAGAATATTGACAAACATTGTATCAAAATAAATACAAAAAGTAAAATTGTATTCTATGATTTAATACAACAAAATTTGTTTATTTCAGTGAGAAACTTTATCTGAACATCAGCCTCAGAAGCTTTTACACATTCTATTAGCAAACTTTAAGTTCTAATTAAAATTGTATTACTGATTTTACTATAAGATCATTGAACGTTATTGAATTTAATACAGTTTGTACTCCACTCTTTATAGTGATGTAAATAAGGTTGAAACTACTTTTGTGACTGAATTGTATTGTAGCAATACCTGTTTTTTTATTAGTTATTTAAAAAAAGATTAAATGAATTTCATATATGAGTGTTTTTTACATTCTTAAAAGAAATATTGTTGAAAAATAGCACTCACCAGCACAAAATGAATTGCTACTCTGTTTATTACATAAATCCATGTTTCTTACAATCAAAGTAGAAATCTTTTCATTTTTGAAACATCTGTGCTGTCAGAGTTGCTCAATAGTCATTTATTTCTTTTGACTTTGAGAGAATAATAATTCTGTACTTTTGATGAAACCACCTGTATGTAAGAATATATATTTTCCCTTCGTCTAAACTTTTGCTCAAGCAGCACTCTCTACTCTTATCTGGTCATGGCTGAAAGGCAAAAACTAAAAGGTAGATTATTAAAGATAATATATAAAATGATATATCAAAATAAATCAGTATTAAACCACAATGTAGGTGCTTCAAGCCAGACAAGCATTATTCATGATCATTACACCTGCTGATCTAATTCCAATTTCACAAATTTAAACATTCTTCAGTACATGCAAATCATGCACTTATTTGTCCCATTTCATATCTTTCAATTATAAACAATTTAGTAGATGCTTCGCTTGCCTTTCGAATATAACCATGTCACGAAACAGACAAAAGGCCCGCCAAATATACAAAAGTCCTGCTCGTTGAAATTCTCATTTCTGTAGGAAAATCTCCACATATTAACTAAATACACCATACAGAAAATATTAACTTTTATCTTTAACATAATTTCAACGTATATATTCACTATAACAAAATATTTATCCACGAACATTTTCCTTTGGAGGAAAGACAATACAATAGATGGTTTCACGGCGCTAAGACAAGTTAGCCAACGTTCGTGAAATAAAAGCGAATAATTTCTGTGTGTTAATCACCGACCACGCCCCCTGGCACGATCTCTGTGGTATGGCAACAATGGCTGTCAAAAAAATCGGTCACATGACTGAACGCTCTGTATATTTTTGTTGTTGTAGGAAGAGGCCGAAGAGAATTCAATCGTTGGCAATTTTCGAAAATTCAGAGGTAACCATGAAATTAGGACCTTTGTCTCCTTAATAAGTGTATATTACTCTATTCTTACAAGAAATTTAAAGAAAAAATTGGAGCTGTTTTTTGAGAAAATTTTGAAAATGACCGGGGACTTCTTGTAAAGTACCCTCAAATTTTGAAGAAAATTTTCCAAAATCGCGGCGCCTCGAGTGAAACCAGATCGACCGGGGAATATTCATTTTGGAAGAAATCGTAATTATGGTTTAGTCGCTATTGTTGTTCACAGACACCGGACAGACGGACAGACGGACAAACGAACGAACGGACGGATGTTTAGCTTTCAATTGATTTTTCGGTATCATGGACCCACAAAACAAGAATTCTGGCTGCCCCACATGTTAGAGGATTTGTTTTCTTAATTTAGAAACTGGATTTATCTACTTTTTCGTTATCACAAAATCTCTGAATTTTTCGACAATTGGAAAAGTTCAAAATTTGTTCAGCGTTTTCCTAAAACTTCAATAGACAAAATAGAGATTTTGTATTCAAATACATTTTGATCTCCACCATTAGTTCTTTTATTAATGTCAGGTGTAATGTTTTGAAAAGATTGTAGTTTATGCGTAGTTTTGAGTAAATTACGGTCAATGTTAAAAAGATGAATTTCTCAAAAACGACTAGAATTTATTTCTCGTACTTTTTTGAGAGTGCTAAATGCACTGAATGATCGATTTCAGATATCAAACATCATTTTGATATATTATTTCGATTTTTACTTTCCCGTATACGTACGTATACATGGAGTGATATACGTAGTATAGGGAATGTTATGTAATGCTGCGCGAAAATATGGCCAATTTTCGGCGGAAAAAAATTCATTGCCGGGTCGTGATAACGAAAAAGTGGATAAAATCAGTTGCTAAATTAAGAAAAAAAATCCCTTAACACGTGGTGTAGCCAGAAACCCTCTTTTGTGGGTCCTTGATATCGAAAAACCAATTGAAAGGAAAACGTCCGTCTGTCTGTCCGTGTGTCAGTCCGTCCGTCTGTGAACACTGCTAGCAACTAAACCATACGTACGATATCTTCTAAAATGGATACTCCCCGGTCGATCTGGTTCTAGTTGAAGCTTTGAGATTTTGAAAAAGATGCTTCAAAATTTAGGGGCACTTTACATGAAGCCTCGCCCCCGACGTTTTCAAACTTTTCTCAAAAATGGCTCCAACTTTTTTCTTTAAATTTCTTGCAATAATAGAGTAAAATACACTCATTAACATGGCATAGGTCCGATTTTCACGGATAACTCTGAATTTTAGAAAATTGTGAAAGTTTGATTTTTTTCGGCATCTTTTTCCAACTACAAAATTGAAGATAGAGATTTTTCCTTTGAATAAAATGTGTTCTCCAAAGTAAGATCTTTGTTTAAGGTTATATACATTGTTTCGAAAATTTTAGTAGTTTTCGCGCAATATTGCGTGCATAATGTGCAATTTTAAAAAATTACAAAAACATAATTTTCTTAAAAAGGCTCTAAATTTATTCTTTAAACTTTTGTCGAAGATAATGCTAAATATACTCTATAAGATAACATAATTGTCATACTGGTCTACACGTTGAGTTTTTCAAAAATTACAAAAATGTAAATTTTTTGATTTGTCTCTCACGCCCTCAAAATTTACATTATATGCGTGTAATTGTTTAGGGCGTTTCTTTACACATTAGTTTCAAAGTATCTCCAATGACGGTTTCTGAAATGTCCATAAGTGGTCCATAATAAAGGAACAAAATTGGCAAATTTTCTGAAATGTTCGAACGAAATTTTCTCAAACACTAATGAAAGTTTTTCGCCGAAATTCTCAACAATGGAAAAGAGTTCAGTTCTCTCCCATATTCCAGAAGCCTGATTTCAGCCGCGATATTTGGGGCCCAAAAAACAAAATAATGCTAAAAAATGTAGGTGTTGTTTAATCACACACAAAATGAAATGTATGCATTGCACTGAAACGAAAAGTGAACCATCGCGTCAATTGAAAAGTTTTCTAAATATTTTATTTTTAACATTTTCTCGAATTATTGTAAAGATTCCCGCAAATGTGATTTTTTCCACCTGTTGTATTCGATAAAAGAGGGGCAGTGATTTTGAATTTGAATTGGTTTCCATGACAAGAAAGTTGTTATTAAAACAACTGTGTTTATTAATAAAAAAATGTGTGTTTATTTTTCGATTCACAAAATGAACACGATAGAAGATTTATCACTGAAATTTAGTATGAATATTAAGTATATGTGTGTCGAAATACATATATTAAGTATATGTGTGTCAAAATACATATTAGTGTTGTGGATTTAGGGTCATCGTAGTGTATTACTTATGTTGTGGGTTTATTTCATGTGTATTTTTCGAATAATTGTATTACTGAAATCCTTCCATTGCTGTTTGTGCCGAAAGATCACTAACAATTTCGTAAGTGTGTGGCAATGTTACGTAAAATTTGACAATGAATGATACAACTATAATTTGCATTTATAATTTTTTAATCGTTTGTAGTTAAATATTTTGTTTAGACTGGTATTGCTTTCCCTGTTTCAAAGTATTTGAAGTAATGTTCATTTATGGTAATATGTACATTAATGGCGATTTGTTCACATTATTATATTTACGAGTACATTAGCTTTAAATAATGTCTAGTAAATTTTCTCGACAATTCACTTTTCTGTAAAAACTAGCTCAAAATTTCGCATTTTCAGTAACACTCAAACACAATTTTCTCAAAAATTGTTCCAAATTTTATCTTCAAACTTTTCAAACGGATAGTGCTCATTGCACTCTTTAATATGACGTAAAGTTAAATTTGGGGTATTACTTTGTTTTTGCAAAAATTACATAAATGTAATTTTTTTTAAACATCTCTCACATCGTTAATATGTACATTTCCAGCAAATTGTAAATATTATTGTATTTGTAAATTAATGTTCTTCAAATGACTTCAAATGAAGTGTTCCGAAAACTCAAACATGTTCAGTGAAAAAGAGCTTCATGTTTCGCATTTTTAGTAGCGCTTAAACGCCATTTTCTTAAAAACGTCTAAACGTTTTTTCAAGAAAATTGCCATTTAAGAAGAAGTTTAGTGTTCTCTAATATTCTAAAAATTAATATTTCCGTTCTACCATTAAAAAACTGAAAAGTCAAGAAAATGTCAAAAAAATATACTTTGGAAGGAAATAGATGGCAGCTGGCACGAGTATGTGGTAATTCTGAGTAGCTAGCCCAGACCCAAGGAAATAGAAAACTTACACGGGAAAGTCTGTGCCATTCTGTTGCACCACTAGTTTAAATCCACAAATACATTCTTTTTAAATATCACTCTTGTCGTTAATATGTTCTTTACGGTCGTGTTTTCTACGTTATTGAATTTGGGATAACAAGTGATTGAAATGATTGCTTAGGAAGTTCATCGAAAACTCAAAAGTATTCTGTGAAAATGAACTCAAAATTGCATATTGCAGCAGCATTTAAACGACATTTTTCTCAAGAAGAACTCTACATTTTTGAACGAAAATGTGCATATAGAACCATTTTTTCTCTCTTTTATAATATCATATTGGCCATGTTTTAAATCTACTATTGGGTAAGAGAATAATTGAGAAAATAAGACAGAAAAATAACTTTTAAGACCCGATATGTATCACCCGGGAAGAGGGTGGGGCAATACCGCGAAGGTAGATCGGCTGCGGTGGCTCAGGACGACAACTAATGTCACTGCAGTGCCTATGAAAGTGGAGGTCCTAGTGCTCGTGTCCCGACGGTGGCAGGATTTCCCTCACTAGCTAGATATCTAGGTCGAATTTAGCTGCTGTCTGGAGGAGAATTCAAGCGTCCAGCAGCTCTGTGGTAGTTTTCCGTGGTTTAGTAACTAAATAAAAGTGACTTTATTTATGTGGCGAGACTCGGGCCATTGTGTTTTTCTGATTAACATCAGGCGATTGCTGGAGCAGAATCCTACAGACGGGCCATGGACCGCGCGCGATCTTTCCTTCCTCACAGACTTACACTTGCATGCACTTCACAACTACACATACCGGGAGACCAGTCGAGAGCTTAGAGCTTGTACCGGTGCCACGCTGGTGGGAGATACCTGATTGGGGGAAACCCCTCTAGCCGACGGATAGGCTGGCCTCGATCTCACAATCCAGCGGGGGAAGATGACCGCCACCTTCCGAGGAAAACATAGGGTCAATAGTCTCTTAAGGGACTAATGACATTAGAAGTTGACGAGCCTGTAATCAATTAATCAATGAACCGAGAAGGTAGCCTAATCTAAAGTGTACGAGAAAGCCTGTGCCATTCTATAGCACCGTTAGTTTAAACAATTAATTTTAATTTGATTTTGTAAGTGCGAAGAACATTTATCTAAGCACTCATGTCAATGTCGAAACTATACACATGCACCCTTTATGATAATAAATAGGGGGCGGATTTTGATGACCTAATTCATCGCCAGAAATTGTCAATAAAATGTTCTTAAAATATTTTTAAAATGCCCTTAGAGCAAAGAAAATTACGTAAAAAAATTGATGAAAACCAAGTCGTTGGACGTTACTGACGTAATCCAGGTTTCTTCCTTTCGTTCAAGTGAACTCTGCTTGCAAACTTTTGGTTTGGACTGTTCTTTATCAGAAAATCTCTGTTTATTTAGTTATTGCGAAATCTGTCAAACTGTACAATGGTGCTAATAGGCGTCATGGAAACTTTAGATTACATACAACGGCTGACATTGCAATTTCTGAGTGAAGAAATTTAATATGTTACTCAGGAATCCTGGGGAGAACATTGGTTATATCTCGCAAATATTTTTTGAAGCCAGTAAAATACGAAATATGCTATAAAAGGACGTGAAAAGCTAAAAAAATGACTTATCAGTCGAAATAGACGAAAATGTAAAAAAAAATCATAAGAAATGTATTATTTCCTTTTGTCGTAACAAAATTAATGCGTATACTAAAAGACCTTGTTCTAAAGTGAAATAATGATATTTTATTAAAATCCACCCCCTAACAACAAATATTTGTTATGGTTCCATTTCTTTTGCATCTGTGAATGATTTATTTTCAACATTTTTAATTATCTTATACTAAATGTTAATCGGAGAACTGGGTTTTTGTCAGGAAGGGTTCCCGGTTCAAGAATCATCAAAGTTGGTGTTCTAATATAAAAGACAAAACAATCATGTGTGATCTCAACAAAATTTTCAAATTTTTTTTGGTTTGGTTTTGATTTGGTACAAGTCGCCAGTTCTTAGCATTTATTGGGTTGTATTTTCAATTTGTGGCGAAGAGAAATAATTTGATATTTGAAATGTGATATTTATGTTTCGGATATTTAGATGTTATAAATTTTTAATTAGGTTATTCAATCTCCTAGCTGTTTGTATATATCTCAAATATGTTAATGTATGACATTTTAAATATTTTATAGAAAAAAATGAGATATCCAGCGGAGGTTGCTACTGATACCCTTGAGTATTTATTGTAGTACTAACTGGAAAAGATTCTATATTACTTATAGCATGGTACCTACTTAACAAGGTGCATTCTCAGGAAACATCTATATCTTCTGCATTCCGTTTACATTCGCTGCATTGAGGAAAGACTGCGCTCCACGTCATGATGAAAGATATGTTAACTTTGGAGTCTGAGAATGACCTATTTGTAACTTATGAAGTCCCATAAAGCATATGATCCAGACACGTACTGACAAAACTAGTATCCCAATACAAGTTCTTTCGTTCTAATAGCTTTCATAGATATTCTAGTTTCTCTAGTACATATTATGTCTTTTTTATGTCACATAGAATTAACTTATGTGTGTTACTACTTAAAAACATTGTTATTCAGCGAGTAGGGAATAGACAAAGAATAAGTTCAAACCGAAGAACCTGGGCCTTAATAATTTCACTGTCCTGTGACAGGGTTTCTCAGGTGGGCAGCCCACTTGGCATGCACTAGGACGGAGCTTATCTGCGGGCCGCCCCGTTATGCCCCACTTTTTCTTGACTCTGCCCCCGGGGGGGGGGAGGGAGGGGGCGCTAGGGCTCGACCGCCTCTAGTTTAGTGAAAGGCGAGTGGCACATAGGCCACTGCAACGGGCAATTGGGGGCATTCCGGCCCCAATTCTTGCATTTGAGCAGATCTGTTATTTGAACTGTGGGTAAATTTTTCTCTCCGCCCTATACTGAGAAAAATTCTTGTTCACAGCCAACAGATTTCTGTATGCCGCCTGCAGGCAGTTAGTGGAAAACGGCTCAATCGTGTTTTCAGTTTGCTGTAAGAACGTTTTTTACGTAAGTGCACACAATTCACTTAATCATGTATCAGATCAATGTAATATTCCCCGTTTTTTTTACAAACCCATTCACTCCAAGGCACTCAAGCTAACGTTGTTGTGGGGTTGTAGGCTTCTGCGGCCAGTCTTATGAGTGCTCTTGAGTGTCCGGCTGACGCCGCGTCGAGCCTGTGACGACGTTTCGACCATCTTATCTTCCTCAAGGCTAATTTGCTTGAGGCAGGTCTGTCCCATGCTTATTTTCAAACACTACCCAGTCTATCACCATGGACTATTATGCGATTTCTCTAACTTTGCCTCTCAAGTCCTGTCTTCACAATGGAATATCCTTTGTAAAGCAACAACTGCCGATCAAGGAGAATTATAATAATAAAAAGAATGGAATATCACGGCATTACGCGTCTTTCTCAGTCGTGCCGATAGATATCGCGATCGTATCAAGCAGTGCTTGCAATCATGCGACTTCTAGCGGCACGACCGAGAAAGACGCGAAATGCCGTGTGATATTCCATCGCCGCCATAGGGGCTTGAGAGGCAGAGTTAGAGAAATCGCACTATAGTCTCCCGTGTTTATATTTACATCGATCCCGCTCGCTGACCGCTGTGGCCAGTCGCGAAATCTCGCCCGCAATCTCCGCGGGCGCTGTCCGAGCGGCGCGGGGGCCGCCGGAGCGGGGCGGGGCGGGGCGGGGCGGTGAACGCTGGAGGGTGGCGGGGCGCAGCGGCGCGGCGCCCGTGAGAGCGCGTGGGCTCCGTCGGCGGGGCCTTAATTAACGTCCTTTTTAGCGCGGGCGGCGGCCGCTTTGTGCAGTACAATGCGGCCACAAGATGGATCGCAAGGGCGGCGGCGGCGGCGGTGGCGGCCGGGAGAGACGACGACTGCAGGGATGTGAAGCGACGCGGGGGGTCGTCGCGGGGCGGCGGCGGCGGCGGCCGCGTGCAGATGGCGGCGGCGCCCCCTCGCGCCCTGAAACCCCCTCCTCCCTCCCGCCCTCCCCCCGGGCGCGGACGCGATGCTGCCCTGCACCGCCCCAGGCCGCTCGCGATCTCGCGGCTGAATCTGCCCGCCGTCGCCACCGCCGCCGCTCCGCCCCGTCTCGTCGCAGTCACTTGGGCGCGCCGAGCATATGTGTGCTGCCACTGCCACCGGCGGCGAGCCTCGATCGATAGAGGGCGCCGCGGGGGGTGTCGGATTCTCCCGAGAGAGCAGTGTGTGTGTGTGTGTGTGTGTGTGTGTGTGTGTGTGTGTGTGTGTGTGTGTGTGTGTGTGTGTGTGTGTGTGTGTGTGTGTGACGGACGGGCGATTTGGTCTCCGCTCAGGAATCGCCGGGGTTCCCCTCGCCTCGAACAAAGAGGAGGGGCAAATGTATTCAGACGAGCGAGAGTAAGTGCCCGCCCCGGGGGTTTATTTACACTGAAACAAAATGTAACACTGCGCTCAATGCCGGCGTTCGGGCTTCCCTCTAGCGGCGAGACGGAGCGTTCAACGACCTAACATATATTACATGCAATTGACGGACATTTTTTTCTGCAACCTGTGCATGACAAAGAGGCCTGAGAACGAATACTCGAATGAACGCTACCATGGCGTCCTGACTAATAAAAAGGACGCCGGTCATAACAGTGTGAAGGGCTTCTGAATTTACATCACTTATAATTTCCCAGCAACGTCTAACGCTTTCTCATGTTTCAGGTATTGCAGAAAATGGTGACTATATACTTAAGTAGTTCCAAATTATTTCAGTCTATGGTACGCAGTCAGTTTTTTATCAGATTAATTTATTTTTTATTATTTTTCGTATTGGAAGATTTTGAGACATGTTTTGAGGCTTATGGTTTGTGCCCATCATACTTTATTTCAAAACAGTATTAAATTAGTCTATATTATCCGAAGACAAACAGAGAATAAAATTGTATTTTAATAATTTGAAATATATATTACTTACGATAATCACTATCATTACTATATGTTACAAAAATTAAAAATGTTTCGTTTACTTTTCCCGTTAGTCATTACAATATTTTATTTTCCTCTTTGTAAAGTAAGTAAGTTATTGTTGTTTCCCTCAAAGCCGTAGTGTTAAGGACATTGCGTACAAAGCGTCGAGAATTGTAAGGGTACTAACGGGTCTTGCTGTTTACGTGCAATGGAAACAAAGTTTGTAAATTCTGTATTTCACTAAATTTTTAAAAACATGAAAATGTTTGATATGTGACGAACTTTTGTCAGTTGTGAAATCTTAAGTTATTCTTACCCAGTTTTTCAAAATAGCGCATTTCAAATGTATGGTGCTCACACTAAACACGCGAACATAATTTCTCGTTCCCCACCCTTCCGCGGAGGCTGGGCGTGAGACTCGATCGTTTGCGGGTTGCGCTCACCCCGCCGTGGGAGGGTAGTCGCCCGCATGAGGTCAGACGTCATAACCAGCGGCAGGGAAACGAAGCGGGCTTTCTTTCACAAATTTGGCTCACTCTTACCGCCGACACACAAGTGCCGACACGACAAAAGTCGACTCGCACAATCAGGATCACCATCATCTCCACGGCACGAGGGACGGGTGAATGCAGGGCAAGGGGCTTCGTTGACCCTCAGGCACAGTGGACCAAAATGACTTCATATGGTGTCAGAGCATTATTTTCTGTTAATGAAGGGTGGGTTCATCTAATAACAAGTGTTTCATGAATACATCAGAATAAAATGAATAGAATGGATATGTCAACGTTTCCCTATGTTTCCGTTTTCTTTCAAAGTTTATCTGTTATATTAATACTAGTTGGACTCGTGCAAACATTACACATCTTGTAAATCATCGTTTTAAAATAGTATATAGCTTCAGACTAAAATTAACGTAAAAATTTAAAAACTCCCAACTGCCAGCCTCTGAACTGTGCGTCACATAAAAAATCCGAGACTCTGCATGGTTAAATGTTGCTAAGCAAATGGGTACTATTGTTTAATGATGATTAAACAACAGAGAGGCTTAGACCAGTGTGGTTAAACTGCACGGAATTTCAAACAGTCATCTGAATTTTGCGAGAGAACTATACGAGATTCTGCACGTTTCTGACTACCTGTGCAACGCAATAAGGTATCCAGAAGACTTAAACTTTCAAAAAATGTAGTAGGAGATCCAAAATGTTTCGTTTTGGGCATTACAGCTTATAAAAATAACTTTGTCCCTTTTCATATGCCGAAATAAGTTTAAATGGCATTATACTCACTGTTTTCGGAGGTCACTTCACTGTTTCCAGGCGCTACTCAAGGCCACGTGTGGTGCAGCGTAACATGCGTTTTGGGTTGCATTTCGTTCTGCTGGTTTCTTCCCACATCCTCTACAAAATCTCCATATTCCGTTTTACTTGTGTTTGACGCATTCCTGGTGGGTTATTATCCAGTCAGCATTAGCTTATTTACGAGATTTTGTGCCGATAGTATTGTACGAAACGAAAACCGTTAACTTTCCTTGGAGTATTATAAGCTTTCTAAGCATATTTAACTGTGAGTTGAACAACTAATTTTGTTTTGAAAATGCAACTTTTGTTTCTTAAATGTTTGTTGGTTGCACATTTTTTTTATTTTAGTTATTACAGAACAAATTCGAAATTTATTCTGCGATTTTCGCTTGCTCGCCTCCCGGCCAGTTGGGACCAGTGTGCGACCCCAGTCCCTGCGGTGTTGTCCGTTCACGCCCCCCCGCGGGGGCGTGGCGCCCCTCTCCTCCCCTCCCCTCCCGTGCGGTGGAGTTGTCGCGGTGCGAGACAGGCGCGTGCGCGCGCCCGCCCGCCACCCACGCAATCGCTGCGTATTGTGCGCGATGTTTTGGTGACGCGGCAGGTCGGTCGCGCGGAACTGTCGCTTCGCTCGAGGGGATCAGTCCCCATGTGAACACGCTCACAAAGTCACGTCTCTCGCAGATATTTGACCGTGTTTTGTTATCCATGACCGCGAGATGCATCGAAACTCAATGGCTTAATTTTTGGGAATGGAGAAACAGGAAAGATCCATTGCCAGCGTTCGGAAAGCGTAATTGTGGAAATACGAGCATTTTCTTTTTGCACGCTATGGCACGCTACCTATAGTATTGTGGCACATTACCTGTAGCAGAGTTATCAGACGTTTTAGTCACGTTAGTGTAATATGGCCCTCTCTGCTCGTTGCAATTTTACATAGAGTACGTTTGTACCAAACAGGAATCGCAGAAGATACTGTGTTTAAAATTATATTTTGTCCCTCAGCACCTGGCTTCGCTGATGGATTCAATCTGAGTAACGAACATGAGAAAAAATCGTGTTGTAGTGGGCTGTAAAATAAGGCCTTTTCGTGCGCGAAAAATTGATTCAGAGTCATCAATAGTCAAATACATCTCGGATTAGCATTTATCACGCAAATTCACGCTCGTTAAATCCAAAAGTATGCATTTCTGGACCTTATATGTTGAGATGTAACTTTCACCTCCCTCTCTCTAAATATATGAGTTATTCCCGAAGAGTGCGGTTCAGTTTTGTTATATTATGTTTTTTTGGTTGATATGGTACAGAAAATATTAGGTAGTTATTTTTACTATTTAATGTAATAATTGCAAAAATGGATATATCGTCAGGAAACTAATTTATCGAATAGTATGCTTACATTGAATAATATCATTAAGACAACGAGGGGAAGCAAAGATGAGGAATCTCTTCTCTTTGTATACCGCTCAGAATAGCTGATCACATGCGATCAGAAATCACGTTTGAGATGGAAATAATTAGACTAAAAATCATTTCGCATGCAGTTTTTTGTGAGTATGAATTAGGAAGCAATTGACCGTAGCTCGAAAGCAGATGGATTTGAATTCCACTGCGGTACCGATGTTTGCCTATTTCAACATCAATAATAATGATGTATTTTTAGTGCAATTTCGAGTTAAAATTTCTTGTATAATCAATTTAAACAAAGAAAAGTAGTACAGATACGAGATATTTTATACAAAGAGAAACATTTTTGTATCGTCGAATTGTACTTTGTCATCTGTCATTTTTTTCAGGGCTGATTTTACACTAATACTCAAGAAAAGTAGAGTAATATTCTTAATACCGTAAATAATGCCTTAATACCATTAATACCTCTAATACCATAGAGTTTGAATGCGTGAATCCCTATCGTCTGGCATTTGAAGAGCTTCTACTGCAGCTAAAGGAAAATATAGAAATATAGTAATCAGTTGGAGGTCTTTCTATAAGGTAGTACGTTGTACCTTAATTATAATGGTCCATCCATCTGCAGAGTGCAGTTAATACGTCTTTTGGGATTAGTGACGTGTTAATGTGCCTTTCGTAATAAACACCAGACCCCGACCCTGGCATTTCACTTGTTCGGATGAAGTTGCCCTCGTCCAATAACAAAAGAGAGCACCTAATCACGCGCTTGACCACCGCGCGAGCAGCATGCAGGAGCATACACCAGCGCGTGATGTCCAGCCACTTGCGCCTCGAATCCCCTGCCCTCTCGTCGGGGCGGCCAACAAATCCGCGCGCTTTTTGCTCTGGCGCAGCGCTCCCCCCCCCTCCCCCCTTCCTCCCCTTCCGGCTCGCGCATCCAGCGAGGCGGCGAGGCGAGGCGGTGCGAGGTGGTGGCGTGTGAGTCATTAGCCCAGCGGCCGGGGCGCCGCCGGGCCGGCGCTGCGTCGCGCGACGCGGCAGTCCGGATGCAGGAGCGGGACGTGCGATCGGTCACTTTGCAAGTTAATGCGGCGATACGGGCGCCCGGACGGTTCGTTAAGCGGCGGCGGCGGCGGCGCGTCGCAATTAAAATCGGACCCCCGGGCGCGCAAAAAAATGAAAGGCGAAATTTTTGAAAAAAATCAGGTGCGGAAGGAGCGCGGCGGGGGGTTGGGCCGGACGGGGGACGCGGGCGCGGGCGCGGGCGCCGGCGGCACACGTGCAGCTGACCGGGCGGGCGGACGGGCGGGCGGACGCCGAGCTGAGCGCCGCCGCCCGCGCGCGGGCACGCGCCGCCGCTGTAAATCTCTCTCCGGCCGGCCGCTGGGTGGACCCGCCGCCCAGTGGGTCCGAATGGCAGAAGGCGCTGCGTAATAACGGATCAGTGACGGGCGGGGGGGGGTTATGGAGGCCATGGCCACCCCGAAAGGTCTAGAGCGGTGGTGTCTAGGTCTTTTACTGTTGGCAGTGGCACGCCCTATGGCACCGTAGTATGCCACGAGCTTCTGTGCGCAACTAGCGTCGGGAATCGGAACTATTACGATTGGTAGTAACCCCGCCGTTTTACAGTAGTGATGGCTTTGCCTCTGATGGCGGGGTGATGAACTGCGTGGAGGGGCGATTCCGTCGTGGCACTGGTACCATCCCGCTCGTGGTATCGACCTTGACAACACTGGCCCTGAGTTTCCGTTTGTTACCTACCTTTATTTGGCAAAATTGATTTAAATGCTTATTTACTTTAAAACTGTGTAATTATTTAAACAGTAATATTGTCTACAACCATACAAATGCTACAAACAATAAACAATGTAATAATAATTATGTTTATTATTTAGCAAAAATGTATGATCTCCTCCCTGGAATAATCGGTTGGATTCGCCCCGGTTTGTAATACTGTACTGTTGTGTAAACGTAATGCATCCAGAGGAAAGAAAAGTTTTAATATTTTCCCTCCACAGTACCCTTGAGGAGGCGGGAATTTATTTTCTTAAAATGGAATATATGTGAACTGCGCCCTTGCAGCTTACGCATTTGAGAGGGAGGACTTTGCTTAATAATTAAACTGAGATTAACTAAAACTAACTTAATTTTTGCTTAAATGTAATTTATTAGTTTCTGACGTTGCACTTTGGTATACTAAACTTTAACAAAATTTTAATTATTTTTCTTAATCCTAAATAATATTTTGTTTTTGTTTCCTCTAGGTAAAATTTTCTTTTTATTTGTTTTCATTCACTCGTCATTCATTCTTGTTTCATTATATACATAACCATTCAGGAAAGAAGAGCCGCTCTTAATGGCTGGTGGTCGTTAAGAATTTAAACTGCCATTGACCGTTACGAGCAATCGAAACAAGTGAATTGTAGCTAAAGATGGTGTATGAGTAGTACTACTCTTAATCCAATAAAATAACCGTTTTAGGTGGCTCAGGGCATCAACTGACGTCACTGCGGTGCATCTTCCTGGGAGGTCCTAGGGTTCGAATCCCGGCGATGGCAGCATTTTCGACACTAGGTAGATGACTGGGGCGAATTCAGACGCTGTCTGGAGGAGAATCCTAACGGACAGCTGCTCTGCCGGTAGTTTTCTGTAATTTCTCCCATCAGCACCGGAGAATGCCGGAGCAATATTTTAATAAATCGGCCGCGGACCGCGCGCGTTCTTTCTTTGCTCTTCCTTGTTCTATCCTTATCCCTTACTTACACACCCTTATACTTGCATACACATTCCGGGAGACCAGTCGGGAGCTCACAGCTTGTCCCGGCTGGTGCCATGCCCCGCTGGTGGGAGATACTTGGTTGGGGTAAACCCCGCGATCTGATGTGTAGGTCGGCGCCGAATGTCGCCATCCAGTAGGGGAAAATTCCCGGCATGTGTCTTGACAAAAAATGGATTATATTTACGGGAATAATGACCTTGTCAGTTGATGCGACCGGAAACCAATCAATCAATGCAAGAAAACGAATTTCTAATTTTTATGATTTTTTTCTAAAAAATACATAAAGCATTGAACGTCGTACGACCGACATCACCGATATAAACCTCGGTTAACACTTTGGATTACAAACTTCAACTGCGACCGTTTTTTGCTTATTAACTAACTATATAATAATAATAATAATAATAATAATATATTATATATATATATACACACACACACACACAAGATATGACAGAAAACTTAGTGCGCAGGCGGCCAGTGGCAGATGGCCAGGCAAACATTGCGGCTCGCCTTTCGTCGCAGGGGCCCAGGCTGAATTCTCTGTCGATTCCATGTGAAATTTGTGATTTAATAATGCGGGTGCGCCAATGATTTTCTCGGGGCACTCCCGTTTCCCCTATCTCTACCTACACCATTGATCCGTCACCATTCATATTGTTTCTTCTTTCCATCTCAAACCCATCAACGTCACTTATCCTTTCCAGGCGATAAATATTTGGCACTGTTTGAGAGCTTTTTTAATGTTATAGAAATACGGAACTTCCATTCTCCGGGCACGAATTGGGCAGCCTGTTCCGTCAGCTACGCTCTAACTTCCCACTTAACCAGGCCTTTTGATCAATTTCGTGACCCAATGAGTAATCATGTATGACATGTTAAATGCGAATGTAATAGGAGACTTTCACTACTGGAGACTGTACTCTAGGCATTTCAAAATTTTGAGGTAGAAATTCAGCTCCCAACAATGAGACTGGCATTTTCTGTTCCTTTTGTGTTCCCTCTTGTGTGTTATATTTGCAATTTTTGTTTCTTTGTTAGGTTCACGGAATTAGGTGTATTTTCGGAATCAGTTTTATGCGAAGTATAATATGGAGGTTGATGACAATTAAAAATACTATTTTAGCATCATTTCTTATTATTAACTATAAATATTTCACGTATGGTTGCTTTTTATTATTTGATTATTCGTCGTATTATATCGTTTTTATGAACATCGCACTTCATAAAAATTGAACGACGACTGAATAGGGAAGGTACCTATTAGCATTGTAAGAGTTCGCAGTACGAATCTAATGTGGCATTCTAAAGAAACATTTCCTGCTGTATCCCGCGCTCCGCAATATCAAGAAATCTTACGCACGTAGGCCACAAGATCTCATTTTATTTTATTTCTTTTATACTTTTAAATTTGTGTGATATTCTTTTCTTTTTATTTTTCTATATTTTTATGTACTGATAGCATTAAAAACTACACTTTTCAATGCAAGAAATCGTTCAGTATTGCCCAGATTATGACGCATTTACCTTTTATGCAACAACTGCGACATCACACATTCAATTGAAGATTGTGTATTTATTTATTTACGTCAAAAACAGTTTAAAACTGTGTGTGACGAGCTATGAGGAGAATCGTGAGGTGGCGATGAATCGAAAACCCAACCACCTTTTTTTTCCGCAAAAGTATCAAATAGGCGTATTCACTACAAAAATTAACTTTTACCCTCTTATAAATTTACATAGCTGTTATACAAAAATAGCGTATGGAACTCGTTTATAATACTGTTTATTATATTCGTACTAATTTGAAAACTCGCTCCTAACATGGGTCGTCTTCAAAACATGCATTCATGCAATAAAGCTTAACAATATAAACCTAGTTGTAATTTAATTTTATTTGTAATTTATTTTATGAAATGCATGTGCAATTTTAAATGTATTTTTATATTTCATTTTTAATCGCCTTTTGCATTTAACTTATTTTGTTGTGGCCCACTGCGCCCGCCAGCGCCCTCCCGCGGAGAGCGCCGTCGCCCTTGGCCGCCCGCTCAATGCTCGACGCCGTCCGACCGGAGATTTATGTCGAAATTCGGGAAACGCTGCATGAGAAAAAGCTTCCGGACGCGCTTACAATCATATTGATCTTCTCTCTGTGACAGGCGCAATTGTCGTAAGAGGCGCTTATTTTTTTAATAAATGTTTTAATTGAAAAATGGGCGGTGATTTTGAGATATGATTCGGAGGATCTATATAGTGGTGTGGGGAGAATTGATAAATATTTTAGAAATTATGAGTTATGGTGTGAGAAATCACAGAACCTTTTTTTTAGAAAAGAAGACAAACAAGAGAACAAGCAAAGAAAAATTATGGTAGTCTGATAACCAGACCTTAAGTGATAGAAAATAATTAAATAACACTATAAGAAAAGAATGAAAATATAATAAATGTAGGGGAGTAAGAAAAAACAGAAGACAATATTTATAAAAATGATTAATTTCTTTTAGCAATATAAATCATCGTACTGATTTTCCTAATAATCATTAAACGTGGTGTATTTTATTATCCAGCCATAGTTTTGAGATATTGTTGAGTTTGATTCACATGCTGGTTATTTTAAGATAAAATAATTTCCGCAAATTATGTTTTTTTAAGCCATATTGAATATGCATCTGCAACAGTAACAGATCGTCCGTTCAGATTGATTTGTCTCGACCGACTGTGTGATAAGTCTAATAATATCCGTTTCTCATTTAAACTTTCGATTAAAGTTATGAGGTAAATTCTACGACAATGGTAATAGAAGCACAGTAGCAATATATTATGAAGTTGCCGTATAAACTCCACTGTAAGTCACAATATTGGAGAGCTCATAGGAGTAATTGCCTGAGTACTCGTTGGTCCTCAATAATTTTGCAAATGATGCCTGCATTTCAAATTACGTAATTAAGTTTTATGAACTTATGTGATTAGGTCCATACCAAAATGGTGGAAACGTCATTTCAGGACCTATTTGGTAATACCTAATTTGGTCTCCAACAAAACAAGTTGACAACGTGAATGGACCTTTTTAATGCAGAGTATTCTAAAGGCAGAAATATTTGAATGTGCTGGAAGATAAACTGTTTGATCAAAGAAGCTTGACAAAAACTGAAAATTTGGAATGTGATGCCATTCATTTTGGTGCATTTTCTACCATTTTCTGACTTGCTTGGAATTGTCTCTCTGCCGATGAGTTTTTATTCAGATGATAGGTCATTGTTTAATTTCACGAAGTGATTTACGATATTCTGTTTATTTTCTTTGCATTGTGAAACACTCTAAAATCGTGTTGTTTTCCTTAGCGTGAATTAGCAAATAATTGAGCTGTAGATGGTTTCCAACGCGCTCACTGTTTTGGTTCGATAACTCTCGTTCGCTCGCCGGAGCAACCACCGTGAGAAATCGGCGCCCGTGTGTTTGCAAGGAGGAGGTGTTTCACGGTGCTCGTGAAGAACATTGATTAATTCCTACGGAGCGCTTCTGGAAGGGCTCGCGGGGCCCTTGTCGCCTTGTCCCCCGCGGTCGCCCTTTGGCGCCGCGGCCCTCAAGTGGCCACCGCCCCTCCGCCCTCCCTCACCCCTCCTCGACCACTCTTTCCCTTGCACCCTCTCGGCCCCGCACCCCCTACTCGAGCTGCCGCCGCCGCGCCGGAGAGGGCGCTCTGTTGACCCCGAGAGCCGGTTGTTAGTCGCGAGCGCCCGTCTTCCCCACTCTCGCACCCCCTCTCCCCCTCTCCCCATCCCCCTCTTCCTCCCACCGCGTTTGCCGGAAAGGGGCGCGCCCGACTCTTGTGAGCCGAGGGGGAAATCTGTTAATAAAGGGAAACCCTAACAATGCTCTATTTGTTAAAGGCCGTTTTATAAACGCTTTCAAGGCCGTTTTTTTTTGGGGGGGGGGCGCCCTTCCGCGGATTATTAACAGTAATAGTATATTTATTATTGAGATCATATTAAATTAAACCTTCGGCATTTCAATTCTTTAGAACGAGGATTCCACACAATGGGCGTTTAGAAATACGAGCGAGCCTTTCCGACACCGACGCGCGTGCCACAAATTTCCCTTCCCGAACGTCGGTGAGTCGGCGACCTTCGACCTCCGGTGGTGGTTACGGGAACCGTTTCAAGAAGACATCAAGGAATACTTTTTCCCATTCATACCACTTACGTTTTGTTGCCGAGCCGCGTGCCGCGGCCAGCCACGCCGTAAATTTCGAGAACTTAGCGCCTTCCTTCCAGAACACGCCTGGAGAGGGTGTTGGGCTTGTCAACGCGGGCGGAGGCGCCGCTGCGGCGGTAGTAGCGGAGACGGAGGCGGTGACCGGGACACGGGGGCGGGGAGACGTTGACGTAGGGACGGAGACATGGGGACATGTCCATGGGAGCAAGAACATGGGGATAGAGACATGGGGTCGGGGGCATGTCGAAGGGAACACAGGGACGGAGACGAGGACAGAGGCACAGGGGCGGGGACATAGGGTCGGGGAACGGGGATGGGAACACAGGGAGTCATGGACGAGGACATGGGAACGTTGAAACGGAACGGAGGCATGGGGACCGGGACACAGGGACGGAGACACGGCAACAAGACACAAAGACGGACACGGGACATAGGACCTGGGAACCGAGGACGGAAACGCGGGGATGGGGACATAAAGTCGGAGCCATGTGAACGTAGAAACGGGAACGGACACAGGCACGGAGCCATGGGAACGAGTCAATGGGAACGAAGACGGGAACACAGAGATGGGCCACGAACGGGGGAACACAGGATCGGGGACACGGGGCCGGGGGTCGGAGGCAGTGTCTACATGTGGGGTTGCACGTGGAACTGGACGCAAATTTGGTGTCATCGACAACGGCGGTAACAGCGGTTCGGTTGACAATACGTCGGCGGTGCAGCTGTGATGTCGGCGGTGGTGCGTGCCTCTCAGCAAGAGAAGGCTCTTCACGTGCGCTCAGCCGGCCTCTCTGCTCGCGTGAGAAGTGCGTGCTTCTTTGACACCCGCGTAAGGAAATCCAAATTTATGGGTATAAGCTTTGAAGTTTACATCTGCTTGTAGGCAGTCGTTCATACAAATAGTGATAATGAGGAAGCTGGTTAGCGGGGATGTGCTCGAAAGAATTGTCTTTTGATGTTCGAGCTTGACAATGTGTTTCTAACTTCGTAAATCACTGCTTTCTCGGATTATAACTATCATCATCTTTATTTCATATACAAGTTGGTTAAATTTCACGTTTAAGCTGACATGGCCGAGAGCTAGACGAATGGTCGTTCATTCCTGCTTAGTTACCACTAACTCACTAATAAGGCTAAGTAAATTTTACATTACATTTGTAATTGACTGTTTTTTTTCTATATTTAAGGTTTTTGCTTTTACATATTTATATTACTGATGGTACTGCTATTACAAAACGGTTAAGAAGCTTTTGGTTAGAAACATTTATTTGTATTTGTACAAGATTTCAATTTTTATCTCTTATTTTGTTTTGTTAATCTTTTACTAAATCGGCAAGTTTAATTTTAATTTTGTCTATCTTTACGAAACGTGGACGTGAGGTTGTTTGTGAGTTAGTTTAAATACAGGTCGAAGAATTTGGTTGTAACAATTAGAAATTACAATTATTTACAAATGAACAGACTATTAAAATGGTCGATTTTCAAAATGGGAGGACATCGACTCCTGTGATTGTGATACCCAGACTACAAACTTTACCATGTAACATGGAGGAGTTATGTGGTACTTATAAGAGAATCAAGTGCTATCTAAACTATGGGAGGTCATCGAGTAAACATTTCGGGCATTAAACGTCAAGAGAGACAGATGGAGTGGAATAATGTAACATCGTGGACACAAAACATGAACAGCTAATCCGAGAGCGTCACAGCTGAGGCGAGGGTAAGAGGAAGCGTTTTACCCTTCAGCGCTCGGAGCCATGCATCACTAGTAGCGCAGCGGCCAAAAAAGTTTATCACGTCCAGCCACCTCCAAAGTAGTCGCCACAATAAACATAAAACACCTTTCAAGCGCCGTGTTACTACCTGACGAGGCAAATTGACACCGGGCGCAGAGGCCATCGCGCCCCGCGTGGGAGGGGCTCGCCCCCACGGCCCCCTGCCCCGAGTGGACATTGGTATTCGAGGCGGCCGTGGCGGGCGGGGGCGGCGGTTCCGGGTCCGGCCCCTGGGGCGCGCGACCCTCTGACCCCGCGGTCAGCGGCGCCGATTAAACCCACACGGACGCCCCCTCCGCCGCTTTACGACGTCTAACTGCCGACCGCCCCCCACCCCACCCCCTTCTACCCATCGCCCGCGCCGCGCCGAGCCGAGCCGCGCGGTGGAGAATAATTAACCTGCGTATTAAGTGGATGCGGTATATTATATCGGCCAGAGGACGCGAGCGCGCGCGCCAGCGGTCGGAGCCAACAAAACGAATATTATTTTTCTAACGGAGGCCTCCGCGTGCCTTACCGTAACTCACCGTCACACCGGGAAGGTGAATGCCCCGTGCACGGCGCCGCTATTATCGAACCCTCGTTTTGACGACAGCGCTCGGTAAACTGTGAAATCCACCTGTTCGGGGAAGTAATGTTAAAGCATTGGTTATACGTTGACCCCAGAATGAGAGAATGCACAGTGAAAGTTTTTTGTGTACAATATTTCTTTGATAAATCGAGACGAAATGGTTTGGCTTATATTTTTAATGCGTACGAGTACTCTAAATATATTGTGATACACCAAATGCGGGAGGGCATTCAATATCAAATAATTTAATGCTTTAATGTTAGTTTAAATTAGCATCAGGTACCTTAGTAACAGGTGTAAATAAATGAACAGGACGTTGCTAGGGAGAACACCAATGTTTTGACATGTCACGATATTTGGTAAGCGGGCACCTTGTTAGTAACAAAGATACACAATTTCACGAGCCCGTGGTTATAGTGTAGTATCAGTCTAAAATGCGTGTGTAAGAGTAGAAATTTCGCCCAAGAGTGCACCTTGGTTATAATAGTAAATAAATAATAAGAATCCGTTGGTAGGGAATATCAAACAAACTTTGTACAATATGAATTCGAGTTTTCCTGGATCGAAGAACGAAAAGATAGTTGGAACTCAGATTTCATAGCATGAAGATCATTTCTGAATTAGGGGGTGCGTGCTCGAGTTCAGACTTGGTATATTTTTGTGATCGAAAGTAGAGACTTCGATTAGGAGATACAGTTCGGGACTTGAACTTTTTTTCCGCGAGTGAAAGTGGAGCATAGAGACATTTTGGTGAAACCGTGCACTGACTTGGATTATTTTCATAACGATAGGGAGGAAATTGTAAGAAACTTGTCAACACTAATTAGTTTTCACCAGTGACGAAGGTGAAGCACCAGGCTAATGAACTTGTAAATATTTTGCCGAACAAGGCGAGGACTTTAATTATTTTACAAATGGATCTGGACGTGTAAATAACTGTAGAACTGTTTATTTGAACTTTGATTATTTTCACCAGTGCTGATGGTGATATGGCAGGCTAGTGCAAGCAGCTGCGGGCGCATGAATAACCGATTCAATTAGATATACGCGGGTAGGCATCTGAATGGACGCATATGACTAGTGCATTATGTGAATAGGAGTGACTTCGTGGCGTGTCGGAAGATTCAACATAGAAAGCCAAGACTAGAACTGGTAACTGGACGGTCGGAGGTGATGGTGTGGAGATATGCGTCGTCTGAGCAAAGCATCAAACGATACAACGGGAAGAGAGCTCAGGTCAATGTTCGTACGAACAATTATTTTATATTTCATGGTCATGACTAGACATCAGATGTTTAGGCACTAAAAAATCGCCTTTTAGGCGCCTAAAAAGACACTGAAAATGTCAAGAATAAGGAAAAAAAAAGGCACTGTCATAAATTACATTCACAATAAAATTAAAAATTATTTGTAAAACTCCATACATATTTATATCTCTTCTACATGTTATTCTTAATAGTTTACATTGCAATATTTTACCAGTAACGTTTCAAGGATCGCAATTTCAACCCTGCAACGATTGGGAGACAAAATCAGTTTGAATACAGAGAAGGATTTCTGAACATCTACTGATGTGTCTGGCATATATTTTAGAAGTCCAAAATTAGCAACACTGAAACCTTCTGGGAATTTACATTTATTTCCACTCAAAAGGTGCCCCCGGTGTATTGTCAATCGACCATTTTCTCAGAACATGGCTAGTATTTATGAAATAGGAAAATGAAGAAAAATATGTTGGTATACTTTCAGGAATTTTCTCGTTTTTTTATAAATACAAATACGTGAATTGAAGGTTTCGTAACGAATGGCCAGGTGGGACCATGGCCGATTTTCTGATATCTTAGCATTGTATATAAAAATAATACATAAAAGGCAAAAACGTAATAAAAAAAATAATACATAAAAACAATAATTATAAAGAAAAGGCATTTATGCAAAAAAGGCATTTATGCTAAAATAAGCATTATAAAACTTCGTCATATGTCATAATTTGTCATGACGTGTGCACATATATTATCAGTCTTTAAATAAGTTCGCTAGAAAAAAAAACAAGCATTTCCCTAAACATCCAATGTCTAGTCATGACCAAAGTCAATAATTTTTAAAGAGTGTTGTTCCGATTCAAATGAAATCTTTGATTATAATAAATTCAAATTGTTCTAGTGCTAAAGAAAGTACAAAAAACTTGGTTATTATTGTGCAATCTAGCATGGTATTAAAATAATTTTCAGGTTTTATCGCTTTCTGTATGGAAGCGAGCCGACAGGAGGTAGATTGTGGTTGAACGATGAGGTAAGCCGAATTATGCCCCTTGCATATTCGAACCCATGACAGTTAGAAGCACAACGTGTTAATAGAGAGATATTTGATTCGTTTCAATATAAAACATGTTTAAAAATTTAATGAAAACATGCATTAAAAAAATGTGAATGCAATGAGTTGCATACACAATTTATAATACGCATAAAGAAAGAACATCATTCTTTACACTTGTATAAAGATAACCCGTATACGAAACGACACCATTCTTTATATTCGTTTTTTACATAAAAGTGTTTCAATAATTTGCTTTAGAATACCATTCCTCGTATTTAAATGAACTATAAAAAATTAACGAGTTACGTAATTGCAAATTGGAAGATATATGAAATTCTGAGATGTAATATGAAAACACGAATGTTTAAAAGTAAAAAAGAATGGATCCAATTTTTATTTTTTTGACAAAGTGCCCATGATCAATAAAGAAAAGAAAGGAAAGAAATGACTCAATGTTAAACAAATTTTCAACAAATACAAATCTCTGATGATGAATCATGATTAGGAATGATTACAAGTTTGTAAAAGTCGGAGATAAATGATTTAAAAGATAAACAATCATTACAATCCAAATTCTGATTGTATTATAATACGGATTATAGGGGCAGTAATTTGTAATAAGAAAGACACGTAATACTGCATCTCATAGACCTCGTCACTGTTCCTACCGCCATATCCTCGGTTGCACTTCGTGGTGTTTGCAGCCCACTTCATCCAGGACGAGCAACTTGAAAGAAAATCCTACCGATGCACTCGTATTCATCGAGCAGAATCGATTCAAGTATTATGATCCATAAAATATTTCCAAAGTACCAAAGACGTGCGCATGATTGGCTTCGCTTTATACGTAACGATCGTCCATTGTTCCCGCACGTTCCTGAAATAAAGGCATCTTAGCAGAAGAATAAAAACCAGAAATTAGATTCGCTATTGAATTTGTGTGCTTTGTGCAATTTTTGTGGAACGTGTGGAAGTTTCGAGCCAATTCAAATTCTATCGCCTTAATGCAAAGTGTAATAAATTAGTATTTTTTTATTAACTCATTTACGCAATCCCATCTTAACGAATCATTCATACACATTACGCATAATAAAGAATGTACATTCTCATACATATTACTCTAACAATACAGTTGGATCGCAGCCCATTAAGCGTTTTGCCCAAAATGAGAATGATCCAAGCTACGGAAAATCCATCATGGGCTCATCCACCATTTCTATCATGAGCTACTATTACAATTATGTAATCTGGGCACGAAGTTCTAGGAGATTTGGGAGTACTTCAATTCAAGAAAGTGAAAGACATCAAATATAAGGAAAGCAGAAACTTGTATGTGAGGAAAGCAGAAACAAGTCATAAGAATAGGTTTGGTTAGATCGAAATTTACTTTGGGGACTACACTAAGTATTCCATGTTATAAGACGCTCAGGAAAAAATTGATCTCTATCTTCACAGTGTGTTGATTTACAAAAATTAAGTGTCAGTCTGAAATAGCAAATAATCGATTATAGACCACAGGTAAAAATCACAAAAATGAATTTTATAAACTAATTTCGTTAAGAATGCGGCTTCCCCTGTTTTTTGAAGATAGTTTGTAACTAATGCACATTGTTGAAGTCTGCAAGAACGAATCACAAATTAAATCCCCCGTGTTTTAAATTAATAGACTAGTATTAATGGTAAGCCTGTATCAAAATTGTTAACACGATTGCCTCACGTTTAGAGTCATAATTAATATTTACACTTATTACTATTATAATTAAAATAACTTGTTACAGAATTTCTGTTCTATCACCCTTCATCTTCGTTTTAAAACCTTTTTTGAGCCGCTCCTAGTCATATTTCATTAACATCACGGGAGGTATCTAAAAAACATCAGTTCGTTAAATATTATTCCCCCGAATAAGGCTTTTATTTCAACCGTTAAAGTGGCTTGCTTTCACGGTCTCCATTTTCATCACCATCATTATTATTATTCCTCTAATTCACGCCTGCAGAGTCAGTTGATTATAAAATCTACTCAGGTTGCTACCAGTTAACTAAGGAGCAGATCTAGGGACTGTCGCTGCCTCGACAATAATTTGCCCAAAATGTGGGTTGTTCTAAATAAAGCAATTTCTTGCACTTCCTAGTCTTTTGAATTAACTGGCGGCTTAAGCCAAGATCTTACACAAATTTTGCGGAACATATCCCAGAGCTCAGATAACTATCGCGACAACCTGTGCTTTTACGCCCCACATTCGGCTGATCTCTTTTTCCAAACTCTTGTATTTAAGGAAGACATTACTCTGCCTCCTTGGTTACGACGTTTTGATTGCAAGGCACAGCAACTATAACTAGTATATCTATAAGTAGACCCGATTTTTCTCCGACAATATCCGGTTTGTTTGCCGCTATCGTGCGATCAGTTTGAATTTGAATTTGTTGGTCTTACAGTATTCTACACAGTCCTACAGACGTCACCGGTTTTGATGAGTGTTCGTACCACTTGGGGCATGTGTTTGGAACTTCGAGGGCGGTACAGATCTGTCAGTGGAGGTAACTACTCTTGTCTTTTCAAGTATTTGGTCTTTGCTAGATTGGACAAGCTGAGACAATATGATCAATGGCGTCTACTTGTTCCTGGCAAATGCGGTATTTATCATCTTGGGGAATTTTGAGAACCGCTTTATCATAATGTCTTATTCTCATCGTCTGATCTTGGGTAGCTATTACAAGTGCTTCCAATTCTGGCTTCATTCTTCCCTTTTCAACCACATAAATGATTGATCTTTATTGATATGTGCTTTGTCCATTGGTTTCAAATACTGTCCGTGGAGTGGTTTGTCTCTTCCACGATTTCTTAAACATTTTTTTTAGTTTTTATTATTATTATTATTATTACTATTATTATTAAAATCATTACCTTTGCTGTTGATTCATTTCTTCACCATTCTCATTACCGCTACCATTCAGTCTACCTCCGCCTCGTCCCCTCTGCTATTTCTTCCACTCCTCTCTCCCTGCAATAGCAAACATCACTCGCGCAATCCCTCCCGTTTCAACCACCGCCCTCACCGCCCCGGTGTCCGTCGCTGCCCCCGCTCGCTCCGCTGCCGCGTGCCGCGGCACGTGCCTCTTCATAGAGGACCCGCGGGTGTCAAAAATTCGAACGGACAATGCGCCACTTAACAGATTAGTGTTGGGCGGCGTACGGCTGCGGGCTCGCAACCCGAAGCCTTGGCGGCGGCGGTGGGGCGGCGGTGGGGGCGTAGGCGGCGGCGGCGAGCGGCGGATGGCGGCGATGGGGGAGGCGAAGGTGCGTGACGTGTGGCGGAAATGAACGATGGAAAGGCCGCCTAAGAGTTTAACTTGCGGTCGCCCATTGTGAGATTCATAACCTCTAAAAGTGGCGATGAAGTGTCCTCGAGAAAAAGAATGCAGTGTGAAAAACGTCGGGTTTAATTTGCTCGTCTCGATGCGCTTGCAAGTCATTCCTGTCTGTATTCGTTATTGCGGATGAGCATATGAAATCTTTGTGCGCTTGTCTGATCATCTTTGATTGATCATCTAAAAGATATTTAACAAAGAGCCGCAAATAGAAAGGTTAAAGGTCTTGTAACTTAAGCGGTTAATTATTGACTAATTGACGTGGGATACTCGTGTGAATGAGTAAGGAAGTTTACTTTAACATCTTGTTCATCTTAATATGACTGAAGTTGCAAATTGTTTATCTTCATGTTTAAAGTAAAGTAAATGAAAGCATTGAAATAGATTTGGCGTAGTGAATGAATTGATTTTTATTTTATGTTTTTAGTGATAATTGTAATCTACAAGCTACTGTCATGAAATTAAGATTATAAAGGAAAATCATGGCATTTGCGTGATTTTGATTTTCGCAAACTACATTAAGATTTGTTTTGAATCTCCCACATTTCAGATAGGGAATGAAACAATGAAGGTTTTAGAGAAAGTATACCTGTTTTCGTGGTCATAAATCTATTGTAACCTGTTTAGAAAAGGTTCTGTGATTTACAATGGAAAACTACTATAACGGAAGAGAAAACAGAGCCAGAACATACCTCACTGCATTTTAGAATGATATATAATACAAACTGTAAAGATTAAATCTTCTGATTAGTTTTAATATACTAATAGGTTGACCTTATGATCAGTGGCGGATCCATTGGGAAGCATGGGGCCATAGTCCCCCCCCCCAAGACCTAGTGTTTTCGTTTGATAGGTTTCTTTATTCGGCAAAATTGATTTAAATATTTATGTTAGTTCTTGCAAACATTTGTCAGATACATTTAAACCTCATTCAAGTATTGACAGCAACTTCACGAATTTCATTGAGAATGAAGTTACAAAGTCCATACTGACAGCTGAAAAACCCACCAAATTCATTTCGTCCAAAGAGATTGATCTCGTAATAAAAAGCTACGACCAACCTACTCAACCGGGAATGATTTAATCCCTAAGAAGGTTCTAAAAGAGTTACCTCAAATGGCCGGTTGTTTATTTAGCAGCCTTGATTAAAAGCGTTCTGAGGGTAGGTTACTTTAAAAAATCACGGAAACATTCTTAAATCACACCTATAGCAAAGCCAGGAAAAGACCATTCATTCCCAAGTAACTACATACCCATTACTCTTTTACCGAATTTGAGGAAGGTTTTTCGAAAAAATATTGTTGAAAAGGGTTATATAAGGTTATATATACCCCTATATATATATATATATATATATGGTCAACAACTATATATATATATATATATATATATATATATATACACACACACACATACACACACACACACACACACACTATATCAAAAGTGGACGGTATTTCAGGCACTCAATTTGGATTCCGAAAAAATTATTCAACCGTTCATCAGATTCTCTACCTAGTCGAATACATCGCAGATTCATTTGTAAAGAAAAGGTACACCGTTGGGGTATTTGTAGACATCACTAAAGCTTTTAACTGCAAATGGCATTTACGTCTAATTTACAAATTAAGAGTACTAAGGGTATATATACACCCACAAAACTGAATTATAAATTTCTTATTGGACAGAGCGTTTTCAGTATGGGATCAACAATATGTAATCTTCTCCGTACAAAACACCCTCAGGGGTCCTCGCTATTTACTCTATTATTATTTACATTTATTAATGAATTCCCGCGATTACCCCACTCAGAAATAACTTTTTTCGTCGATGTCATAACCCTTTTCTTAAATACAGTTGGCATTTACGAAGGGATTGGAAGACTTCAATTATATTTCCTTTTCCGTAGATTGATAAGAAAAATGGAAACTAAAAATCAATCCATCCAAATCCAGTTTAAAAATATTTTCACTCAGAAAAATACCTAATCTTCCTTTACTAAAGTTTAAAGTTGGAAAAATCCGAGAAATTCAGACTAAATCTTAAATTCATACGAAAATTGATCCAAAATCACCCATAACCTATTTAGGCACCTCCATCGACACAAAATTAAATTGGAAATCAGACATCAACAAAATCTCGCAAACAGTAAAAAATAAACTTTCAAAATTATATCCTCTGTTAAAACATAAATCTTCATTACAATAAAAAAACATCTCTCTCCATGTGTACATCAATTCTCTACGCCTCCCCTTAAAAGCCGCTTGGTATATTTCCAATGACCAAATTCATAACGAATTAAATATTCCCTTCCTGCAAGATTATATTAAGAAACATCAGCATTATCATTCTATAACAAAAATACTTCGGCTTACTATTATCCACATACTTTCATTTAAGAACCACCTTCCAACCCAATCAGAAAGAAATTAAATTCTTTAAAGTAAAATTTCGGCCATCTTAATGTAACTAACAGAAAAATAAATTTAAAAAACTTCACACAAAAATTGAACAAAATGATTTATAGCTTTCTTTTAATAATTACACGATCTAGGAGGTGCCTCATGAGGTTTTCTCATACATATAGAAAATATTTTTCCCATAATATTAGCATGCATTATTAAGTGTAATGTAACTTGTAAATCATTACTGTGCTGATATTGAAAGTAATAAACAAATTAAAAAAATATGATAGAATTATGCAAATATTTTAAAATGAATATTATATAGTGTCATACACTATACAAATAATATACAATATAATAACTAGTATGTTTGTTATTTAACAACACTAATGGAACTAAAACAGCATGTACTTTCTCGTCGTACTCAATTCTTCGAAAAATTGTTCACGACTTTATTTCAAAATCTATGTTTAAGGAAAAGATTTCATTAAAGGAAAAGATCCCTATATTTAATATTTTAGCTGTAGGAAGACTCCGAAAAATATTTGAACGTTTGTAATTTTCAACTAACGTGAGACCTGCACTATTCTCTTAGACGACCTTCGCTCTATCGAGAAAAAAAAAAACAACCTCCAAACCCTCCAAAATTAAACGATTGATTTCAAATTCAAGGGTTCCGTGACATCAGCCAGATCAATTTGAAAATATCAATATTAGAGAAAAACTGCTGGCTTAGCTGCTAACGTTGTTCACAGACGGACGGACAGAATGGCGTTTCGCCGTCAATCGACTTTTCGGTATCAAGAATACACAAAACATGGATTCTGGCAACACCACGTGGTAGAGATTTTTTTCTAAATTTATCAACTAGATTTATACAGTTTTTCGTTATCAAGCCCGTGTAATAAGAGTTTTTCTGCTAAAAGTTCGCCTTTTTTTCGCGCAGCATTACATAACTTTCTCTTTACTTCGTAGCGATGAAAATAAAAATCTATGACCCCCCCCCCTAAGTTATCGGCTGGATCCGCCCCTGCTTATGATTGATTTTCAGTGAAATGCAAGGAAGCTGTTTCTAAATCACTTGGAAAATATTAGCACACAAAGTAAAGAAAAACATTTCTTGGGATAAATTTGTGGATGGTGATAATTGCGTTTTATCTTTAAATCCCTCAAGTAAATTTTTGAAAAATAAAATGTGTTATTTTAAGGTCCAATAAGTATGGCAGTATTATAGTATAAAAAACCGAAGAAGTCTGTATGTATGCCCATCATTCTACAATATCATTTGATTATTTATTACATCAAAATAACGAAGAGTACATAAGTATTCACTATGCAGTGACCAGATCCCGATCTTCTCTATAGACTAAGAAACTTTTTTCATGGCATAATATTAGATTTCCTCCGTATCTCTACAATTGTTGGTAAATTACAAAATGTATTTAAAATAGTTTTCAGTAAAAATCTTCAGAGTAAACATTTAAGGAAACGAATGTAATACTGTGGAAAAATAATTAAAACAGATTAACCGAAGGAAAACAGGAGGCATGTGACTTTTTCTATGCATGAATATTTTAAAAATCATACTGATTGAAGGAGACATCTAATATACAATGTTATAAAGTATTTTTTTGTATTCCAGCATTATAAACGACCTTTTCTGTTGCAAGAAATCGTTCATAATCGAGGGTTTTACGGGCAAAAATGATGACGTATTAAATTTTATGGCGGGAATGATTGCGTCATCACGCATTCAGTCAATCGCGAGAGAATTGGGGTAGGTAGAGGTGAACGGAACAGTCGACCAACGTTTTCTCGCACGGATTATCAAGTACCCAAGACATCACAAGAAAGTTTTTTGGCATAATTAAGTTTGATTCTCTTAGAAATTTAAAATGCTGCCATGCAAAAAATAGCGTCTGAAATTCGTTTATAATGATGCTTTAATACATTCGTACAAATTTGAAAACACGCTCCTAACGTCACTCGTTTTCAAAACATGTACTCATGCAATAAAGCTTAACGTTATAAACTAATTGCATAATGTACCATTGTTGCGAAGTTGCAAAACACTGTCTGTCGTGCAATTGAGGTGACAATTTTTGGAGGACAAACCTTTATTACTGCGCCATTGAATAAGAATAAAATTTCACAAAATGTGTGGTTTTGCTTACCAACCCTTGCCCGTCGAATGGCTCGGGACGGCGTGCTAGATTTCCGTGATGTGATCCCGGGTTCGAATCCCTGTCGGGGCAAAAAGACTCCTGCTGCTGTCCATGACCATTGAATTTCTGTAGCTGTATGACGAAAGAAAAAGCTCGGGCAGGCCAGGTATACTGGATACGGTAATGGGCATAGGTCGTGCTCTCCGCTTGTCTCCCTTACTTCCAGGCGTGAATAAGGAACAAAACCAGGGCTCAGGCCTGGAAACACGTCTAACTGGCCAAAGTCGGATTAAACCAAATGTAAAATACCATTTACGCACATGTTTGTAATTCATACTTGTGAATAAAATGTATTCCTTTGATTATGAATTAGGCACTTAATAGAAAGAAACACGTAAGAGATATATGCGTCATGAGAAAGTGGGTCAACGAGAACCTGGAGCCGACATGTGCTCCGAATCGATCTCTGTAAACACGCCGTAATCGCTCGGGCGATTTCTGCGCATCCGCCAGTCAGCCAAGCGACGCACCGGGCAGATCTCCCCTGCATCTCGCTCGGGGAGAATCGTCGCGTCACAGCCATCACACACGCGGCCGTCATCTCGCGACGCGACGCCGCGCGGGGCGGGGCGAGGGCGGGGGCGAGGGGGGCGGTGAGTCAGAGCGATAGCATCGCCCAGGTGAGCGCGTGCGTGGCGTGGCGCAACGCGGAGCGTCAGCTGACGCGATGCTATCGCCGGGCGTTCCCACACCCGCTACAATAAAGATAACGGCGGGCACGCGCGCGAGCCAGCGCTGGGACGCGCCGGGGTAGGGTGGGTGGGGGTGAACCGGCTGCGATCGAGGCCCCTTCGGAACGTCCGTCACGGCCATCCTGCGCGCCCCCTGCCCCCTTCCACCCTCCGCACCTCCCACCCCCCGAAGTTCAGTGCCCATCTCTGTAAGCGACCACACACTGGACCAACACGGACAAAAAAGCACGGGGAAAACCACTACTGTTTGCTGTGCACTGCCACGGCTGCTGTACACGGGCAATGTGCGCTGTACACTGTCTATGTACACTACCTCTAAATAAGCTAATTTTGTGGATGGTATGTGTTTTACTTCATGGAAAGTAAATTGCAAGTACCTAATTACTATAATTTACAATTGTTCATTAACACCAAAAGAAATTGCATTTTAAGACTCTCCAAATACAGAAATGGACAAAAAGAAGTTAAACAGTTTATATATACTTTCATGATGAGTGTAAACAAAAACAAAAATCATCGAAGAGACAATCTTGCCCAACTCATGGAGGAAAAAATGTGATGAAGCTGAACCTTAGAAATAATTAATGCGTGCTTTTTTCTGTATACAGTTAACATTGTCATACTTCAAGTATTGCGTGCAGTTGGTCTAAGTGCTTATTCGGAAGCATAATGCGCTATTCGCCTGAGGCTTGCGTTCGCCCCACTGCGCGTCGCCGACTCATCCTCGGCTCCCCTCGCCGCACCTCCGCCCCGCGCCCTCCCCCAATTGTCCCTCAATTACGGCAGGAGTCGCCGGCAATTGCCGACGCGCTTGATCCCGACTCGTGATATGCAGCGGCCTGCGAGGGGCGTGGCAGGGGCGGCGGGCGGGCGGGGACAGCGGCCGGAGCCGGAGGGCGGGGTTATGAACGGTGGTAAGTCTACACATGTAATGGGATGAACATGCCTGAAGAAGTAGTAGGACGTCTAAAGGTACACGGTGGGAGTGATGAAGGATGGCGGAACAGTGGAGTCATCCAAGGCATGACATGTTAAGGCGGGAGCTTGCAAATTGGAACTGTTGACGGCGAACGGGGAGGCACCGAACGGACAGATGGAGGAGGCGGAGAAGGAAATGGTAGGCGTGACGACGCAGATAAAGGGACGAAGGGGGAGCAGAGGCCGGTCCATTTAGAAAAAGATTGGGTTAGTCCTGGCCATTGAGGGTTGACTTAGAAAAGGGGACAGAGATGATGAGGGGAAAGGGCAATCGGCATGGCGGAAAAGATTGCAAATGAAGACTGGAAAGGCAAAAATATACATTCAGGGAAGTGAAAACAAAGGTGTGAAGTTAGATTTGTGAAAGGAAGAAAGTGTAAGTAAGCAATTGAGGGCCTAAAGGGAAGACAGGTATTGTGTCGCAGGGACGAGGAAGTGAAGGTAAGGACGTGAAGACAGGAGTTCGGGCTGGGAAGGGGAGATGGGACGTGGAGGGGTCGCAGTGTTCCGCTGAGCAATGGATGACTGGGCCGCGTCCGGGCCTGGCTGCGGAGCGAGGGTGGCGCGGGGGTCGCTTTGCGGTGGCGTGCGCTTAATTGCTCGACCGCAATTAATCGAGTGACGCGACGCTTACCCCGCGCCGGACGGCGCGCACGCGCGAATTATGCGTAAACGCACCGTGCCGACGCGGTCCAGATGCCGCCGCAGGCAGGCAGGCCGCCAGGCCCGTGCCGCTGCCGTCCGCGCCCCTCCGACGCCCCGCTCGCTCGCTCGCGTGCGGGAATTCGGCGCGCCCCATCTGCGCCTCGGCGGCGACGACCCCTCGCCCCCTCGCGCCTCGCGCCCTGCTCCGCCCGCCGCTCTCGCCTGCCCGCTCTGGCCCCTCCCGCCGCTCTCGCCCGCCCACCCTCTCTTGCCCGCCCGCTGCCCGATCTGGTCTCCCCAGCTCTCGCATACCCGCTCTCGTCTCGCCCGTTCTCACCTAACCGCTCTCGTCCGCCGAACTGGCTCGCCACCCGCCCTTGATTGTCTGCCCGCTCTGGACTACCCGCTTTTGCCTGCCTTCTCTGGTCTGCCCTGCTCTCGCCTGTCCACTCTCAGCCGTCTTCTCTACGCCGCCCGCTCGCTCGTCTCTCTGTCCCTCCCTCTCGCCACCTTCTCTCGGGCGTTCGTAGGGCGCCCGCCCGTTCATGTCCGCCCTCTCTTGGACGTCCGCCCACTCTCACCCGCCAGCTCTCGTCTACCAGTTACTGCACGCCTTCTTTCGTCTGTCCGCTTTCGCTGGCCTCTCTCCTTCGGCCGCCTTCTCTAGCACGTCCGCTGTCATCCGTTCGCTCTCTCCCGCCCGCTTTTCCCTCTTGCTCTCTTCTACCCGCTCTCTCCCACCCGGTTCCCTCACGCCTGCTTTCTCACACCTGCTCTCTCCCACCCGGTATCTCCCATCCGCTCTATCCCGCCCGCGCTTGCCCTCCTCTCGCCTGCCGGGCCAGACCCGTCCAGTCTCGCCCGCCCGCTCTCGCCCACCTGCTTGCGCTCGCCCACCCGCTTTTGTCTGCATGCCCGCTCTGAACCACCCGCTTTTGCCTGTCGTCTCTCGGCTGCCTGTTCTCGCCCGTCCACTCTCGGTCGCCTTCTCTACGCCACCCGCACGCCCGCTCGCTCTCGTCCTCTCTTCCGCCCTCCCGCTCTCGCCACCTTCTCTCGGGCGTCCTCTCTCGCCCGCTCACCCGCTCTTGTCTACCCACCCGCTTTCGCCCTCCCCTTCCCGCTCGACCCGGCCGGCCGGCAAAGAGCCCCTCGCCGTCGCTCCGAGTGTTGTGGCTGCGGTGGACGGCGCGCGCGCCGCGTGCATTGTTCGAGGCGGGCGCTTATCGTGGCCGGCGGCCTCCGTTGTGCGATCAGCCGCGAGAGAAGCTTCGCTTTTCAGCGCTCGTTGCGGGGGACGGCCGCGCCGCATTGTCCGCGCGCCTCTGCCGCCGAGGGCTGCGGCGGCGACTGTTGAAATGTACTCAAACGCCGGGTTTTCGAATCCACTTCACTATTGTGGCGAATTTGAAATGTATTCAACGTTTCTTAATTAAGCACGAAATTGTTTCCAGTCAAGTAGTCATTAATGACTATTTTCTATTCTTACAGTTGCGCGCTTTCCTCATGTGTCTGGGTCTATTAATGTTTGCTGTTTGTGCTCTCGATCAAAATAATGCCAATCTTTCAAGTTGATTTCCCGCGAATTCTAGTTTATGACTGAATGGAAGGTAACTTCTCGAGTAGACTGAGAAAACGGCAGGCAACTGTGAATGAAACATGTGTTGGAATCAGTGAAAGGAAGTAATTTCTTCAAAACTATTTTTTATTAGTTCAAATTTTCATAAACGAGGCACAACATTAAATTCAATATACTATTATTTTATGAAAAATCATGCATACAAATTTTCATATTTGCTTTGTAAAAATGCGTTCCTCGTGTATTGTACAATGGCAAAGCATTCAGTGGACACGAAGTTTTTTGCAAATAAAAAAAATAGCTATATGGATAACTTTTCATTGCCTTTTATGACTTCTCCTTGAAGGCTCAATGCTGAAGTCGACCAAAAAAAATTAGTTATATGCTTATTTTGCTTTGGTGATTCGGCTTATAGATGTCCTTTCTCTTTTCTATTCTTCAACAAACAATTCACGAATTTAGCTTACAATCAATCATTGCATGCTTTATTGTAAACATATCTCCATTGTAATTGAAATGCACATTACGTAACAGGATATTTCTGGAAAAGTGTAATTTATTTCATGAATGAAAATTCTTATTGTCAGAAGATGAAATAGAGTTAATTTTTTTAAATATGATACCAATAACACGCTCTTACAAAGTGTGTTTAACTATTCAAAAAATATATATACATGAATTTTTTTCAAAATTCGAAAGTAGATCGCACATTTCAGATAACACTCATAAAATAGCTTTCGTTCGCAAAACGTACACCAAGATCAATTAGTAGCTGATGCAGTCAGATGAAAGTGTCGTGTTTTCTTTGTTGTATTCACAGATTTATCTTGAAACATTTGTGCATCGTCTTTTAGTACAGATACTAAAAATTGAAGGGGTCAGCGCAATAGTGGTGTAAGGCACATTTTAAGAAAACAGAAAAATAAGTTAACGTTCCTTAGCTGCGGGTAGAAAGCATTGTGAAGAAAAAAGTGACTTAATTCTTAAACTTATTGATGAAAAGTGATCAAACCAACAATGAACAAAGATAGTTATCCTTTTGGATAACAACTTGTGACTATAACTCATTTTACTTTCTCGCTACCGCTTAGGAGATAATGAGAAGGTTATGTAATGCTACGCGAATAAACGTTGAATTTTCGGTAGAAAACTCATATTCCAGAATCCTGGTAACCAAAAAGTGGATAAATCCAGTTGTTAAATTTAGAAAAAAATCTTCTAACACGTGGTGTAGCCAGAATTAATCTTTTGTGGGTCCTTGATACCGAAAAATCGAATGGCGGCAAAACATTGTCCGTCCGTCTGTCCGTCCGTCCGTCCGTCCGTCAGTCCGTCCGTCAGTCTGTCCGTCTTCGAACAACACTAGCGGCTTAACTGTTCTGCCGATTTTCTCCAAAATTGATGTTCCTCATTGACCTGACTGATATCGCGGCCCAGGGGGGGTATATTACATGAAGTTTCTGTAACATTTATTGGTAGTGTAAATGAAGGTTTAAGAGAATAGGTGCAGGCCTCATTTTTATTGAAAATTCTAATTTTTCGAAAATTGCAAAAATTCCAATTTTTTTCCGCGTCTTTCTTCAACTAAAATTTTGAAGATAGAGATTTTCCCTTAATGAGATCTGTTTCTTAAAGATAGATTTTGAAATAATTTTTAGAAAGTTTGAGTACTGTTCGCATAATTTTGAGTGATAATACGGGCGAGAAAGTACGTGCTGTTTTAGCACTACTAGGTTGATTTTTGGGGGATTAAACTACTTTTACGTTCTAATCCTTCAATTGAACATTTAGCACAATATGTTTTCCCTAGAATAACCGTATTGTTAGTGGCAGTCTAAAAATATTATTTTTCTAATATGTCCATAAGTTTTTATAATGTAAATTTTGAAAAAGTATGATCTCTAAATGAATATGCGTACTACATAAGTATTAAAATAATTATCCGATGTTAAAAATATTTTTTCTGTAGTCATTAAGCGTTACAAAATTTCCCATTTATATTTTCAAAATCGTCATTATCTCGTGCCTTAATCGGAAAGTCTAAACTAGATGAATAAAATACTTATTAAATGCGGAAACATTATTTCAGAATATATACCACTGTCAACAATAATAATGAAACTCCCAAAGACCCCACGACGCTGTTCTTATCCAATTGCATGAGAATCTGAACCTCTAATCAGTTTCCATCTGCACGTGAGAGTGTCCCGCGGTCGCCCTTAACGCAACGCGCGCTGCGGACGCGGGCGGAGCGTGGCGGCGGGGCGGAGGGAGGCGCGGATGAGTAACTCCCTTTTAATGCCGACATAAATTTCGTACGGCTGCTGCTTTATTGTTTCAAGGGGCGCAGGGGCGGGCGCGGGGCGTCGGCGCGCCGCCCGTGCGCCGCTGTGAATGGGAGCGCCGCGCCGGGCCGCCCCGAGGGCAACTCGATCGCGGGGGATGCGAGCCGGCGAATGCGGGTGGCCCGGCGCGTCACCATCTCGGACTCGACGCCTTGCCTTTCATTTCCTTTCATTTCAGCTTCTTTTCGTTGTTTTTTTTCGGTTCCAGAACGCGGCTGCATCCTCTGTCTTGTGCGTGCTGTTTGAGAGAGAGAGAGAGAGAGAGAGAGAGAGAGAGAGAGAGAGTGCGCGCGTGTGTGTCTTCATGCCTGCTTAAGGTAGTATGTTCGTTATATCGACCACGGTGAAATACCCCCAAAAAGTATTTTAAATGAAAGTAAAATCGCTGTTCTTCAAGTTGGTGAGAAGAAACTAGCCCCTTACCGGCCTAATTTTTGAATAAATTAAGTTTTAATTAGCACAGGCTCTTATGGAGAAACTTTCGCGGGCATAGGTTTTTCCAAGATACCGGAGAAGTTATACGGTGAAAACTCGCTTTTTTTTAATTCAGTACATAGTAAATTTTTTGAGGAATCAGATGGTATTTAATTTAACCCACCTCACGGGCCATTCTGAGGAATAATTAATAAAAAACTACCGCGAAATTCATGGCAGCCGGAAGTGACGTTTCTCAGCCGACGAGGTTCGCGTCGCAAATCATGCTATTGACAGCACTGTTTCTCTTCGGGAATGATCGGAATTCAAATTTTGTATTCACGTCAAAACATTAGTCCATAAAAAAACAACTAAAATAACTAGTAATTCTAATAAAGAAAGGCGAATAATTTCATTGCTAACTGAAATTATTACCGATACTCTGAGTGAAGCCGAAGTCACCCGAAAATATTTTAGTTGTGCCAACTTATGAAAATGAAAAATCATACGAGATACTAATTTTAATTTCGAACATTGTTTTTCTAAATCAATACTTCCAAATTCCTCTTTCAAATATTTCAAAATCATTGTTTTATTATTCCATTAACAGTTACAAGCAGCTATTGTTAATTAACTGATGGAATAAATGATTGAGTATTTGACTAGCGACTGGCTCGAACATTCTACCTTAATAATAGATACTTTAGTTCTGTGGGGTATTTGAATCAACGCCACAGAGGGGTTTGTTTTGTTTATATATAATTTGTTTTGTTTATATAATAAGAGACTGTGTTACGTTATGTAGTTTAATTTGTAAGATCTGAGAATAGTGACGGTACATTTTAATTTTTTTTTCCGATTTTAAAGCCTCATTACAAATACTAGGTAAAACCAAGCGATTTAATTGCACAAAAAGAAGAGTAGAAAATATACTGCACAAAATTACTACTTACTATACGGAAAAATGAAGACCCCGACGATGACGTAGGTGACGAAGTCATGGGAGAGCAATATACAATATCACAAAAGGGATAAAAGGACAGTGCACTGGCAGAGCTTTCATTTGCATCCAAGTTATTCATGTGAAAAGGTTTCTGATGTGATTATGACCACGCGACAGGGATTAACAGACTTTAAAACCGAAATTGTAGTTGAAGCTCGACGTATGGAACGTTCCATTTCGGAAATCGTTATGGAATTCAATTTTCCGAGATCCACAGTGTCAAGAGTGTGCCGATAATAGCTATTTTCAGGAATTAACTCTCACCACGGACACCGCAGTGGCCGACGACCTTCACTTAATGACCAAGAGCAGCAGTGGTTGCGTAGAGTTGTCAGTGCTAACAGACAAGCAACACTGCGTGACATAAGCGCAGAAATCACTGTGAGACAAACGACGAATGTATCTGTTAGGATATTGCTTTAATTGAAAGGCAGAGTAACCTAGGTGTGTTAACGAAAATTAGGCTTTAATGGCAGCAGGCGACTGACTCGAGTGCCTTTGCTAACAGCACGACATTGCCTGCAGCGCTTCTCCTCAGCTCGTGGCCATATCGATTGGATCCTAGACAACTGGAAAGCTGTGGCTTTTGTTCAGATGAGTCCGATTTCAGTTGGTAAGAGCTGATGTAGAGTTCGAGTGTGGCGCAGACCCTACGAAGCCATGAAACCAAGTTATCAACAAGGCGCTGTGCAAGCTGGTGGTGGCTCCCTAATGGTATAGACTATTTTTACATGTAATGGACTCGGTCCTCTGGTCCAACTGAACTGATCATTGACTGGAAATGGTTATGTTCAGCCAGTTGATTTGTTATGGATGACAATGCACCATGTCATGTGACATGTGACAATTGTTCGCGATTGTTTTGATGAACATTCTGGAAAATTCGAGTGAATTATTTGGCTACCCAGATGGCCCGACATGAATCTCATCGAACATATTTGAGACGCACAAAATCCTGTATCGGCAACACTTTCGCAATTATGGATTGCTATAGAGGTAGCATGGCTCAATACTTCTGCAGGGTACTCAACGACATGTTGAGTACATGCCACGTTGAGTTGCTGCGCCAAAGGAGGTCTGACAGCATATAAGGAGGTATCCCAAATCTCGTATCACCTCAGTGTATTGTTTCATGTCGTTCTGTATTTAATCCATGTCTAATAAAATAAGTGAAAGAATGGAATTTACAAATAATGGAACTATACAATCACTAATTTCTCTGAAAACAGAGTTAACATATTTCTGAATATATAATTGAAATGTTTTACATCAGTGTTCTAAATTTATATAACAATGTTTTATATATTCTATTGTTGTGGATCATAGCGGGAAATCCTGCTATCTACTTTTAGTCAAAAACGTAGTGTGTCACAAATAATTTTAATCACTGAGCATTTTTAATAAAAGGGATACATGCATTAGACAATTGCTGGACAATACGTTTACATCCACTCACTAATATTTGCATTTAAAAATACTCAATCTTCAATTTAAAAAATTCCTCCAAACTTCCTCCATACACTTTCTCGCGCTCTGAAACGTCGATTGCAAATCTCACAGCAAAGCGACGCTATTATTCAAATTAGGTATTAATTATATGCTATTGGAAGCCGGTTAATAGTTGCAAGCAGCACACCTAGTTTTCTCTGCCTTTCATTTAAAGCAAAAATCTCAAAATTCGGTTGTTAGAAAATTCAATGATCTTCTTAAGCGACAGCGAAAGCGAGTTTTGACGTTTTAAATATATACCACCCTAGATGCTCAGATATTAAACTTGTTATTAATACTAATTTTGATGTTTGAGTCGTAGATATTTTTGACACATTGGTACGGACAGAAGACTGAATGTATACTTGATTTAAATAGTTTACACCTGAGGGTGATGTAAATGACAAGAATCGAAATTATTCTGTTGATTTAAAACAATGGCTTTTTATTTGTTATTTAGTATATTATGTGAGAACACTGAGAATCATAATAATGAAACTTTCTTTATTTTGTGCAATTTTCTATCCCCAAACTGATTTCTTCATATGAAACTTCCTTTTAGTTTCAAACATTTTATTTCATTCACATCAGGAAACATTTGCCACCCCCACCAAATTAAATAATCAAATTGAATTAATAAAGAATAAAGAAGATCAATCATTTGATATGAAAAATTTAGACCAGTGAAATCAGATTTGGAAGTCAAAAGTTGTCAGGTAGGAAGTAATAAAAAATGAATGAAAATCTTTCTAATTGAATTCATAATAAAACATTCACCGGTTTTACGACGCACGATTACATAACTTTCTTTTCTTACAGAGTACTTCGTAAGGCGAGAAAGTAAAAAATTATGTTCTTGCATCTGATTGAAACGAAACTTTACGCACTTGAACTTAAACGGAAATTCTCGTTATGTAAGAGGCATTCCCTCACATGAATAGGATGGATGGGTCTAGCAATACGATGTAACGAAGCTTTTCATATATTTGAGTGAGAACTTCAATATTTCTTGGCTTAATCAATACAAGAAATAATTGCATTCTGTATGTTGTTTATAATAATCTCATAAATCATCCGTAGGTGCAAGTCGTCGTAAAATCCAAAGCAAACTTTTTCTCCGATGTTGTGATACAATGTCACAAAAGAGAATCATTTAAAAAAATTGTGAAACGTAGGAAATATTAGTGGGGCTTTCTAACTTGCTCCCATTTTATTCCTGTTTCTACTTGATCTCATTGTTTATAATAGGTGCTACTGGATAACTGAAATAAAGAGAGTAGTAAATTACTAAACAATGAGTTGTGTGTACATTTCCTCTTTGTACTTTGATAATAAAATATCGTCCTTTTATTCGTAATCTCAAGCAATCTTGTAATTTGGTCTGAAAACCTTCGAAAATTGGGGATAATATTTAAATCTTCATCTTCTCAACTGTTACGAAGATAACACTAATATAAATCTTGAGAAAAAAGTTATTGTAAAGCTAAAGGAAACTTTTTCTTCTTGCTCCGTGTTTTGATTGGAAACTAGCTGATGCGTAGTGGATTTTTCCTAATGAAGCTCTGTCTTTATAAACAAATTTGTTCAAATTTGCTGATTTAACTTTTAAATTCGAAAAGTATCATTAATATGTCGAAACAAATGTTTGAAGTATGTTACGATATGTGAAACTTGTAGGGAAATGAATTTAAATGTCATTTGTTTAATAATAACGTAATTAAAACTACCTTTCGGAAATTAATAGTTTGTTTTTGTTATTCAAAATGCCTTTAAACATCTTTTTGTAAAAGTCCCTGTATTTGCAACAGTACGTTATTTAAATTTGTTTGATTATACTAATGGGAAGAGTTTCATTTCGTGTAAAATACACAAGAAGTTGGAAATCTAGATATGCTGTAAAAAAACAACAACAACTTATTATCTCCATGGCCTGACTTTCTATCGCTTATTCTCAAAAGAATCACTGCACTAGCAAACTGATATTAGCGACTCCAATTTGAACGAGCATTTGAGTGAATAATTGTAATTTCGCAATGCGAACTTCTGTATTAGTACACGGTTACTAGATTGCAGGGCAGAAGCATCAGGAACGTTTTATCATTATACGAATGTTGAATGTGATGTACGGAGAAACTATGAATGTTTCTCCTAATCAAACGATATCATGGGCATAAAAGTTCAAATGTCAGGTTTTGTCCTGAACCATACCGTAGGTATTAAGTTTTTTCAAAACATGTTTCTTGGAGAAAGTGAAGAAGTAAATAACATCACAGCTTGTGTTGAAACGATTGTTTCCATTTGATGACAAGACTTTGCGAAGGTATGTTTACCTCCTGAAAATAACAGGTCGTGTCTGAGAGGGTGATTTCCGTTCCTGGGGGGTCCAGTCGATTTCAGTAGGGGTAAGGGCTCCCAATTACCCCTCAAGCATCTATGTAGTAAATTCTCATAAATGGTCTATAAATACTTGTATAGAATTTGATAGAAATATCGAAAGCGAGGGTATAAAGCGAGTAATGTCATTAAATTTAAGAAAATCAAATTATTTTGCCATTATTTTCTACATTTCTTTAATGTTTATTATTCAAAATTTGCAAATATTTATTATTGAGATCGATTTGTATTGAAGGAATACTCGAATATAAATTAAGACGTTGAAAATTTTTGTAACTAAAATTGTTTATAATATTTCCTGATAATTTTTGATAAATCCGTTCATTGTTTTTTACTGCTTTAAGGAATGAAGACATTATTCTCTATGAAATATTGCTTTTAGAATGAAGAATAGGCTGAGAAAGGTTAGTTATTGAATATCCCGTGTGAAATGTTATTCTACGTTATGTAAATGTACTATCGATATTTTTATCGGATAGACTTTGCACGTTTATCCGCCCTTGAGGAACGCCACAACTCCGGAATTAAATCGTCAGAGTTTCCTCCTCCCCCTCCAGCCACTCCCAAGTGGAAAATCTCCGGGGCGACGCGAGTGTTAGAAGTCTTTACAAACGCCGCAAGTCCTTTGGGGGAGTGGGGCGGCGCGGCGGCAAAGGGGATGAGCGGCGGCGGCGGCAAAGGGGATGAGCGGCGGCGGCGGCGGCGGCTGGGAACCGCCCCAATCAGCGAGGACCTGCGGCGGCGCGGGGCGTTCTGCGCCAGCGCGCCCAACCCGCTCCTCCTCGCGTCGGGCCGTGAATCACCCGCGCGGCCCCGCCGCCGGCATATGCCGGAGCTAAACGCACATAATGAGGGGTGTCACTCCTCCTGAAAGGCGCACAAAAAAACGCAACTTAACACGTAATCAATACACCATGTTAAAAAAAAGAAGCTCAATATGTTTCGATCGAACCCCCCCCCCTCGCGCGCTCCGTTCCTCCCTCCCTCGGCCGGAGCCCCAATTTACAATCTACAGCACTTAACATGGAAACGACTGTTTAATTAGATAATTCATCGCGCGCGCGGGCGGGAGGGCGGGTGGCGGGCCCGCACAAGGGTGGGCGGGGCGGGGCACGCGCGCGCGGGGCGGGCCCCCCGGTGGGCGCGCCAGGTGGCCGCGGGGGGCGCCGGCTACGCCCCCCGGCCTTCCCACGCTCCGCCGCTCGGACGTCGCCGCGCCGCCACCGCCGCCGCCGCAGCCGCAGCAGCCAAGCCACTTAAGTGCGGACCCCCGGGCCCCGCCCCCGCCGCCGCACACTGCTCCCAAACAGCCGCAAAGGAGAGCGTTGTGCGAAACTGAAAAAAAGTGGGAAAATAGCTGTAGGAAGAACTTCGTACCTAAAAGTGAGCCATAGTCGTATGTAGGAGTGTTCTACTAAAGAAAAAAGTAATTAATGTTTTTCTCTATGAATGTGTGTCATAATGTGTTCGAATATTGATGTTCTCAAATACAATTATTAGCAGTTCATCAAATAATATAAGCAGTACCACCGTGAATATATAAAAATTGCATTTTGCAACGAAACTGCGTAGAATGTAAAATCTTCAGAAAGTAACGAACTATTTCTAATCTGTTTATTCCGTACAAAAATTAGAAAAATGAGAAATTTAGCACTCGATCACCTCTCACCGTGGAAATTTAAAAATTGTAAAGAATTCTGAACATTCTTCTTAAGTTCTTTCATGTCATTTTATTTCATTTATTTACTTCGGTTAATCGCTTGTTTGAAAATCTCAGAAAACTTGCCACGCCGCACGCTCTCGAGCGTCGTTTCGTCGCACTGTGCTGCGCGCCGTGACCGCCGCCCCGCCCCGCCCCCGCCCCGCGGACAGCTCCGTGATGGACGAGTCTCGCCACAGCCAGCGACGCTTCGCCTGCCGCCCTCCGCCCGCCTCGCGTATGTGCCAGTCCCCCTCCCCCGGGGCCCAGCGAGTCTTATCGCTCGTTTGCATCGAGCTGCGACACAGCTGCGACCTTTGCGAGTTTATTAGGACCCCCTCCCCCTCGGGGACGAACGGAGCCCGGCTGCCCGGCGATCCTCTGCTGCGCGCGGCGATCTTCTCGCGGAGGCGAAAGAGCAATTATTCGTCATCAGCGGCGCGCCCTCCGCGTTCATTAACATTCATTTCGGTGTGGCCTACTCATCTCTTAATGGAAACACTACTGAAGCTTTATTAAAATGTAAAAACACACCTCCTTTCATGCAAGCGGTGATATCAAGATACTTGGTGCTTGTGATGAATATTGTACGTACTCTTATCTGTAGTATTTTACCAAATTTCGAATTAAATATTTGGAACATTATGTTACCAAAATTGGAATGAAATATTTAGAGGAAAGTCAAGCAGGAGGTAGTCCATTACACAGAACGCTTATAAGCGCAGAGTATCAAATTCGTCTGGCTAAAAAAAAAGACCTAATTAATTTTTCATTAAATTTGACAATCTCGGGTTTGAATGAAGGAAGGTTCTTTTCTCGGATGCAAGCTTATTTTTAGACATTATAAAGGAATTCTTTATTCAATTTTTATTTTTATTTCATGGTGTATACAAATATTCGTATTGCAAAAGTTTGTTCCATAACATTGACATACTTTAGTTGATGTGACTGAGACTGATGATGATGATAATAATAATAATAATAATAATAATAACAACAAAAACAACAACAACAACAACCCCATGGAGGGTACAGGTGAGAAACTGGGTTGGCACACCAGGCCACTGATTAGAGTGGAAGGCCGAACCATGCATTAGCCAGCGAAGGAAGCTGCCTTCAGCAGTCAGTGAAAATCCCATGGGGCGATCGGAGGAATCCCTTGCTGGGCCCTGCGGGGGGATGTCCCGAGGCTACTGTGGGTGGCAGTAACGGATGGCAGGAAATAACCCAAGGGTTAAGTGTGATCTGTGAACTCGAACTTGCTTCCTGCGAATCTTCATTTAAAACCAACGAGCAAAATGGATAGAACAAGTAATGTAATGAATCATAACGTGCCGTTGTTCTACCAATGTCCCATACCTGCTCAGAAACCGAGCTAATGTCACCTTGTCGACGTCTGGCCATCCCACGGATGTTAGTCCCAGAGACCCAGAGCCGACAGTAGCTCGAAGCCATCGTCAGAGATGGACCTGGGATGAATTGAAGGAGGTGATGTGGTGCTTTTAGTATGCACTAAGCGAAAAAGGGGGCTCGGAAATAAAAGTTTTCAAGTTACGTAGAGAGCGGAACCCAGATAGGAAAACTACCCTAGGATTAAGTAAACTGGCCGGTCAAGGGGACGGGACGATACATTCTCAGCAGTGGAAACTTCACAGCAGAACAACATGCTGACATTCAGAGAATGTGGAGTATGTTCTTCGATCGAATTACCTACATGACGAACATGTAGAACTTGAAAACGTTGGTTCTGTTCAAGGTTCATCTCTTTCCAATGAAACACACTTCAGTGGTAAAACTTCATTTGGCAATGAATTACACAATAAGGACATGATGCGAAAATCTCCGATGCGAGATAGAAAGAGTTTGTCAACTTCGATTTGAATCTTGTGCACCGTTGAGAAAATACGAAAATGCCAAAGCTAAGAGAGTGATAGAGACAGCGAATTCTGTCATAAATGAGGTGATACAGATCCCAGGTAGAGATCTAGATATCACTGAAATTAATCACATCGTTTATGATACTGCATATTTGGTATCTCAGATAATTTTGGGGCCAGCTAAGAACACCGACGGCCGACAGGAAAACAGAGTAAAAAGCCCTGTAGCCCCGTGGACGAAGAGAATTATGAAACGTATAGCTGACACTCGGCGTGAAATATCACTGTTAGCTGATGCATCTTCTAAATCAACGCACACTTCTAAAATTCAACGAAAAATATTCAATGTTGAACAAAAATACCAAATTGAAAACGACCCAAACAGGATAATGGTAGAAGAGAAGCTAAAAGAGAAAATCCAAGCATGGGTTCAACGAATTAGGCGTTACAAATCTTAGAATAGATTTCCGTGTGCAGAAACGGTTGATTGAAACAGACACGCAGAGATTATATCGTAATCTGACAAAGAACCGAATGGCTGTTACACCTTGAAAAGTTGACGTCGAAGTATTTTGGGCAGGAATATGGGAGGAGAGCAGATTCTACAACAAAGACGCATCTTGGCTTCAATCTGATGTTGATGCTGCCGATGAACTTGTGGGAACAGTGGAAGATGTTCACGAATTGTCGGAAGAGGACCTCTTCCAACCACTTAAGAACATGGAAAACTGGAAATCCCCCAGGATTGATAAGATCCAGATGAATTGGATTAAGAAATTAACATCATTACATTCTCATCTAGCAAAGGCTGTTAATAAAATTTTAGAAATCCCAATGGAATTCCCGGAATGGCTCACACGCGGCATCACTTATTTGGTATCCAAAGTGGGAGACAGCTCTTTGGCAAAGAACTACAGGCCAATCACTTGTCTGCCAGTACTGTACAAAGTTATAACTGTAGCCATAGCTGACAAAATGTACAGACACCTAGAGAAGAATCATCTAATGCCAGCTGAACAAAAAGGATGTCGTTAATGTTCTTATGGCTGTTAGGAAATCTTGCTACTGAATAAAGTCATTTTGAATGATGTAAAGAAACGAAAGAGTAATATGAGCATGGCTTGGATTGATTACCAAAAGGCCTTTGATAGTGTACCAGACGATTGCATTTTGAAGGCCCAGGAGATCTAGCGATTTCATCCTAGACTTATTGAGTTTTGCTAGGCTAGAATGAACTCGTGGAGTACCGGGTTACTAATACACAGCGGAAAGGAAGCAGTAGAAACCAGGAGTCTTCAGATTCACAGGGGTATTTTTCAAAGAGATTCATTATCCCCTCTTCCGTTTTGCATTAGTTTGATCCCACTATCAAGAGCGTTGTCACAAGTTGACTTTGGTTACAAGCTACATGGTGATAAAAGACTAGTATCACATTTGTTTGACATGGATGATCTTCAAGTGTTTGCTAAAAATGAAGCGATTATCCCCCAAATGCTATCTGTCGTGAATGACTTTAGCAATGATATCTGCATGAAGGTTGGTCTTGACAAGTTCGCAAAGATCAGTTTAAAAAGAGGCGAACTGACAACGTCAGAGAGCATTGAAGTTGATACACACACTGTGATTCAAGATCTTGAGCCAGGTAAAACTTACAAATATCTGGGAATTGAAGAATGTGAGATCATCTGGAACGACACAATGAAAGAGAGAATATGCAGGGAGTATTACAGAAGAGTGAGACTGGTCCTGCAGTGAGCTGTGAATTCCAGGAATAAAATATCAGCAATAGGTAGTTTGGCGGTGCCTGTAGCCGAATACAGCTTCGGTCTGGAGGACTGGACTGAGCAAGAAATTCGCATCCTGGATCGAAAAACCAGAAAACTGCTAACAATGCATCATGTTTCTCACCCTCGAGCTGATGCACATAGACGTTATGGGTCTCGTAAGGAAGGAGGAAGAGTCCTTAGACAAATTGAAGCCTCCTGGCACAACGCAATCGTCGGGATGGGAAAGTATGTAGTCAGCCATAAAGAGGACCCTTTAATAAGGCAGGTATGAAATCTGACCGAAGAATGGGAAAAAAAGGCATTGTTAGTTTAGGAAAGAAAAGAATGAAAGGCACGCAGAATGATAGAGATTTTTGATGTTACTTAACATGAAATTCGAGACACACAAAGTGTTAAAGAAATCGTGGAGAGACTAACACTCCACGGACAATATTTGAAACGAATGGAAAGAGCACAGATCAATTAAGATCTATCATTTATGTGGCTCAAAAGGGGAAGAATGAAGCCAAAATCGGAAGCACTTGTAATAGCTGCCCAAGATCAGGTCTTGAGAACACGATATTATGATAAAGCGGTTCTCAAAATTTCTCAAGATGTTAAATGCCCCATTTACCAGGAACACGTAGAAACCATTGATCATATTGTCTCATCTTCTCCAATCCTGGCAAAGACCGAATACTTCAAAAGACATGACAGGGTGTGGAGCTACCTCCACTGGCATATCTGAACCGCCTTCGAAATTCCAAAACACATGCTCCACGTGGTACGAACACTCACCAGAACCGGTGACGTATGTTGGATTGTGTACGATATTGTACGACCAACAAATTCAAACTGATCGCACTATAGCGGCAAACAAACCGGATATAGTTACCCGGGATTTGGAGAACAAATCGTGTTTACTTGTCGATGTTTCTGTACCTTGCGATCAAAACGTTGTTACCAAGGGGCAGAGAAACGTCTTATATACAAGAGTTTGCAAATTGATATCAGCCGAATGTGGGGAGTAAAAGCACAGGTCGTCCCGATAGTTATCGAAGCTCTGAGATTTTTTCAGCAAAATTTGTGAAAGAACTTGTCTAAACTCCCAGGTAATTCACAAGCCTGGGAAGTGCAAGAAATCGCTTTATTTGGAACCGCCCACATTTTGTGCAAAGTATTGTAGAGGCACCGACAGTCCCTAGATCTGCTCTTGGATAGCTGGTTGCAATCTGAAGCAGATTTTATTTTGAACTGACTCATAACATCGTTAGTCATGATGTAGTGGATTAATAATAATAATATTAATAATAATAATGATGCTAACAATAAAATGAAAATATAATAATACGAAAAGCCGAAAATATTTATTACTTATTACTTATTTTCCTTTAAGCCGTTTCATCCCAGCAACTACAAGTTATGTAAGGATATTAAAATATTTAATTTCCCCCAATTCCTTTTTAAACACAAATAATTTATGTGTTATACTGCTTTAATTCACTAATTTTGAACATGTTTTTGTGGTGTATGAAAATTAACTTATATTATTTTTAATTTCTTTTAATTTAAATTAATTTAAATTAGAAGGAAGACACTTTTATTTTAAAATTGATTTCCTCTGACATGTGTACAGAATGTTAATAACAGATACCCAATTCCGATTGGAAAGTCGTCTTGTAATATATTTGAAGACAATTTACAACCACACTGAAGTTCTGCAATCCAATCGATATCATGGCTGAATTATACATATATTTGTTATTTTTACAGTCCAGTAATTTCAAACCACTTACGTCGCTATTTAATTTTCTTCATTTGGAAATGATGATATTAAAATATATATTTATTTGCACGTCAATTTCTTTCATAAATTCTAGCGCCTTCATCCTCCCCTCTTACGGTCCCGTTAATCATAAACAATTACTCTTATTGCAACATTTACACATCATTTTCGCGCCTTTATAAGGCTCTGTTTGTCCTGTGTTATATATTGGCATTGCTTAACGACCGAGACATATTTACTGCAGCAACTGATCGTTCAGTATAACTACGAGAGTAAATCATTTCTGTTAGCATAGCAGTACAAAGACGGCGCAGACACTCCAGAGAGGAGAGGATTTGCGAGGAAACAGAGCCCGTGGAAGCCCGGCCTGTGACAGCCGTCCGCTGTCCATCTAGAGTAAGGATGAAACATCAATGCTTTTAAAAAAACCATCATCGATGTATTTAACATCGATTTTTTAAGTCGTATTTTAACAACACTGTTTTGCTTGATAATTTATTTATGTTGAATAAGAGTATCATAATAAAAACCTCTAATAATTTCTAGGTATTATTAATTTGAACATTTTTTTACTTATTTAAGGTCGCGGTTTCAACTACTAATGTCATACAACGACCACTGTAAGTTACATCGAGGGTAACGTGACGGTATAAGGACACAGACAAATATTCATGTCCCGGGCAGGATTCGAAACCGCGATCCTTCAGGCACGCCGCAGCTTGGCCTCTTCAGTCTTAGCGACCTCGGCTATCCATGTCAGAAATTAAACATTATTGAAGCAAAAGTGGCCAAGGTTGAATAATAAATAAGATCGAGTTTTCGTCGATAAATGAAGTCTCTATCATTTTTTTAAATATACAATAAGGTAATAAAAGTTTGTTATATATCCTGATTCTGGCTATGTTTTGTCAGTTCAATTTCAATTAATATTGTATCAACGCGACCACCTGTCCTTTGGCTCGGTACGAGCCTTAGTCGACCCAGCCTCTCGGCCATGGCATAAGGGCTTGGCTCGAAGACATCCCTTCACCGCACAATATATACTGGACTTCTTAACCTAAGAGTGGGATTTCAGTGCGACTCCCTTCAAATTAAATTCAAGTGAAAAAGATGGAAGGTTTGCCAGCGGTGTTTTATTAACATCGATGTTTTAATTTGGAACATCAGTGTTTTGATCATCGTGTTTTATTGGTTATTTCGCATCCGTGGTGCATCCGTGGCATATATTGCAGTGTACCGTAAGTGACATACAAAGCATATATATTATAAAAAATGGACTGAAGTTACAGAGTGAAGATTTTTCTTTGAGAATGTGTCGCACACTGAGATGAAAAAAACGTAAAATGTACAGGTTAATCATAGGTTTCCAGGGATAGAGAAACACGCCGCAGTGAGACATTAATCTAATACCGATGTCTTCAGATCAAAAACGGATAAGAATCAAGAGAAGTCTACCTGACAATTGAAAGTGATAAGATTACTTATAATGATCTGGGCTTGGACTTATATTTATTGATATTTGAACGGCATTCCATCAAATGGTATTCGAGAAATTCCGGATGATCTAAAAAGATATATACTACTCATGAAAATATGGAAGAGTAGAGACGATAGGAAAAAATTAGATCCACGGTGAAAACGCAACTCTTCTTCCATCGCGCCGTCGGTTATTTGTTGCTTGATTAGTTACTACCGGGCGCGTCAACTGCTAAGAGCATTAGTGCCGTAAGTGTAGGAGGGAAGTTGCGGTGTTCTTCCCACGCTGGCTGGCGAGATCCGGCGCCGACCTCGTCAGCTTGCGGGTATCTTTCCCAACGAGATAGCACGGCCCCAGCCGGGACAAGCTCTAAGCTTCCGACATGTGTTGTAGTGTAATGCATGTGAGTGAAACTAAGGGGAGAGGATATGCCGACGAAGAGAAAGGAAAGATGGCGCGCGCCCCGTGGCCCGTTTGTTAAGCAACTGCTCCATCATTCGTTCGGTGTTGATCGTAGTAATCACGGAAAACTACCGACCAGATCATCCGACCGCTAGATATCTCCTCCAGACAGCAAGTGAATTCGTCCTATCTAGTAGCTATGCTGCAATTTTTCTAACTCTGCCTCTAAAGGCCAGTCTTCACAATGGAATATGGCACGGTATTTCGCGTCTTTCTCAGTCGCGCCGCCAGGGTTGCATGATCGCGACCGTATCAAGTAGTGCTTGCGATTTTGCCACTCCTAGCGGCAGGATTGAGAAAGACGCGAAATGCCGTGTCATATTCCGTCGTGGCCGTAAGGGGCTCGAGAGGCAGTTGGAAAATCGCAGTATAGTGTCGAAAATCTTGCCACAACGTCGGGACTCGAACCCAGCACCGCCCGGTCAGAGGCTCGCGCAGTCGGATAAAAATCCAAAACGTCGTGACTCCGCGAGTGTTCTGCGTGGCAGCGTCGTCCGCACCTTGCATCCGCGGATCGTCTCCCCGCCCCGCCCCCCCTCTCGGCTCCCTTTGTGCGCGCCGAGGAGCAGCGGCGCGACTCTCGTAATTAGCGATGTCGATCGGTCCGCTAATTACCTGATAGCTTTGCGGCGCGCGCCGTCCGCCGTCGGCGCGCGGACCTCGCCGGCACCCCCGCCCACGCCCCGCCCCAGCCCCGCCCCGGCCGATAACGGCTTTGTGCGCGGCGGCGGCGGAGGGGGCGGTGCCGGGGCGGCTCGGCCCGCGCGCGCGCCCCTTTGTCGTGCGATCGCCCCGCGGATAATCTACCCACCCCCGCCCGCGCCCTCGCAGCCCCCGCTTATCTGCGTTCCTCGCCCCCGCCGCCCCGCCCACCCCGCACCTGCTCCCGGCCGTTCCTCGCCCGGCACCCCGCGCCCTCCTGGCACTCAAGATCCCGGGCCCTCTTGCCCCGGCGGCTCACGTGGGACGGTGGTCTTTGCATTCCGGAGTTCGACGTTGCACATCTTGGGTTTTCCCATTTCGCTTCACCGTTATTCTTCGTTGTTCTACTTCCTGTGCGATCTGGTCCGCGGGTAAATTCGTTCTGTATCGCTCATTCGCAAATACAATTTATCTGCACGCGTTCGCTCCTGGGCATTATCATCTTCATTTACACAATCATCTTTTTGCGATTCGCAGCATGATTGATGCAGCGCTTTCCATTAGAAATACCTTAATATACCATAAATACCATTTACAATACCATAAAAAATTCTTATGTGACCTGATGGCGGGAAACCTGACGCGTGCAGCTGTATTGTGACAACCGATTGCTTGCCGTTTCCAACAGGTGCTACTGTTTTGGGTGCCCTTTTTTGTTTCGTTCAAACTATTTCCCTTTATTCCAAGTACAAAAGAATTGTTTGGTCGCGTATTTTTAGCTCCGATTATTTTCTATTGTAGTGTCGTTCAGCGGCTAAGTTTCTCTATCTTAACGACCCATATCTGACGCACGACCGATACTACCTCAAGCCCAGTGTTGAGTCTCGCCACCGATCCTCCAAGCCTCTCCTAAATCAATCCCCGAAACACGTCTCATTGTCGTAAACGCCGTCCTACGCCCCCTCGCTCAGCAACGCGGCACGCCGCCGCCTTGTAGGAGTGGTGGATGGTCGTTCTTCAGCAGGTGCCACCGTCCGTCTGAGCCGCCCCTGCGCCTTGTCTGCCCCTCCCCTTCTCCTCCTTGCGGTGCGCGCGGCGACCGCCTGGGCAGGTGCCTCGTGCCGCGAGATGCGGGCGCGTATGGGCGCACGCCGCTGTCTCCGCCAACCCCGCCGCCAACGCCGCCGCCGCCGCCACCGCCGCCGCCACCACCGCCGCCGCCACCACCGCCGCCGCAACCGTCGCTGCCACCCGCCACTGCCACCGCCACGGTCTCCGTCGCCACCACCGCCGCCGCAACCGTCCGCTGCCACCGCCACTGCCACCGCCACTGCCACCGTCACTGCCACCGTCACTGTCTCCGGCAACACCGCCTCCTCTACCGTCAACGCTGCCCCATCCCAGCCGCCACTACTTCTGCCGCCCCCAGCCGTAGCGTTGCGGCCTCGTGCACCATCCTTGCGGCAGCGCGTGTTTGTCCGTTTGTTTGTCTGCGCGCCCGCCTGGACGCCGCAGATTAGCCGGCGGCGGCGGCGTCTGCGAGGCGACGGCGGCGGCGGGGGCGACGCGGGCGCAGACGGTGGCGGCGAGGGCGGGGGTAGAGGCGGCGCCGGCGGTGGCGCTGACACGCGCATTGTTCGCTGCTTCGCCGTCGCTCCACGACGAGGAACTCGAGACGCGCGTCGCGCCCCGCGCAAAGAGAAGCGCGGGACAATGCGGCGACGGGTCATTTTACAGAGGCGGCGCGCGGCGGGGGGCGGCGCCCCGGCCCGGGCCGGGGGCGCGAGGAATGGGCGGGATGGGGCGGCCCGAGACGGCGGCGGGGCGGCGCCCCGGGCGACAGGCGCGGCGGGCGGGGACGGCAAGCGGCGCGGAGAAGGCACTCGTGGAGACGGAGTTCCGAGAGATGGGAACGGCGACGACGGTACGCAAAGCAGATGCACAAGCTCTGGAAGAGACGACACTAGTAGTGGCTGTAGATGTAGCTGAGGTGAGAGCGGCGTTTCGCGCGCGGAGGCGGTGTCTGGGACGGGAGGAACAGCAGAAACAGTAGTGCGTCGGCAACGACGGTGGAATGGTGGGTCGGCGACGGTGACAGCGGGCAAGAGCGGTGGCGGTTGCTGCTGCGGCGGCGATTGCACAAAGCGACGGCGCCGCGGAGGCTGCGCTTAATCTGACGGCAACACATTCACGAGCGCTGGACCGTGCGACGGGGACGCGCGCCGCACACAGCGTGTTAAAATTTCCGGAAATAATCGAGCGGCGGCGGCGGCGACAGCAGCGGCGGCGGTGGTGGTGGTGGCGGTGGCGACGAGAAGAACAGTCGCGACGTACGAGTTGCGGGCGAACGCGAAGGCGCGCTCCGCCTCCGCCGCTACCGCCGCCACCGCCGCCGCCGCCGCCGCCGCCGCCGCCGCCGCCGCCGCCGCCGCCGTCGCCGCCGTCGCCAACGTTTTGTCTGTCGACCGCACGCCTCAGCAGAAGTGGCAAGCAGTGGCACATCACAGAATGGAAGGTTCATTTTCTACTCTGGACGACCCTTGTGGAGAGGACTGCGATATGAGGCTATTGTTGTGACATGTTTGGGAGTTTCGGCTAAATGCTCGGGTTGAACTTGTGTGGGGACATTTCTGTACAAGCGAGTGATTCAAAATGAGAATGAGATGGTAAGATTGAAATTCAGTATAACGTTCATACTACAAGACATTTATCGTGTTAACTGAAAAAATGTTATGCTATTTCTTGGTGTGTTATGTTGAATTACTGTTTGATTTCTTAAAATTGTTTTTGATAAATTTTGTATTTAATGTTATCGACAATATCCAGAATAAAATAAAAATGATATATTTACAACCGCATTACAATAAAAACAATGATAAGCCGAACATTTGCGGATTCCCTGGGAGAGAGAGGGGAAAGAGAACGGGGGGGGGGTCCTCAATTTGAGATCATTTTGTTTAATGAAAGATGACGACCCGAATTTCCGCTACCCACACTACCAGCTACGATAGCTCTTCTCCGTTGATTTTGAAGCATCATGAACCGGGAGGTCCTGGAGTTCGAGTTCCGACGCGGGCGGGTTTTTGTCTATCTTCAAAGGTGGGACGAAATCCACTGGAGAAGAATTGTAGCGGCCGGATTCTCTGATCGGCGGTTTTACGTGTTTGTTCCAATCATTGCGAGACAAATATTGGAGCAGTGCCGTAACAAACGTGCCATGGACCTCGCTCGATCTTTTCTTTCTAATCCTTGTCCTCTTCTCTTCCCTCACACACATTCTCTCATTCATGTACTACACTCCCCCACATACCTGAAGACCAGTCGGAAGTTTTGAGCTTGTTCACTCCGGGGAGATACCGCGCAGGCTCAGATACTTAGTTGGGAGACTACGGCAAGTCGGCGTGTAGGTCGGCGCCGGATCTCACGTGCTAGCACCGGAGGCATAATGCCACCTCCCGAAACATTGTAACATCCGGCCGCTACGTAGCTAGGCCTAATCCACCCACTGTCTGGGGGGAGAATTCCAGCGGCCGGCTGCTCTGATCGGTGGCTGCTCTGATCGCTGATCAGCTGCTCTGAGCGGTCCCCTAACAAACGGGTCATGAACCGCTCGCGATCATTCCCTCCCCATTCTTGCCTCCTCCTCTCCTCTTAAATACATACTTGCGCGAGTACTTTCATATCGGGAGACCAGTCGAGAGCTTAGAGCTCGTCCCGACTAAGGCAGTGTCGTTTGGAGTAAATACCCGGAGACAAACCCTGGTAAGCACTAGGCCACCTCTAGGGTTATCACGCACTACACTTACGGGGACTAAAGACCTACGCAATGGACGCGCCCGTACTCAGTGCTCAGTCCCTCGCGCGCCACCCGCGGGGTATGTTTTTTGTGTGCCGGAGCATCCAGTCGGTGCGAGAGGCGCCGCCTCCAGCGACAGCCTGCGTGCTTGTCGCGTGGAGTCCCCGTCGCCCGGCGCAGGCACGGCCTCGGGGCAATGGTCTCCTCCACCGGTGGGCGGCGCGGCGCGGGGCGGCGGCGCGGGGCGGCGGTACGCGGGGCGGCGCGGCGCGGGGCGGCGCGGGGCGACGGCGCGGGGCGACGGCGCGGGTGGTGCGGGGCGGCGTACGCAGCAAACCGAACGGCACAAGTCGAGGGAATTTTAAATCGATTACGGCGGCACGAGATGCGGGTATTTTACGATTGGGAGGCGCGGCGTTTAGCCTACTTTTGCGCCTCCCAATGAGAAGGACAGCCGCCTCGCGCTCTGGGGCTCTCTACACGCTCGTTTATCTAGCCCAGTGAAAACTTTCCAAAGAACTGGTAGATGCACGCCTCGCTGTGATAACTGAAGAAATATATTTTGCAATATTATACATTATACATTGCTTGAAGAGCGAAAAGGGTAAATACAGCAGTGGTCTAAGCCACTTTTTTAAAGAACAGAGGAAAATCAGAAAAGAACAGAGGAATAGAGGAAATGTTAAAGTTCTTTCCAATTCAGGTATTGTTAAAGTTGTGTAGTTATGAAGTTACGTTAGAGAAAGAAATAATAGAGAATTGGGTCTACCCAAAAGTGAACTAGGATACTTTACATCCTTAGTCAGCAAATTACGGCAACTTATTTTTCTTAGAAATATTAGACCACTGTTGCGATCACATATATGAAAGCGGATGTAGGAACACATATTTGTAATAATGTAAAATTCACGCACAAGGTAATTTATTACATTTTTAATTTATCTTCCCTTAATATGTTATCCTTACGCTTTAATGCACCCACTACTCTACACCCGAACCGAGAGTAATAAAGAAAAATGCAACCAAAAACACATCTTCTCGAATGATTGAAATTTCGTGATTTCCTAGACCCACTGAGTTCAGGACTACGTTATAGGCTTATATAGTTGCAAGTTCGTTTATATGTATTTTTTAAGGCATGCACGTGCAAAAAAAAAGAGGGGGGAGCGGCGAAATTACGACGCAGGTTGTAAGTTTCATTCATGGTGACAAGAAACCCGACATCTAGAGATGCTCAGAGATAGCACATTGATCATTCAGCATTGGGTTGCCCTACAGCAAAGTGTTGCTATAATTCTGGACACTCGATTTCAGCACTTAAACATTAGACCATTTCCCACCCATTTTACGACACTATTGAGCCCCCACTTACGCGGCTGCTGTAAAGCCTTGTGCTGTAAACTCCTAGGGTAGAGGGCCCCTCCAGTCGTCTTCGGTTGGCATGCACGCGCCGCCGTGCCGTCGCCACCCCTGCATTCCCTTCGCCGCTACCAATTGACGGCCCCACTCGCCGCTGACTCATGGGCGAGGAGACGTTTCGCTCGGCCGTGCCGCCGCCTCGCGCGCCGCCGTCGCCCCCGCCGCCCCCACCGCCGCCGCCGCGCAGCTGCTCTGTGCTCGCCTCCCTTAGCCCTCAATCAGCACCCTTCCTCGGCCCGGAATTGAGACAATTGAAGCGCCCGACCGCGCCCCCGCGGCGAGCTCCGCCGCGCCGACCTCACCGCGGGGCTTGCTGCGGACACGGAGCTGCATGCCTTGAGTGCCGGGCGATTCGTGGTGTAAGGCCTTTAACCACTGGACCGCCTGAGATGGTTCAAGGCACCAAGTGATCTCCCTGCAGTGCTTCTGACCGGGAAGTCTACGGTTCGAGTCCCAACGGTTGCAGGATTCTCGACACTAGCTACCTACTAGATCCACTTCAGCCGCTATGTGGAGGAGCATTCTAGCGGTCGGCTGCTCTGATCGGAGTTTTCCGTTATTTCTCCGATCAACATCAGCCGAATGTCGCAGCAGTACCTGACAAACGGTCCACGGATCGCGCGCGATCATTCGTTCCTCTTCCTTATCCTATCCTCACCCCTACTTAGGTCTACACACACATACCCTTACATACACTAGACTACCACACATAACGGGAGACCGGTCGGGAGCTTAGTGCTTGTCCCGGCTGAGGTAGGCCCCGCTGGTGAAAGATACCTGGTTGGGGAAAACCCCTCTACCCGATAGGTAGGTCGGCGTCGGATCTCACCATCGAACGGGGGATGAACATCGCCACTTCCAGAGAAAAAATGCACTACACTTACAGGTGCAATGACTTTAGTAGTAGACGCGCCCGGAATCACTAAGCAATCAATCTTCATTTTGCCTCGCTGTTATACCCTCGTATTCTCTCCTCCTCTATTATATTGTAAAGGTGCGTATTGGTTGACTATTTTTGTTGTTTTATCTCACCTCTTCCAATCGCCATTAATGGAGTCATTGCATCCTCTGCATCTTTCCTCAATTCCCTCTCGTAAGTTCCATTACCTCAAACATTGGGCACTGAGGCTCCTCCCCCTTCACTTCCGCCTCTTCCAGGCAGTCGCCGCCTCTCCAAGGGGTCGCGCGTCCGCTTCAGCAAAGACCCGCATCACAACGTAACAGCCGCCGACCGCGACGTTTTCTTTGCAGACATTTCCCCTTCTGCCAGTGTAACTCTCAGCCGCCTTTGGTTTTGCGAATCGTTTTGCTTCGCAGTTCCACTGAATTAATTGATCCACTTTCGTATTATTTTGTTGTACTGTAATGTTCTGACGTATACGCTCTTAACACGGATACATTATAAGCGTTTCTTTCGCAATGGGAAATTTGTCGGGTGAGTGGTATGTTACCCGTATCTCGAGGTAAAGACACACGCACCAGTGCGTCGACCTACATCCATCTGATTGCAACACTGAAGTAGAATTTCATTTATCCCGTTAGTCAACATATTGTCAGCTGTATATGGTAACAAAAGAATATCATTATATGCGATAAATGACACGTCATTGACATATAGGGGTAGAGAAATAGCTTTTGTGATTTGATAAGAAAATTAAATATTTTATAATTTTTGTAGAAAATATTTTTGACAAAAATTGGTGTATTACTGTGATGGATGGAATCAAAACAGTTTGCGAAAGACTTATGCAGGTTGTATCATTGTACCTGTACACTAAATCATATGCACTTTGCAGTTAATATTATTGGCTGCGACAGTTTTGTAACAACTCCGACAACATGATTGACGTACCTGTTGGTGGATTCGGAAACTTTACATCTCTTTACATCTCTTACATCACTTTACATCTCTTACATCTTTTACATCTTTACATCTCTTACAAACTTTATATCTCGCAAAACGCAGAGGACTTCTTAGCGCTGGTACACGCGTCGATTACCGTCCTCGCCTGCTGAAACATGTGTGACGTGTGCGATGGAGCTTAGTGGCGCGTTACATATTACGCAATAGCGTACTGAGACGCGTATGTTGCCATAAGTACGGGGACATTTTCAACTTGTGTTCTGACATCTGTGTTTGTGGCAGCAAATATACCTGCGTAAGCAATAAATGTGGTGGTTTTATCTTAGGTTTAGTTATTTCATGGCCTTTGGGCTTGTGTGTCGCACTCCATTTGTCCCCCAGTATGCAGTGCGGTTCGAACTTGTAAGGGAGTTTTAGCACCAGGCAGAACCCACAATATATTGCAAAGAAACTGAAAGAAAAATTGATTGATTTAAAAATTAAAGATACATGTATCCCGCGATGTATTCCAATCATTTGCAGCAAGTTTGTGTTAAAATATTTTAAGTTTTGGGGATACCAAGGGTATTTTAATTTTGAACAATTTATTTGTTAGTGAGTGGAGGGAGATAGTCGACCACATTCTTTCTTGAAGGAGGAGTTCAACCGTTACTATGTTTCTCCGAATGCACAAGTGTTCTCTTAAAATAAGGTCATATATTAAATAATTAAAATAAGGTCATGGTGGAAAGACATGGGTGAGTTTGTCGGACGCACCAATTTTTGCTCGTTCTACGCAGCACCAGTTTACGTCACGAATCACGTGATCACAACATGGGCTCTTCGTTTGAAAAACCAGACCAGGCGCTGGCCACCATGTTGCATGGAGAGCGAGAAGTGACGAGAAACATTTTGAAAGTGGCATAAAGTGACAATTTTTAACTGTAACCAACCAGAAAATAACATGAAGGTGTAATTGAAATAAGAGATCTCTTACATACACCACATGCCACCTCTCACTATCCAGCGGGGGGAGATCATCGCCACCTCCAAAGGAAAACGTGCACTACACTTATGGAACTAATGACCTTAGCAGTTGACGCTCCCGGAATCACTAATCAGTCAATCAACGAGAATATTAATCATTGATAGAAAAACGCAACCGTTTGTGTTTATCTGGCCGTTTGTAAGGTGACGTTACACTTCCTACTATCCACTATTTACTAAGGGATAAGGTCGTACCTTAGTGCAATGGTAAGACTGTTAAAATTTCAAGCTTCGTCACACGACTCCTAGTGTATTAAGTTGTTACCTTTTGCGTGGCGCTAAAATTCTCTATTATCCGTTTAGCTCAACCGTTCTCTGATTCAGCTGTCGTCTTAAGAAAATACGATAATTTTCTAGTGGCTTGACGCGAAATCAAATATGTTTTTAATTGTTCACTGCGCAATTGTGTCCAAAGGGCATTTTACTATTTAGCGGATACTGATCTATCGCGAACTATCATTACGCTAGTTCACGCGGTATGTCGCATGACGTACATTTGCCCCTTTCGAGTTACATCAAAAAGAGAACTGTTTTCTTGGTCTTCCAATCAGTATAGCACTTTAGTCTTTATATGCATGTAAAATGACCCAGTAGTATTTAAAATTATAGAAGAATTTTGATTCAAAAGGTTTTGTATTTTACAAATAATCGAAAAAAGTAGAAAGTAGTAATGAGATACTTGGACAAAGAGACGGCATTAAATGATACTAGCGTACCCATGCGAAAACTCTCGCAAACTATACCCCACCCTCTTCCTTATTTTTACATTTTCATATTAAGCCTGTAATATATATTTTTCTTCAAGACCCTTTTAACCTCCGTCACTTGTTCTATATGTCACTTTGTAATTGATAACAATATAATCCACCCACGTGCGTTGCGGATTGCATTTTAGTTGAATATTTAGATACGTTTTTTTAAACAAATCCTTCGTATTCTTAAAGTCAAAGTGCAATTCGTCACGTCTCCGTGAAATTCTCTTTGTTTAGAGACCTCATTTATAAAAATTGGTTGTGTGTGAGAGCCACAAAGGGAAGGAATACCACTGAAATAATATTGGAGATTTTGAAATTTAGATTTTTAAACCATATTGTTTCTTTTCTGTTGGCAACCCCATGGCGCGAAGCCCAGATGTGGCCCTTCAGCCTTTTTAATCCGCCCCCGTTCGTCTTCTGACTTAGTCTTAGGCTAGCGGCGAGCGTAAACCCAGACCGTCATTATGACGTGGTTGTGCACCTTTCTTGCGCTCTCCCACAAGAGGTCCCAGAACAGTCTCACCCCTGTAAAAGTCTATGTGATTATCCTAGAGAAATATTAAAGTCAGTATTGGTGGTATCGTAGATCAAGTACTATGCCAATTATCACACTAAATTATTTTGTTCATTATATTGTAAAGTTTATGACAAGCTTTATATCAAAACATTTAATATAAAAATAATTATAAAGTAACAACATTGTTTAATTTATTTAACATTCGTTTATTTTGTTTAATAATTTGGTCTGCCTCTTGTCTCGGAGTTACAATGGTAATTTTGCCCAGGAACTAGAAAAGGTTGACCATTCCTGATGTAGGATGTTCACGAAAAAAATTACGTAAATGACACTATTACATGAACGATGTATGATTTTCTAAGAGCAGTTTATCATTCGCTTCGATGTAATTATTTCTATAACTTGAAGTGTACAAGCTCACATTTCATTAGACTACCGTTTTCTTAGGATAATATCAAAGATGATAATTGGAGAAACTGAAACATTAGGAAGTGAATAGGTTCTCAAACATTAAATGAAGTAAATTATGTCTCGTTTTAACGACCCAGAGATGGATTATCATCTCGGAGAAAAAAATACGTCTTTACACCGATTAAAAAATGGCACATTTGATAGAGTCGTAGACATTCGCGGCCACTGTCAATGGACTCGTGGTCACCCGGCAGGCGCATAGACCCAATTATGGCAAGTGTTTGCCTGTTACTCCGCGAGCGTATCCGTGCGGAAGAATATCGTTGTGTGACCGCCGAAATGTCGGTACCGTGTGTCTCTCAGGCAGTAAAGAATCTATTAATCAATTTCATAGTTTCTATTACATGTTCTGCCAAAATACCAGCTTTAAAAGTAGGATTTTACAAGAAGAAATATCTTGCTAGCAACGAAACACTTCTACAAGTGCTCTTACGTAAGTCATAAATAACCACCGGGAGAGATGGCTGAGTGCATCAGTCTGATGTCACTGCAGTCCCTCTGAACGGGAGGTCTTAGGTTCGACTCCCGACGGTGCGCGGCAGGATTTTTGACACTATCTAGTCAGATAGGTCGAATTTAGTTGTCTGGAGGAGAATTCTAGCGGGCGGCTGCTCTGATCGGTAGTTTTCCATGATTTCTCCTATCAACACCTAGCGAATACCGGATCAGTACCCTAACAAACGGCCACGGAACGCGCGCGATCTTTCCTTCCTCTTCCTTGTCCTATCCTCACCCCTTACACACACGCTTAAACAAACATGCACTACACCACCACACATGCCGGGAGACCGGTCGGGAGCTTAGATCTTGTCCCGGCAGGGGCGGTGCCCGCTGATGGGAGACACCTGGTTGAGGGGAAAACCCGATAGTCGATGGTAGGTCGGCGCCGGATCTCGTCATCCGGCGGGGAAGAAGTCACCGCCACCTCCCAAAGAAAAAACACGCACTATACATACGGGACTAATGATCTCTGTAGTTGACTGCTCCCGGAATCGGGAACAATCAATCAATCAATCGTAAATAACCCAGCATAATAAGTCGAGTAGGTCCACTGTCCAGCAATCAGAAGAGAACGCACACCCATATCTCCGGTGATTTGATGTGCGCAGGTCCAGCCAGCTGCCCGCATGGCTGGCGGCGCAGCTGGAGCCCGAGGCCGAGGCCGAGGCCGGGGCCGGGACCGGGGTCGGAGCCGAAGACGAGTCCGCGGCCGCCGCAACCCGATCGCCGCCGCTCGCGCCGACGCCGCGGACGCGCGCTGGGCCTACCGCTGCCGGCCCTCCCCGCTCCGCCCCCGCCCACGCCCACGCCGGTGCTGCTGCCCCACATCTCACTTCTGGGCACGGACGCTGGTGAGTGCGTGCTTTATATGTACAAACAAATCAGGTAAGGGGAGAACATTGTGTGAGAATCATACAAGGCTAATAAATGTCTCTTTTGAGCTCATGATATCCGGAAAATAAAAACATGTTGCGTAATATTTATTTTTATAGAGGAAAAATGTATATTACGTTTTTCAGCTTGTTGCTCTTGTCACTGCCACTTCAAAACGCTGTATCTATTTATCGATTCAATGCATAAATACTACTTCATTATCCAGTATATAGATCTACACAAGTCTCTGTATCAGAGTATAATGGTCGGCAGAATAAAACGCTTGGCTAAACTTGTGTATGTAACATCTACTTGAAAATTCAATTCCAATTTATGGGGAACAGAGTTCATATTCTAGTACTTCGTAGTAGTTTTTCTTTCTCGAAAATCTCTAAACCGACACCGACTTCAATAAAGCAGTGATTGTATCTGTAACGAAGCACACAAATAACTTCGGTATTTTATTTAATTATGACAGGTCTTTAATACTAGCCCGACAATTTGATTTGAAACTAGAGTTATTATGCTCCTTTTCCACTGCGCCATGGAAAAGTTCCTCATGAAGAGACCTTGCAAACAAATCATGTAAAATAGGTGTGAGATTCGTTCTACACAAGGCTCCTCATTCCCGGTAATCGCCCTGTGACTAATGACAACATTAGTCGGATGGAGACAAAAATTATTCAGTCGTAATCATTCTTACCACTGTATACACACCCATCTGTATAATATGCAAATTAACCGGTAACTTATATCATTATATATTTTTCAGTCTTCAGCAGTAACACACTTAGAATTTCGATAACTTGATGAAATTATGGGAGAACCATAGGACATTCAAGGCTGCAAAATGTTTCAATTGTTGAGAAATGTGCTGCATTATGGCTGATACAAACTCCAAATCTTAATACAGTTACGTTTCTCAACGTGACGGAACTCGTCTATATTTTATAAGAACGTACGCTGTAGGTGTTGTGATATTAACTGTACTATGTTAAGACTCAATCTGGCACTGCGAGTTCACGGATGTTACACACGATGTATTATAACGCTAACGAAAATAAAATATTGTGTGTTGCTTAAATATCGTATTGTTTTATTATTATTATTGTCATTATTATTATTATTTATTATTGTTATTCTTATTATTATTATTGTTATTATTATTATTATTATTATTATTCCTCTACTTCGCAACTAAAGATGTTATGAGTCGGTTCAATATGAATTCTACTCAAGGTTGGAATCAGCTTCCTAAGGAATAGATCTGAGGTCTATCGGTGCCTTTACAATAGTTTGCGCAAAATGTGGGCGGTTCCAAATAAAGCGATTTCTTGCACTTCCCAGTCTTTTGAATTACCTGGGAAGTTTAGACAAGTTCTTTACATAAAATTTGCGGAACAAATCCTAGAGCTCCGATAACTATCGGGACGACCTGTGCTTTTACGCTCCACATTTGTCTGATCTGAATTTCCAAACTCTTTTATTTATGACGTTTCTCTGTGTCACTTTTTTATTTAAGGTCGCATCTTCTGCTAGGTCGACCACTATTGCGACCACTATTGGATGTAACGTTATGGTATGAGAATGAAACGATATGATGATAGGGAGTGAAAGGACGAACGCATACAACCATGCACGAGGGGGGGCTCGAACCCGGGACCCCACGGTCCAAGATCACTACGGAACTACTGTTTTAGGGATCTCGGCCACGGGGCCGACTGTGCGTCTTTGATTTCGACGTTTTGATCGCACGGCACAGCAACATCTACAAATAAACTTTTTTTCTTCAAATCCCGGATAACAATATCCGGTTTGTTTGCCACAATCAAGCGATCAGTTTGAATTTGTTTGTTGTACAGTACGCAGTCCAATAGTAATCACCGATTTTGTTGAGTATTCGTACCACTTGGGTAATGTGTTTGGCACTTCGACTACTTGGAAACTACTCAACTAGGCGGTACAGATCTACCAGTGGAGGTAACTATACGCCCTTTCCTGTCTTTTCAAGTATTCGGTCTTTGCTAGAATTGAACAAGTTGAGACGATATGATCAATTGTTTCTACGTCTTCCTGGCAAATACAGCATGTATCATCCTGCGAAATTTTGAGAACCGCTTTATCAGAATGTTGTGTTCTCAAGGCCTGATCTTGGGCAGCTATTACAAGTGCTTCCGATTCTGGCTTCATTCTTCCCCTTTTAAGCCACCTTAATGATTGATCTTTATTGATCTGTACCTTGTCCATTCTTTTCAGATATTGTCAATGGAGTGGTTTGTCTCTCCACGATTTCTTTAACATTTTTTGTGTCTCACATTTCATGCATCAGAAGTTCAGTGTCTGTGTTATTCAGCGTGTCTTGCATAGTTTTCTTATTAATTCTTCTTGCTACACTAACAATGCCCCTGTGCCCCATTCTTCGGTCAGATTTCATGACGTGCCTCATAAGTGGGTCATCTTGATGACTTATTACATACTTTCCCATCCCGGCTTTTGCATTGTGCCAGGAGGCTTCAATTTGCCGGAAGCTTCTTCTTCCTTCCTTACGTGACACATAAGTCGATGTACTTTAGGGTGGGCGACATGTTACATTGTAAGCAGTTTTCTTTTTTTCGATCCTTGATTAGAATGTCATGCTCAGTCCAGTCCAATAGTCCGAAACTGTACTCGACTAGTGGACTAGCGGTACTGGACTAAGCACCGCCAAACTACCAATTGCAGATTTTATTCGTGGGGTTCAGAGCGGACTGCCGGACAAGTTTCATTCTTCTGTAATACTTCCTGGGAATTCTCTCTTTCATTGTGTCGTTCGAGTTCTCACATTCTTCAATGCCCACATATTTGTAAGTTTTCGCTCGTTCAAGATCTTGAATCACTGTGTGCATATAAACTTCAAAGCTCTCTGAGGTCACTTTGCCTCTCTTTAAATTGATATTTGCACATTTGTCAAGATCAAACTTCATGAAGATTATTGTTATTATTGTTATTGTTATTATTAGTATTATTAATGTTACACAATACATTAGTAGCTTTTGCTGATACTGACCACTTGTGTGTTTGAAATAGTTCAACGTCATTGAATTCTTTTTAAACCTTTTTTGTAATTACTCAAGGTCTGACATCGAATTTTTCTTATTGAAATCTAATGGACTGAAAATTATTTGCTTGCTATGTTCTAAAGACATTAAAGTGTTGAATCCCATTCGCAATTGTTATTCAATTAATATTTTATTGCACATTTAATTTACATGTTTCTATATGTGACTTAACTGTTTACAAAGCATATTACTGCGTATATTACAGCCAGTGACGTAATTTCCTATTACGTTCGGAGCTTACAAAAACAGTTTTTCGAAGATATAACATTAGTTGTCATAGTATCCAAACTTTTCAATTCTCAATACCTTTCGTCTCATTCAAGCATTGGGATAACGTTGTATAATGACATTCTAGTAGTTACTGGGATAAGATTTTACTTTTTTGACCTCCGACCCACTTTTCATATTTAAATTGAAAATATAAAAATAATTAGGAATACGCCTTTTTGAGAGCGATTAAATATTTGAAACAGTGTCACCGAGAACTTAGGTCATTTATGAATTTTTACATAAAAAGGCTGTCAAGAGTTGATCTGAACGACGATGTTGATATTCAAATCCCCGTTAGCCGTAGGCCGAATACATCCATTTGCGAATTTTGCCCGTAATTTTTTCATTAAAAATTATTTTACACAATTTTCTATTGTAGCTCAAGGTGAGCTTTTTCAATACGTGCACATTAACCTACTCTGTACTTTTTTAAAGTAAGATCACAAGAAGTACTCTAAAAAATTAAAGTATTTGGAAGTGCGGATTAATATTGATTAATTGCTTTGAAAATGAATACCCTTCTTTTTTCACTTTATAAACACACTCTGCCAGGTGGAGATCGAAAATATTCCATCTTCGACAAAATAACGACTACCCCAGTTTAGAAGTACGAGAACATACACATTGCGGCGTATTTACGGTATGTTAGTGATTCATATGGTTTTTTTTAACCTGAAACGAATTTCCCATGTCCGCAATGTTAATAATCTCGCAATTAGAGAATTCTTGCGGGCACTAAACATGGGGATACGAGTTAATAATTTCAGTCTGCTCTCTAAAGACCGAATACTTCATCGATAAATACATGTGAATCGTTCTACGAACCAGTTTCGAAGAACGATAACTCGGTAAATGAAACAATTTAATGAAGTATTTTGGTTCGTGTAAGAAATAACGATCCCTCAGTGGTATTGAAAATAATGCTCTAAAATGGATATTTTAATGCTACAATTAGAGAATAATCGAACACCTTGTCTGACCACTTTTAAATTTCGCTTTCACTTAGAACCCACAGAGCATGACGCTTTGCGGGCACCGAGAGTCTGTTCGCCGAAAATCGCAGTGTTATCCCCTTCTATTTGGACCAATTATTATTGGCTTATGGCATTGAAATTTCGTAGTGTGCGGGAGGCGCGCAGAAGTAAAGTATTCTTTACGAGAGGCTTTTAAGTCTGCGGTAGATCACTTTGAAACCGATATATACCATGCTTTTGATTACATTACAACTAAACGTAACTCGTAGTTAAGTAGCGGCTGTTGAAAAAGTGAAGTCATTGGACACGCAGGATACTTCTAATTAACTGCAGTGGTTAATTTTCATTAGGAAACCTCAGATCCTTCTGTAACGGGATCGTTCGTTCGAGTAAGTCACGGAAACATTTCATGGTGGGCCTACTCAGCAATATTTATCTTGCGTGATAGGAAGAAAGATGCTGAGATGTTTTGTGTTTGTCAGCTCTATTTGTGTGAGGAAGAAAGTTTGTTTAGTGAACTTTCTGTAATTAATGTGTATGGGAATTTAGGTGGATACTCAAGGCAAGGTTAATGAAAATTAATTGAAATGTTTCTTCGTGTACACTGAGATTCTACTTGAGTTATTTCTATCCCTAGTGAAAGTAAAAGGCAATAATTCAAAATTATGAATTGATACTGACTAGAAAAGAGATTTTTGTCATTACTGAACTGACATTTTGAAAATTCGGAATTGGTATAAATTCTGAATAATTACTTTAAAAGAGAGTAAAAACTACATATTATCAAGTAAAGCACTTTTATATGATTGACGCCTCTGCCTTTGTATTTGTGTCGAATAATTTGCTTTATAAGCCTCGTTAGTTCTAATATACTGTCGACAATATTTATTTTGAGTATGAACAAGTAAGAAGTTAATATTTTGAAAGATAAACAAAATGATACTTCCGCACTTCTGGTCGCCTTGTTTTCTACTCATTTAGTTTTTATGTAGTGTATTTATGCCAAGATCAGAACCAAAACGCTTTACATATTATAATACAACTTAACAACGCATAAAGATGATTTCCATATTTTGTTTGGTTGAGGAAACCTCATGAGGCCCCAATGTGACAGATGTTAAAGAATTTGTATGTCTTAGGAGAATTTATTGTATTGTTTATGGGATATTTTTGCATAAATTAGGATGACCGAAATTTGGGGAATTTCTCTACCATTTAGGAACTTATATTGAATGTCGTTCTGCCGAAGCGAATGTGAGTGGATAATGGTAAATCAGGTACATTGTTATAAAAAGTATGATTCAATGCTTTAATGCTGCCTTGCGGGTTGGGAGTATTTAATTAGTTTTCCATTCGTTCTTTGGAGATACGACTATATCAAGGGGCTTTTAAAATACACCGAAGAGTTTTACTTTGGTTTGGAGTTTCTTGATGTTGGATTTGGCAGCACCAATAGTAGTCGTATATACAACAGACATACAACATAATTTTTATTATCTGTAGTAGGAGTTCTGTCATACCTGACATCTTGAACATTATTTGATACTTCGAATCTAAATACTCTCGTTTCTGATTTAAAACTTTCTAATCAACAAATTTTCAAAAATATATAATTTTTCCTTTTCAATTTGGTTTTTAGAAGTTTTGCAACTCTGCATTTTAATAACTTGAATGAATTTGTTTATATTTACTGCGACATTTTTGATGAGATGCAGTAAGCTTTGTATCTAATTTATAGTTAAATATGTATATCCCAGAATTTGACAGTTTCTACAGAGATCCTTCGTCTTCATTTACAAGATTGTCCAAATTGTCCAAGATTGTCCAAGATTGTCCATTATTGATGTAAATATTATTAAATACTCACGAATACTTTGCTGTATGTGTATTTATCTTCTCCCACGTCTTTACCATTCCACATATCATTCCACCGCTTCCCCTTCTGCGTTCTTCCAGTTCCAGCTCAACTACCTTCCTTTGCGCCGCATTTGGTTTGATCCTCGACATAGGCTTTACATCTGCCAACCACTTGTGCAACTGCGTCACTTTCGTCCATCCTGCTACTGTGCACCCCTCACCACTTACGCCGAACCTCCCCCACCACCGCCACCGCCATCACGTCTCAGTCGCACCCTCAGCCCCGCCCCATCGTCACGTTTCAGCCACCTCCTCCATGCTGCAACCAACGTTACACCACTGCTGACACCGCCACAGTGCCGCCACCGCCGCCACCGCCGCCACACAGCCGCAACGCCGCCACCAGGCCGCCGCCACCGCCACGCCACCGCCTCCGCCACGCCACCGCCTCCATCGCCGTACTGTAGGAATGGCCCACCCTCGTTCCCGCCCTCGCCACGCCCCCGTCACCGTCACTGCCACCACCATCACTGCCGTCGCCGTCGCAGTCGCCGTTGCCGTCGCCGTCGCCGTCACCTCCGCAACCTATCGCCATCACCTCCGCCGTGCGGCTACCTCCCCGCCGCTCAACACCGATCCCGCCCATCCCCGTGCCATCCAGCCTCGCTCCCGCCTCCATCCTCACCCTACTCCCCGGCCCCGCCGCCGAATTAGGCGATCGCGCGCGCCGCGTCGCGTCGCGCCCTTCAACCCTTTCAGCGGCGCCCCCGCGGGCCGCGTCCGGGGCTCGGGTTGCGTCTTTTGTGGCGGCAGGCGGTGCTCCGCGCGCTTTGTCTCAGGGCCCGGACGATTTTGTTCTATTTGCTTATCTGCCCTCGCGGCGCGCCGCCGCACGTGAGCGTCTTCGCTGGCGCCGGGGCTTTCAGGCGGCCTCCGACGCGCGGACCTCATTGGAATGGGTTACATGACCAAGGTACGCTCCCGTCCAGTGCTCACATACGTTTCGGTCCTGGAAGTCTTCAGAAGAGTTTGTACGGTACAAAACGCTCTCTCCTAGATTTGTAGTAAGCATTTTGCAGCCTGCCGACCTGAACGACCGAGGTGGCTAAGAGCGCTTACCGACTCAGCGATTCGGTCCGAATTGCGGGTTGCAGTCCCACCTTGGGCATGGGTTTTTGTCCCTTGTCTGTCGTGTATGTGTTGTCACGGAGTGTCTCGCATTCTGCTGACCCCAGATCAGAGGTGCCCGCAAGTTTGTCGGTGCCTAGTGTGTGGTCGAATGTGCGTCCCATCGAGACGTAAAGGTTAACCGCTTGTTGGCTAGAAAAACAACTAGAAAACAAACAGAAGTGTCAGGAAAATTTGCCATCGTGATATCATTTTAATAGTAGGGAACTCACACATGTGTCACCTATATACTTGCGAACGCGTGCCAGTAACCGAATTCCAAGTGAGGGGTTTGTCTATAGTATAATTTCCACAGTTTAATTTCTCCTTGTCTTTACATCTGCTGATTAAATGATATGGAGTGTGTTCTTCTTTACTTCGTTGACAAGAAAAGGCAATCTAAGGGTTAATCTTAAAGTGTTTTATTTTAAATACATTTTCTCCAAAACCTCTAATGATATTTATATTCAACTTTCATGTTGGGGAATAGTCGATTATTCAGAATCAGGACAGGAGATTGCCCAGTATTGGGATCAGTTGCGGATGAGGATGGACGGCTTACTCTTTTCTCTTCCTGCATGCTTGTTTGTCTGACTGGTAATCATCCATACTGGCATTCAATATCAGAGATTAGTAATATACTGGTACATTCTTCGCCAAGGAAAAATATTACTATTCACGTTGGGCAGAAAATATTCTCAGGATTTCAGATTTTTGGTACTATATTTAGAAAACTGATTACAAAAGCCTATTCTTTTTGTACAAAAGGAGACGTGGTGCAGCGCATATTTACGGTGCAACAGCTAAATCCAACATTGGGTCATACGCTGTAATTTACCATAAGCGAAAGGGGAGGTATCTCTTGAGGCTGGTAAGTGCACGAAGCTGTACAGCCAACTTACCTGCGATTAGAATCAAAGAGCAGATACTTATCACATATACCGAACAAATAACTCAATATTCTAACGGCCGATTGGAAACCATGAATGTATAAAAAGTCATCAGTGGATCCATTACTGACGCCGTAGGTTTATTGGAAATATAAATTAGGACCTTCTTCTTCATTCTGAAGACCCGCGCCAGTTGAAGAGTAAACCATGCTAGATCACAAGTAACGCGCTATTAGATTGTTGACTAGCAGACACCAGGATGTAGAGAATAGGTAGCGAATTAAGGAGTTGATGAGAGAAAGATAAAGCAATTAGAGGCCCGGAACTCGGCGCGGCTTCGTGCGTGAGCTGCAATTAGAGCCAGCCACCAGCCGAATGTGACAGCGGAAAGGCGGTCGAGGTCGGCTTCAAATCTGGTCTCACGGGTGTCAAGTCATTAAAACATAATGTCCAATCGAGAATGTCGAAGTCTAATGATGCTTTAGTCCGTTATTTTCTCTTAACTCTCAATTCATTTTTCGTTGACCCCAAACGTTTGGTAGGTATATTCTCGAACGTGAGTTGTCTACTGCATTTTAATTAAGATTCTTCAAAGACAGTTATATTCTTTCTAATATTGAAGTGCAGTTATAATTAAAAATTTAATTAAATGATGTCCTCGTATTTCGAATTTGATCTACTAAAATTTGAGTACTTCGGTTGCGTACATATATACTCAATTTGTATAGGGAAATTAATTTGCAATTCTGAGGTCGGCGAATTTATTAATCACCGTAATTGTAATTTTTGCAACTATTCAGCATCAAAATAATTATTTGTGGAATTAATTTTAAATAAAAGTTATTTTGAGATGAGGCTATTGAAAATATGGGAATTGATTATACTACATTTTGGAATCAAGAAAAAAGAAACAACCTCGGATTCTTAGTCGGAAGAATTTAATGTTCATTTGATTGAATCTGGTGTCACCGGTGGTAGCCCATTAGAAAGTAATGTCAGATGATTACGTTTCACGTTAACACACGCGAGATACCAAGATAATTAAGAGTTCCGAAGAATTCCTGAGACATACAAGTCACACATAGTGACCCGTTTAAACAAGTTAACTTTTATTATGTTAAGTTATTGAAATAGTTATTTTATCAAAATTGCCAGACTCTCTGAACATTTGTGGCATTAATCTATTTGTTACTGCATTGAGTGTATCAATATATAATCGCGTCGGACACCCGTAAAATTAAAATAATTTTTTCTCATATTTATGAGTGTTTTTGTATGCGAAGAATGACCAGGAAAAGCAAAGAAGTTGAGTTGTTATGAGCATGAAAAATGAATCGATATTGGGATTCCCCATAAAGCTACGTGCTTAGAGGCTTGTTTTTTACTTCTCTCATTCTACAGACGTAGTATCGGAGAAAGTTATGAAATGTATAGAGAAAACGGCGATTTTGTGGCAGAAATTGGTATTTTGTGAAGCCTTGATACCGAAAAGAGAATAATTCTAGTTTTTTGAGTAGAAATTGTTCTGAATGTAAATGCTCTAACACTTTATGTAATCAGAATCCATGTTTTATGTGTACTTGATACAGAAAAATTGGTGTATGACAAAACATCTCTCGTCTGCCTGTAATCAGATTTTCACCAAACCTCGTATTCCCCAATCGACGTGGCTGATGTTTCTGTCTCTTGAACTTGAAACCGATTATTTTAATTTTTGGGGTATTTACAAGAAGCCTCAAAGACATATTCAGATTTTTCTCACATATTTCCTTAAGTTGTTTTAATTAAACTTCGTCCTCAGATAGTCCAAAAAACGCTTAAAAATGATGCAAGTCTCAGTTTCATTTCAATATCTGAATTCTCGAAAATTTCAAGAGTTCAAAATTCTTGTCGACATCTTCCTACAACTATAGGTATTGAAGATAAGGATTTATTATCCTGAATAAAGAAGATTGACAAAATTAGATATTTAAACGAAAACGTATACATTTTCTCAAATATAAAATATTTTTTAGTAACTTCCCTTGAAATAAAGTAAATTTTAAAAACAAGATTTTCTCAAAAACGGATCAAAATTTTAGTACGGATGCATGCACTACATTATATGCACTAAGAAACATGACATTAACGTCATTTCGGCATATACTTTTGATTTCTCTAAAGCTACACAAAGGGATTATTGTAAATATATCTCACGTTGTCAATGTTTACGTTACGGACATTTTCTAGACATTATTGTGTGACTGAGTTGAAGCGCTTTAAATAAATTTTAATGGCCCTCGTAAAGTGAGTTTCACAAAAACCACAAAACTTTTCTGTGAAAATCAGCTAAAAGTGATTCATTTTCGATAAACGCTCAAACGACATGTTCTGAGAAAGGCTCCAAATTTTTCAATGAAAATTTGCATATAGGACTACGCATGTTTAATGTTTCTGAAATATTCATTAGGTATTGAAATAAATTCTACTATTAGGGATCCGAAAAATTGTGAAAATGTGTTTTGGCACCTAGCAGCTGGGAAGACGGTGGGGAAATACCGATAAACGAGGTCATTGGGTAGACTTAAGAAATTAGGAAACTAAATAGTGCGAGAAAGTCTGGGCCATTCAGTAACACCACAAGTTGAGGTTTACGTTTTTACTATTCGATTTTGTGTTCAGTATTTTGAATATTCATAAATAATATACGAGGAAATAATTTAACGCTAACCAATAAATGTGAATTACAATAATTGTCATGTTAATACATCTCCACGAAATTTGAGTGAAAGACGGACCTCTCAATTGCATTGCGGCATAGTAATAAAGCGTCTTTTGTAATGGCTTTGCTGTTTTGCATGGCTGTTTGGTTGCTCTCCTTGACACGCCAAATAGAGGACACCATTGACTAATTATAATACCAGTAACATTACCTCAATTAACTCTCCTTTCAGCTTTGCATTTCTGCAATGAATCACTAGTCTATTGTACCAAGGGAGAAGGAAGCGGAATTTGTTCAGAAAACCACTTCAAAATGGAACATTAGAGCGGTGATAGTGGTTGTAGGTTGGATTCGCCTTCGAAGACGAGCATACTATGATGCTGGGTTGTCATCTAGTTTTTTGAACATTCTTAAATTTATTTTCTATATTACTTCATTTTTGCTTATTGCAAATTGTTGTTATTATTATTATTATTCGATATATTACCAAACGAATTTATTATTGAGAATTTTTGAATACCAATGAATGTTTCCTTTCCCAATGTCAAATTGTCGACTGAATACACAAGGAAGAATAGTGGTCTGAAATGCTGTTGTAGAAACGGTGATGGCTTTAAGAATAATTTCGGATCCATGAAATTATAATTTGCTTTTATGTATACAATTGTTTTATTTTCGAAGACGCTACCATGAAGTAAAATAATTATCATTTGGTCTTAATTATTTAACCATATTAATGACTTCTGAGGAGACATATTAAAGACGCGCTGAGAAGAAACCAACAATCCTTCCTTCACACTATCGGATTAAAAAAAATACTATTCTCCGATTTAAATAGAGTGACTTCTGACGTACGATCAACTGGGACGCAGATATCCAATCGGGAGCCTCAAAACCGAAAATGAAGTCGTAACGGAGCTTCCAATCGGATAACCGCATCTAGCTGATCGTAGGTCGAAGTAAACGTCTCGCGCACGCACGAACGGCCGCAGTCGGTGCGAAAGGGCGCGGGCGGCGCGGCTTCCGGGCCCGCTCACGCGCGGCGCGCGCGCTCGGATCACGCGCGGCGCGGCTTCTCGGATCCGCGAGCGCGCGGCAGCAATTAGCCGCGTGCGCGCGCGCGCGTGCGCGTGGGCGGGCGTGTGCGGCGCGGAGGCGCGCCCTGCATTGTGCGGCCCACGCCGGGCCTTCGAGCAGCTGCCGCCGCCGCCGCCGCCGCCGCCGCCGCCGCCGCCGCCGCCGCCGCCGCCGCCGCCGCCGCCGCCGATGTCTCTTCCGGTCGCGGCGCCGACGCGACGTGACGCTCGCCCCGCGCGCCGCGCGACCCGCTGCGCTCAACGAATCCACACCGGCTGAGTTAGCTCAGGGGCACAACTGTTCCGGCCGCAGCTCTGACCTGGAGGTCCTACGATTAAACCCCTCATTGTGGCGGACGTTTCGGCTAGAGAGCTCCGTGGGATTTAGCAGCTGTCTAGCGGACGGCTGCTTTGATCGGTAGTTTCTGCGGTCAATACCAAGCGAATATCAGAGCAGTACCATGATATACGGGCCGCGGATCGAGCGTGAGCTTTCCTTCATCTTCCTTGTCTTATCATCACCTTCATTGACACACTCTTACACACACTACTCGAGAGACTAGTTGTACCCAAGATTGCGGGTTCAAACCCGATCGAAGCTGTGGATTTTGAAGGGCGAAAAAATCCTTCGTACGCCGTCCTTGGGAGTGGAAGTAAAACCGGCTGTCCCATGTAGTAGATTTACTGCATGTAAAAGATCCTCAAGTCTAAATGAAGCCTCTGAGATAAATTTAATCGTCTGTTTCGTCGCCCGAGATAATACCTTCTTTCTCCGTTAGGTGGTGAAAGGAGCGTAGTGAAATTTGCGTGGTCAGACGGAAGAGTGGGCCTGATGGCCCGAGTCTCGCCACGTAAAATAAGGCATTATTTAACTAACTAGTCGGTAGCTTAGAGCTTGTTCCTGCCGGGGAGGAGCTGCCGCTAGGGAGACACGTGGAAAGAGAATTGCGTCCGAACCCAATGAGTAGGTTCGCGTCGTATATTACCAACTGTAGTGGGTGGAATACCGCTACCTGTTAGTAATACATTCTAAAGACTAACGAGGCTAATATCCATAGCAGTTGACATGGCGGAAATATGAATCAATTTTCTTGTTTGTCTGGAGGGGAAATTCTGTAAGGAGGGAGCTGTGTCCATCCATCCATTGTGACGCGATAGCCTTGAAACTGTTCTCTCAGTCAGTCCAGGCAAATAATGCTCAACTTCTGCTTTCTCTTCAAATTAGTATTTCCCCGACAACGTTCTCGAATACATTAATTTGTTTAGCCAACGCAGACTTTCTCCATTTTATGCTGAATTCGTTTGCACGATTTTCAATACAATCTCCTGATACTTCAATGCTTGTTCTCTGGAACTCTTAGGGAAATGGGAAATGCTACCATCGTGATATCCACTGCGCGCGATGGGTCTTCTGCTGAGGGGAGAGGCAAAAGTGGGAAGAACAGTGAGGGAATAATGACTCTGGCGTTGCTCCATTTTTTGGCTGCAATGCTCTACTTTCAGTTCATTGGGCAGGATTGCCCTAACTGATTTCTTAGCAAATAGTGTGTGCAGTTAACTCAGTGCACCCTTTACTTTCCCGTATACGTACGTATATACGGAGTAATATACGTAGTATACGGAAAGTTATGTAATGCTGCGCGAAAAAATGGCGGATTTTCGGCAGGAAAAAAATTAATTACCGGGCCCTGATCACGGAAAAGTGGACAAAACCAGTTGCTAAATTAAGAAAAAAAAATCCTCTAACACGTGGTGCTGCCAGAATCCCTGATATTCCTCCCTAATATTCCTCTCATGTCCTTTAATTCTTATTTGTAATTTTCTTTTATTCTGATCAAATTTAGGGAGCCATTTAGCAGACAGAACTCGGTAACGACAGAATAGAAACTAATCATAAGTGGGTTTTTGAAAATGTTAAAATTCTTGATAATGAAACCAGGAGATTCCCAAGAATCATTTCCGAAACTCTTCATATTAAATTAAATGAAACTATGAATTCGATGGTAGAATGTAACAACTTCACCAATGCGTACGATAACATATTACGCAGAGTTAAATAATATTTATTATTTTATTTATTATTGACCCCTACCTATGGTTACCTGACCCCATGCCTCTTTAATCCTATTCGTTTGTTGTACTTACAATTCACAAACTTAAAACTTATATCCAATATAAGGTAAGCTTCCATTATTTAATATTGTTTTCTGCTTACATGATGTTTATAAAGATTCATTTCATCTCAATATTTATGTAATAAATTTGATTTTAGCCAAAGAGTACCTGATGTTGGAGACAAATGATCTCTGAAACGTTGTAAAAACTCCAACTTTGTTTTATGTACAAACTTCAACCTTGTATGAAATATATTTTATTATCACCTGATTGTCTATAATGAATGGAACGTTTCTTTATACAATTTTTTGAAAGATCACTCACTCCTTTAATATGCACATTTCCAGCAATTCCTAAACATTGTATTTGTGAGTTTAAGTGTTTTAAATAACTTCAAATGAAGTTTTTCGAAAACTCAAAAATTTTCTGTGAAAAAGAGCTTCAAATTTCGAAATTACAGTAGCGTTCAATCCCTATTTTCTTAAAATTGGCTGCATATTTTTCAAAGAAAATTACCATTTAGGACAAGATTTTACTGTTCTTTAATATTCTTAAAATAATATTTCCGTTTTACTATTAGAAAACCGAAAAATTAAGAAAATGTCAAAATAATGTACTTTGTGCAGCGGGATAGATGGCAGCTGGCAAGAGTATGTAGCTAGTCCGAATAGCGATCCGAGACGAAAGGAAATAGAGAACTAATACGCGAAAGTGCCAAATTATAGCACCACTAGTTTCGTAATTACTTTCTCTTCTATAAAATTTTCAGTATGTAGGTCTTCTATAAAATTTTCAGGAGGTAGTCATCGATGTGGTACTTGGGAGCGTGAAATTATTAATACTTTTATACAATATTCTAATAAATAATATTGTAATAACTAGTTCTGGTAATTATTTTACCTCTGTCTGAAGCATGTTTAGATTGAGGTGATCTTAAGGGTAGTAGTGATATGCGTCATGTATTACATTTCCGACATTTGCCAGTAAGAAGTGATTGCGCGACGTTTTCCTAATCTAAACTGAGTTGAACTATATTTTTTGCTTTTGAATTATTAATTGAATGGCTTGTCATTATTTAATATAATATCTCGCAGATATTTATTTCTTCAAGCCTCAAAATATTTGATTAGTGGTAATGTATACTTATTTAAAAGTGGTCTAGTCTTGAATAAGGAGCATTTTGTAAGATATACGTAGAAATTCTTTAATTCGGATTGAAAACAAACTTCTCTTACAATGTCTATTAGGATTTGGTGACTATTGTATTACGAGTATTTGATAATAAGGCAAGTAGATGTATCTGTTTTTCTTTTTCGCTTGGAAGAAGTCTAAAATAAATTAAATTATATAATGTGCAAGTGAGAGATATAAACAACATAATTATTTATTATTTTTATTATAAGTTACAAAGATATAAGAGAAATCTAGTTATCCTTACTTTTTTTTCATTAAAGACTTTCAATCAAGAGCGTTGGCGCTCGTTGAAAGCGATCGGGGCGCGGCGCAGCGGCGAGGTCTGTTCAGTGCCGCGAGCGCTGGCGGCGTCGACGCGCGAAGCCGCTTGCCGGGCTGCGGCGAGGCGACCCCGGTCGCGGCGCCGGCGCCCGATTATAATACAATACTTCGCCACGCGGGCGCGTGGGCGCTCCCGCGGAGACTCGAACGCGCGATCGAGCGCCGAACGCCGCGCACCACGCGCGAAGCTCGCATCACTCTGCTCTGAAAACGGGAGTTCTGTTGATATTTGAGGAGATTTCGCTGCGTGGTTCCTAGAACAAGTTGAAAAATATCATACTGAAAATCTTGGCATGGAAAGCTGCAGTAGAAAGAGGAGAAAATATGTGTTGGTTAGAAACATTATTTCTCTCCTGTGCATTATCCAGTAATTAGTAATGCGAAAATAAGGCAGCAGTATTCATTACCTAGGAAACTTAGAGAATAATTTGAGACAAAAGCGTCACTTTGAACGAACGATGACGGCACCTCCTCTACGAACCTAGTTTTCTCAGAACTGCCAAAGAATGGCGCGTGACCTCGGTAGCAACACGTACGCTCGCGGTTGCTTAACTGGTGATCCTAGGTCCAGTTTTCGACAGACCTTATCTCGATCCGTTCCGGCACGTATCTGGAGTTGGGAAATCTCAATTGCGTACTACGGGACCGCGTCCGGAGCCTTGTGTCCCCGATGGTGCCCTGTCCAATCTATGGGCCATCGGCGGCGAGGCGGACAGCGATATTCAGAGGTTCTACCTACGGACAGAGGATGGGACCCGGTGCCTTCACCTCCGCGCGCTGCCTTACAGTGCGTTTGCTTTCTGGGTGAGCAAGCCGAGTCAGCCGAACGCAGAGTGGAAGACTCGCCGTCGACCGAAGCATGCATGGGGAACGAGTCGCCTGCCCTGCGTGACAGAGAGAATGCGCTGAATGAATACTATGAAAATAATGTAATCAAAGAATGAATGCTGGATATATGAAAAAAGAAATAGAGTTGAATAAAAAGAGCCTATTGTTTTAATTAATATCATTAGATCTAAGTTAGAATCATGTTAATATTAGCTAGTATATTTAAGGTTAGGTCTTTCCTTTTCATTGTTGAAAACGCAAGGCAGTAGCACTGTAGTTGTCCCTATTCAGAAAATGGGACAACTGCAGGGGAGGGAGACTATTTATTTGTGATACGAGCGCTCGTAGGATTGCGCCACACCGTCTATCCGCCTTGTGTTACAACCTTTTCTACAGGCAAAGTAAAATGTCACTTTATCACGTTTGTTGTACGCTGTTTATTAGATAGCCTTTCTGGCTTTTATTTTATTTTAATTCAAGTTCACAAATCACCACATGATTCATTAAGGTCAGTAGTATCTGATGCGGCCGGACGAAAGTAATTTGCTTTCTTTGTCGCATTCACATATTTATCTGTACCGATATATTTATCTCATCGTCTCACTTTTAGCATTAGTGCTAAAATCTGATATTTTAGCAAGCTGTGCATGACGTGAAAGAACCGCTTTTACTAATGGCAGTCCAAAATAGTTATTTAGACACCAAGGGAAGTGATAAGAGTTTTAATGATTGGACGAAAAAGCCCTCGGGCTTTTTGTTGCCTCTCGATCATTACAATCAGCTAACTCCAGTGATACATTCATGATTTTATTTTTTTATCCTAATTTTAGATATTAATTCTTTACCAAATAACTAGATGTTAACGTGACCCTGTTTGTCTTTGATATTTACGTCCCATAATTCCATTTCGTAATTCCCTCCATAAGAGAACACGTAGCATCATTCAACAGTTTTCATATTTCCCTCGTGACCACATCCTCTCGATCCAGGTACATTATGCAGTGTATACCGAGCTCCTTAGCCCTTACACTACAAATTTTCAATTTGTATTGGATTTTTTATTTTCTTTGTATACCAAATAAGTCACACAATTAAAAGTAGAAAATCAATTCTTTCAACTTACTAGGTGAAAACGAACGTAAAATGCAGCAAAACATAGATCGATTTGATTACCAGCAACAATGGGACATCGGTACAGCATTTTTGAACATTTTGCTAAGTAGCTACATAACCCAGCGGGACACATATGTCTCATTGGTAGTGAAAGGGCACGAAGGCAATACCAAGCACTAACGTATCAGTAAAAATAAATAAATATGTGGTGTCTGCCGTCCTCCGCCGGCGCGGCTGGGTGCGTGCGTCCTCCGCGCGGCGCACGGCGCGTGTCGCAACGGCGGCGCCCGTATGCCGCGCGGGAGAGAGCGCGCGTTCGTGTTCGCGCGCGCGTCAACGCGAGCCAAGCCGAGCCCCTCCCCCGCGCCGCGCCGCGCCGCTATCGCGCGGCCGCGAGGCGCTATCGCCGCCCATGGGGGTTCCGCGAGGGCTGGCTCTCGCGACGCCCGCCCCCTCCCCCCGGCGCACAGTGTGTAATTTTGGCCATCTACGGGGCAGAAAGTCAAATTTTCAACTTGACCAGAACGTGTAATTTGTTATTTATTTCAGTAGAAGGATGTTCAGACCACATGGCAACGGTATAGATTTCACTAGAAATTCTCCGAGGTACAGGAAATGCTTATCTGAACATGTATCAACTCGTCCGTGGCGGCACCGCTTAGATTCAATCATTTCAGTGCAGCGTTTTCGCTTGTCCTGTGAGTGTGTCTGATGATATTCAATGTCCCAGCTATTTCAAAAATCCAATCTGTATAGTTTTTTCTTTCCATTGGTACCTTTGGTTTTTGAAATCCATTTTCCAACAACTTGTAAGGAAAATTCCAACAATCTTGAAAAGTACGTACTCTTAATCTTACAGGAAACACAATTCCAAAATTAATCGAGGGTTTTAGTTTAGAGAACCCTGGAGAACCACTTTGGGACCAAATTGGTATTCAAGCAGGTACTTTTGGGAAGCCAAACATTGAAAAAAATGCACAGTAACAGCAATAGTAACAATTATCCACTGCATCACCAAATCGAGAAACTGTTATTAAGAAGGCTCGATGGTCCTTGTTTCAGAAATCAGAGCTATAACCGAACAGGCGCTGACGTGAATGGTGCATGTCTATATGTCTAGTCGCCAGTATCAACTTCTACGTCAGCAAGCAAAAATATTAAATTGTAAATTTTGCCCACATTATAAAGTGAAAGAATCCAAAACGCTATACACAAGCTGCTGTGATTACACAAATCTCAGCAGAAATACCTGTGCAGTCACTTATTGACCAAACAATTCATCGATTACGTCAAACCCGAGAGGTGTTTGAGAATTTGCGATTGACAAAAAATGTAATATTAGCATTATCATGAAATGGGGCTGTGATGGTATGGGACAGAATCGATACAAAAGAGGTTTCCTCACCAACATTTCAGTGACGAAAGTTTTTTTTTGGTATTTCTGTTCCTTTGGATATGAACTTGCGATTCGGACAATTCAAAATACGTTATTGGAAAAATCCTTTCCCTCTTCCACTAAATTCTGCAGATTAATAAAATTTGTGTTTTCAAAAGACCTCCAGAATCGACACTATTGCACAATATGCTGAACAGATTTCTTATTACGTCTGATCCATGTACAGCTAGTTTACGGGTTCCTCCAAAACACAGAAAGAATAATATTAATGAATAGGTTTCGATTTTCTATAAATTGATTAATCACCAGCAGACATAGATAATCAAGGAGATTCTTCTGATATCATCAGTGATTCTGAATAAGTTCATTATTTTCATGTGTGCGGTTCGTGTTTCAGCACATGTTTCTTGTATACTTCTCTCGTATTTTCGTATATATTGTCTAATGTATGATTTTATCATTTCATTTTTTATGGTAAAAATTGCAATACTGTGTCAAAATTATGTATATATATATATATATACACACACACACATCATTATTTCTCTATTGTTTGTTCTGTAAAATCAACGTACAATTTTATTCTATTTTAACGTATTTCAAATACTTAAAATGTTGTTCTAGCGAGTTGTATTGTATAAAATTTGTAATATTTTAACTTTTTGAATAATTTAGTAAATTATAAACTGATTTAATCGCGTTAAATTCTTTAATTTTTGCTATTAGACTTTCTGCCCCGTAGATGGCCAAAATTACACACTGTGCGGCGCCCCCGGGCGCACGGAAGGTCCCAGGGTTGGCGAGTTCTGCGGCACACCAAACTGCTGTTGTAGAAGGGATCAGAAATAGACGGGTGACATTGTTTGTGAATGCGATGTGTTTGTGTGTGAATGCGATGTGAATGAGATTGTTTGTGAATGTTCTCGTTGCCAAAATGACATGTCGCTACTTTGGTTGGGGAATCTCTTAACGTGTAAAATCGTAACACGGGTTGCGCAATGTTGTCAGCGATTGGATTCCGGTTAAATATTTACGGATATTGACAGATGTGTGGAAAACTCATATCAAAGCAGCGGTAAGCAATGCACTAATAAAATCCCAAAATTGCAATCAATTGTTAAGTTTCATTGATTATTAAAAATGGACTGTGGACTGCTACATGCAAATCCATTATAAAGCCATCATTAACCTAGGCATGTTCAATTTGGTAAGATAGTTGCTCCCAGTCATTTAATACCCTTACATGCGTCGATAATAAACTTTTAAGAAAAATCATCAAAGCTCCAGGGTTCGTTCCCAATACACAAAACTGTAACGAACTTAACATAGACCTCTTAGACTCCTTTATACAAAGATTGTCCTCCCGATTTTGCCCCACAATTTTGAATTTAATATGTCTGTCTGAATTCAAGCTTGGCAGGACTTTAAATAATCCCCGTCGTATCCAATCTCTTTTTCCGAATGATTAATTTAGACCGCTGTAATTTCAACATGTTAGGCAAAATAAACCATTGTTTTCAAGCATTTAATAATTTTTAGCCCTAATTCAGTTCTATACGACTTAACATAATGGAAATGTAAAATATAGATAAAATATCAAGTAGCTCTAGGATGTACAATACCAAAAGTTAATTTATGAACTACTCTTAACACCTTCGTAAGACACAATTGTCGACCAAATTGAAAATAAATAAATAAATTATAAAGTGATTATAGAATTTTTCTATTCCTTAACTCTTGCAGAACCTTGTAGAGCCTAGTGCCAAATTTGCGCACAAAGTGTTCTTGGATTTCTAGAGATTCCTTAATCTAGTGCTGCCTCTGTTTGTTGCTTGGTGTGGGCTTTTGTATGGTTTTGTGGTTTCTGGCTTTCAACAGTACTGATTTTTACGATTAGCAATATGTCAGTCAAGTAAGTGAATGAGCACGAATGTTAGTGGATCCGGCGCCTCAGGTAACATGTTGCAACTTCACTGAACATTTATATCAATTCGCCATTCATTGGTATAATTCTGTGTCTCCTCTGATGAAACGAAGCCATTATGATTTTTAAAACATTCAATCAGATCCTCGTCCTGTATAAATGTATAATATGGATAAAATCAACCTTCTCAAAATACTTCATCCAAATTGTTATTTTTTTTTATCGCCGAAGGCCCCTGGCTCATCATCATCATCATCATCATCATCATCAAGGCAAGTAAACATTGCACTAAATCGACTACAGGTGTGAATGGTTACAGCAATGTACACAGCATTGGGGTGTGGAAGGTAACTTGTTTCGAATGGAAAAAGTTCTAAGAAAAATAAAAGTACATCAAGTTTCATATAGTATTACTACCAGAAATTTCATACAATATCATTGAAAACAACATTTTAGATGAACGACTGGTTTTCAGTATGAATAAAATCTGAAATACGCGGGTGATTGGTCGACAAAAAACTCTTTAATTGAATTGGTGCATATTTCACGAGAGGTATAGTCAATGAAAAATGAAAAGAAGTACTGTATGCATACATTAATACTTGAAAATGAAGAAAGTGTCTATGTAAAACTAAAAACTTTTCCAGTTCTACACACGGTAGGAAATGTAAAAAGGGTTACGTAAGTGTGTTCAATGTAGAAGCAATGGTTTAAAAATGAAAAAAAACACAGATGAATGAGAATGTTGAAATCATTTATCAAACTGAGAACTGAGCGAAAATGAAATAGACGGAAATGATCAACAAATACTTTAATGAATTATTATATAGTTTTTTCTTCTTCATTCTGTTTCTTATAGGTACAGGATATACCGAAGCGTATGGTGTAAGTATGTGGTTCTGTGGACAGAATGATCTATGCTCAATCGGCATTTAGTTCGATATCGTGATTACTACGAATAATGATAGTGAGAGTTTCACTAGTTTTAACTTCGGCTTTTACGTACTTAAACATTCCAGTGCGTGCATTAAGTGTAATTAAAGAATGATACAATGTATACCTTTTAGTTGCCGTGGCTGTGGTATTACATTACTGGCTATAACTGGATAGGTCCTCTTGTTTCCCACGGTAGGCGGAAGTGGTCAGTGTTTCTAGTTCCGCTTCCTGCACGGCACGTACAGGTGTCCGTCATTAACCAAAATAATGTATCTCTTAACAATTTCCGACGATGATTTTCCGGTCTCTGAAAGCGACGCCAATTATTGTTAAGAATTGTAAAGATATTCAGTACTTTGCCATTGATCCATCAATGTCAGTCAATACCTAGGCGAAATATTCGCATAACCTCTGAATAACTTTGAATGTGATGTTTAAAATATACCGTATTTAGAATTTGAATCTTCTAACAGATCTTCAACTGCTGAATTTTCGAGTTAGTGCAAATTATTTCAATTTTATTCACTTATAAACAGATTCTTTTCTACATCACGTTTAGAAATAACAGTATCACTGTGTGCACATCAACCCATGCGTGCCTACAAGGCGGTGTTCAAACAGACATGCACGCTCCGTAAGCAAAGTACTCAATCTGCGCACGCAAGAGCGCAGCAACGACGACAGTTCGAGAGGCCTCATTAAACGTGCGGAACAAGCAATTCACACGGCCGGAGCAACAGGAGCGGCGCGCAAGCGCCCTTCAGGCCCGAGGAGAGTCTCTCGTGGCGCTGGCGCGGGGCGGGGCGGGGCGCGTGGGAAGGCCACGGCGGCGGCGGCGGCGGTGGAAGCCGCCGCCCTGCGGTGCTGTTTGCGCACACCCCACGCCCTCCGCCGCCAGCCCCCCGCCTGCCGCCCGGCCACTTCTGCCCTTTGTGGCCCTTTTTTTACATCCCGGGGTGATTTAGGGCCGCGGCGGCTTCCGATACGCGCGCGCCCCGCCCCCATGGCCCCGCCCCGCCCCCCGCCCTGCGGTTCCTAATTTTCGACATTGTACCGTTTTGTGGGCGCGCGGCGGGGCGCTGAGGCGGCGGGGGCGGGGCCGGCGGGCGGCTGCTGCCTGCGGTTCCCATCTCGGCCAAGGTCCCCACCCCCTACACACAACGCCGCAGCCCTTCCTCCCCCGGAACGCGTGTGTGCGAGGGACCCACAAAGCGCGCGGCGAAACCCAAAACCGATTAGGGCCGATTATGCGATATTCATACGGAAACGGTCTCCCCGGGAGCGTGTGTGTTTAGCGTCAGCCGTCGGATTTAATGCAGTTTAAATGAACAATATCGGGGCCAGGGGCGGGAAGTACGCTTCGATTTGGCTCTATCCTCCTCTGTCTGCCAGCGCTTGCCACCTCCGCGGCGCGCGCGGCCCGGGGTGGTCGCGGGGTTGTGTTAAACACGGGCGCGTAATATGCTTTTAACGAGCGCTCTTCCGCGTTCTGGGAGCCCCGCGGCCGGCGTCTCGCCGCCGCGGTCGCTTCCTCTCATTAATATTTATGAGCGGTGCGCGCTGGGGAATCCTCGGCCACCGGTGGACGCGCATAAAAAGCGACGTCGGCGCTGCGGAGGCGGCCCCGGCCATGGATCATGCGCTCGTGTGTGGCGAGGCAGGGAGAAATTGATTCGAGATGCCGCGTATTCTCCTTTCTTCATCCGTCACTCTCGAATGCTTGGCTTCCAGAAATATACATTGCTCTAATAAACGTTTGTGTTGGTGATTTCTGTGTGTAACTGCAGGTTTACTGTATTTGGTTGGACAGACATCAAGTTGTCAAAGTCAGTTAGATTTAAATAAATATAATTTTTGGGATATCCAAATAGTTTCCGAGTGTTTATATTTTTTTAATGTAAAAAACAGAAACTGTGTGACGTACTATGGGGAGAACTGCAATCTTTGCACGATTTCCTGAATTTTGGGATATCTATCCTCGCTCACGTAGTACATGAAATTGAATTATGATTGCCGACAGTGAGGAGTTTATTGACTCAATTTTATTTCCATTACTAGTGCAATTATTATGAAGAAAATATGCTTAATTTGGGGATCTAAATGTTCAAAATTGATGAAATATTTACGTATTTTATTTTCGACTTTTTTACAGGAATATGTAAAACTAATTTAACACAAATAGTTGTAAATTTGTATTATTTTTAAAAGAAATATTGCAAAGAATACGTATACTTTAAAATGAAATGCATAATAAGCAAAGTGTACATATTTGTTAAGAGAATTATAGGCAGTGTTATGTAAAAGAATTATTCAATAATAATATACCTGGATGTTCCTCTTATTGTGCGTTTGGAGAACTGTAGGATACAAAAATATCTGCGTATAGCGTTTTCGTCTGTTCCCCTCCCGAACAGTAGCGAGAGGGCATTTCGGGCCATCTGTTCGGAGGGTCGTGTTTCACTCAATGCTTCTTTGTGTATGTTTATGAATGATAAATATTATGAACATTTTAGAATTATTGCTCTTTGCCAAAGAGCAAGCACCATTCACACATGCTAATAACATCTCTTATGAAATGTATTGTCAACTTAAAAGTACAACTGTAAGCCTACCTATTTCAACATTTCAAATCTACCGTTGTTCATGTGCTAGTTTCTAATGTTGAAAATTTGTTGTGAAGCTTCCTCGGTAGTATTTGCCGATTTCTCTCTCTCATAGCACATACATATATACCCAAGATAAATTGTTTTTATAAGACACTAGTTCAAGGAATTTGACATTTCTTGGGCATGTATTTGTGATATATAATACCACAAGTGCTTTGGAAATTGTCGATAAATTTTTGACTCGTGAAGCGAGGTGATTTATCTGAGAATTTTCAAAGCACAAATGCTATTTAATAGGTCTATTCCACGAATTAAATTATGTCCAACAGAGTTTCAAAGTGTACCAAATATTGAATATAATTATAAGCTATGTTAAAATCAAAGATGTTACTTTATAGTACATACACGGTTTATTGGACATCGACATAGCGATCGATGTATAACGCCACCTAAGATAGATGAGTCACAGTTTATGATTGGCCAGTTAGGAGAAGCGGTAAGAAAAAAATCGGATAGAAAAAGGAATAAACATTCTGAGATACTCCGCCCTGATTGGAGCATTTTGTATGTATAATAATTATACACACAAATGCTGCACGTTAATTATTAAACCCTGTTGGTTTTAATTTCACGATTGGAATGGAATAGAATAGAATATTTATTTCGCTACTTAGGAGTACATGGAATACTTTAGTGGTAGCGTTTTCTAAGATATTACTCAACAAAAAAAACATCAAACAGCTACACAAATACAACAAATACACAAAATGAATATCAAACAACATTAATATATTTACATGTTACTAAATACAATTTTACAAAATTAATGTATTAACCCTATCATGTTAAATCTGACCTTACTATAAAACAACAAGAATAAAACAACAAATAATTTTAATGTTAACATATTCTCAAAAAATTACAATGTATTTAATCTAATTTAAAATTTTTTGACATTCTGAGAGAAATTCTCCAGCACTGCTGCAGTCACAATAATTTATTAAATAGTCACAATAATGTTTTAAATAGCAGGCGTACCCGAGTTTTGCGTTGTGGTGGCGTTGCCCGGGTTTCACGTAAAGATGCTTGTAACTCCAATGCACTTTGTTTGCATGTTTATGCGAAAACATGAATAATAATCAAAATTACAGTTTTTATTGAAGATATACTCTGAGGTAACAAAGTCATGGGATATCTTCTAATATCGTGTCAAACCTCCTTTTGCCTGGCGTCGTGCTGCATCTGGACATGGCATGGATGCACCCTCATTGAAGTCCCCTGCAGAAATATTGAGCCATGATAATCCACAGCCACAGCCGTCAATAATTGCGAAAGCGATGCCGGTACAAGTTTTTGCGCACGGGCTGACCTCTCGATTGTGTCCCACAAATGCGATGTGGGTGGCCAAATAATTCGCTTGAATTTCCAGAACGTTCTTCAAATCAATCGCTGACAATTGTGACCCGTTGACATGGCGCATTGTCATTCAGAAATATTCCATCGTTGTTTGGGAATATGAAGTCCATGAGAGGCTGCAAATAGTCTCTGATCAAAACTATTCTCAGTCCGTGAGCGGTTCAGTTGGACAGAGGACCAGTCCTCTACAAGTGAAAACAGCCCACACCATTATGAAGCCACCATCAGCTTGCACAGTGCCTTGTTCACAAATTGACTCCATGGCTTCGTGGGACACTCGAACTCTACCATCAGCTCTTACCAGCTGAAATCGGGACTCATCTGACCAAGCCACAGTCGCCTAGGTTCCAAACGATATGGTTACGAGCCGAGGATAGACACCGCCGGATAGTCATGCTGTTAGCAAAGGCACTCGAGTAGGCCTTCTGCTGTCATAGCTCATTACAGCCAAATTTTCCGCACTGTCCTAACGGACATGTTAATCGTCGCCTCACATTGATTTCTGCGGTTATTTCAAGCAGTGTTGAATGTTAACACTGACAACTTTATGCAAAAGTCGCTGCTCTCAGTCATTAAGTGAAGGCCGTCGGCCACTGCGTTGTCCATGTTGAGAGGTTATGCCTGAAATTAGGTATTCTCGACACACTCACATATGACACGTGTCACTAGGAATATTGAGTTCCCTAACGATTTCCGAAATAGAATGTCCCATGCGTCTAGCTCCAACTACACCATTCCGTGTTCAAAGTCAGTTAATTCTCATGCTCTCATATTCACATCAACAACCTTTTCACATGAATCACTTGAGTACAAATGAAATCTCTGATAATGCATTGCCCTTTTATACCTTTTGTATGCGATACTACTGCCATCTGTATATTTGCATATTACTATCCCATGACTTTTGTCACCTCAGTGAATTACAATCTGTTAATATCAAACTGAAGTGCCCAGCGTCCCTCGAGTTTCACAGTCTATTAGCCAGGAATTCTATCTATTCCCTCCCTGGTCGCCCTTGTCTGTCTATTCTAGTGCACGCCCTTCCCACTCTATCTTGTCTAGCCTTGCGCCGCCTTGCTCCCCCAAAACCTCTGGGCTATTTCTCTCATTTCTATGTAACTATAATAATTAAGAAATCTATACTAAGAGAAAAAATAAAATACCTATACTCACGTCTGTGCTTTTGTAGAGTTTTATATCTTATAATAATAATAATAATAATAATAATAATAATAATGCACAATTCCCAACAGAATTATTCGTAATCAGTTTTTCATAGTTTTTAAATCATCACAAGTGTTTACATGTTCCTGATTCACTACATTTTCCCTTAAATTCATATTTCACAAACTCGTGATATATGTTCATCTAAATGCAATTAAGATCAGTTTCCAGCTTACCTACCTTTTATTCAATTAATTTTAGATTGCGATTATAAACACCATTAAGAAGAAAAAATGGTATTGTGGAGAAAAAAGACATTCTTAAATAGAAACGGTTCCCTTTTAAGTAATTGAACAATATGTAGACATTTACACTTTTCTGCTCTCGGTCCACTTGTTTGATATTTTGATTTTAGGGTGGATAAGCCAATGGGTGAAACTGCATATACTCAAAAGAAAAAAAATGGTAAAAAAAGCCCATTTTGGTGTAACATTTTGAACCGCAACTACGCTTTTTTTGATTCTTGATCGCTCAAAATAATTCGTGCCAAATTTGAGAGCAATCAGTAGCCTGTGATACTATTTATTTTTCTGGTTTCTGTTTACATCCAGTTGTGAACAGTTTCTCTTTAAAATAGATTATTTGACTTCCACTTACTCGGATTGAAATAATGAGGATAAGTGAACTTCTTTGGTACGTTATTGCAAATGGGTCTGGAAATGTTAGTGGTTCTTATTGCACGAATTAGGTAATTACGAATGTTTATATATATGAAGACTAATTATAGCAGGCATAATTGTTTCCCAGACGTTAGAAGTTTTAAAATAATCACGCCATTAACTTACCCTGTTCAAATATTGAACGTCCCGAAGTACGTACTTTCTTAAAAATTGTCTGTAAATTAAAATTTTTAAAGTTATTGAAATTCTTATCAGTATTAATAGTTTTTATTATTATTACTATTAATATTATTATTATTGCAACTGACTAACAGCTACCCACACGTATCAACAACCGAAAAACGTGTTCCATTGCATCTAACTTTGCATTGTCTAACGTGATGTGAACCAAGGAACTCTCGCATCAGTTAAGTATTACGTAAAGTTTATTAACAAGGGTTAGGTACACTCAAAATCACGCTCCAAATAAAGAAAAGTCAATAACAACTCAAGTTGTGAGTTAGGAAGATGAACTGTTGATTGAGTTCAAGGGCACACGTTCTCTCGTTTCAGTTTCAGTTTTACATTGTCAAAACAAAGTTCTTTTTTTATTCGCGCTTAAGTATTCAGTTCCGGTTTGATGCGCCGACTTGAGCTGGCAGCCGGCGCGGCGGCGTACCATCCTCTGCCCGGCCCCGCCCCCTCCCACCCCTCCTCATTGCGTATGCACCCCTTTTTTCAGCAACCGCCTCAAAGGGGGCAAACGGCTTTTTGTGCAGGGATGACACTCGACGACCGAGCGTCAACGCCTTCTTTCATGGCCACATCGGATTTGAAAAAGTTTGCCTTCTTATCGCGTTGATATTTGATGACGGGGGTGAGTCAATACAAAAATCTGATAGGAGATGCTCTAAAAATTAAATAGACACATACAAATTGACGTGTTTCCGTTGATCTATTATTGCTGTTATCGCCATTCGATTTTAGAATCTCGCGTGCAGAATGAATAGAACAATAATGGAGGGAGTAACAATAATTTAGGGAGTAGGGACCTTGAAATGACTGTGCTTAACCATTATTTGCCTTTTCAGTCTCTTTTTATGATTCTTCGATTACTTTATAAAATGTCTACTACTTGTTGCCAACTATATTCGATATATCAAGTTCTTGTTTTATTATTATTATTATTATTATTATTATTATTATTATTATTAAAATTTCACATAAATTACTTATTTTCAAATTGTAATATTAATACATTGATGGGATTTAGAATTAGATTTAGATTAGAAAAATTAAGATTGCTTGTATTGTATTGCGTCTATTTCTTCTTCTTCCTCGTTTTTGTTTACTTTATTTTTAATTTCTCCATTTAGTCTGGAAATGCTGGCGCTTTTCGAAAACAAATATTAAACATGAAATTCACCAGCATGTTAATAATACACAGAAGAAAAATGTCCACACGTTGAACAATACTTTACCCTGTGAGAAGACATGCAAATATTGCGAAGAAGACTAACAATTAATCATTGCAATCAGTGGCCGAGAATAAAAAGAACACAATTTAAGCATTCCACGCACCTAAAATAACTAAACATGCCTCGTATATGAGATTATTCTAATACAAAATATAACTGGTTATAAGAGACATAATTGTGTTTACATAAAGGTTTCACCCATTACTGCATTGGAATTGTTCTGGGATTATGTCATCGATAAAGGATTGTGCCGGACGAAGCCACCACTGAAATATTTCTGCACAAAAAATATGATTGCGAAGGCTTCCATTTAGCAAGCTGCTGCAGCAAATCACTTTTATCTCGAAGAACACCCTTCATCAAATTATTCTACAGTTGGAGCCTTTTACCGTTAGATTCTCGAAACGCTCCATTCATAATTCCTCTAGGATACTGAGAATCTCTTCGACATAAATTCCTTCTGGAGGCAGTAAATAAAAACTACAGCCCTAGAACAAGCAGTTCGGACGTTTTCACGCTACTCCTTTCTTCTCGGCCTCTTTTAGGGCGCAGCGCGAGCCTTTTAACGAGGATTCCGATAAAATCTCCTGCCGTCCGACTCCTCGGCGGGCGGGCGGGCGGGCGGGCGAGGAAGGGCTGCAAAGGAGTGTGAAAGGAGGGCCGCGGCTTGGTGGGAGGGGGCGGGGCGGGGGCCAGCTGCCACCGAATAAGACGTCACGCGGCGGCGAGAGTGGGTTGCGCCGCGTAAATCTGCCGGACGCGATAACGGGACGCGGCTTCTCACCTCGGCCGCGGGCGGCCAGGCGGGGCGGGGTGCGACGGCCGAGATTGCGGCGATGGCAGAGATAGCGCCCGGGGAGGTGACGCTGGGCGGTGGAGGGTGGAAGAGATGGAGGTTTGGTGTGTGTGTGTGTGTATGAGGGGGTGAGAATAGAGGACGTGTGAGAAGGTGGTAGTGATAAGGAAGGAGAATCATAGCTGAGATAACGCCCGCGGAGGTGATACTGGTTGGTGGTGGACGGTGGAAGAGGATGGAGGATAGTGGAGGGTGGAAAGTTTGGTGAGAGGGGAGAATAGAGACGTGTGGAAATTGGTGATAGGGGACGCGACTTGGTGGCTGAGATGGCGCTTGGGTAGGTAAAGCTCATTGAGGGTGGTGGAAAAGGATGAAGGGTAGGGTAGATGGTGGTTAGGTGAGAGTGAAAAATAGAAACGTGTGGTTATTGGTGGTGACGGGGAAGGCGACTCAGTGGATGAGATAGCGCTCGGGGAGGTAACGCTAGTAGAGGGTGGTGGAAGAGGCTGGATGATAGTGAAGATGGAGGTCTTGTGGGATGGGAGAATAGAGACTTGTGGAAATAGTGATGGGGAAGGCGAATTTGTTGCGCCCGGGATTGTGTTGAATTTGGAGCACGGGATGTGATGCTGGTTGGTGGAGGGTTGTGGAAGAGGGGGAAGGGTAATGAGGATGAGGCTTGCGTATGACATGAGTTTAGAAACTTGTGGATATTGGTGATCATTGGGAAGGCGAATTGGTGTCTGAGATAGCGGTCGAAGAGGAAATGCTAGTGGAGAGTGGTGGAAATGGAGATGAAAGTTTAGGAGGAGGGATAATGGAGACGATGGAAGTTGGTGGTGATGGGAATGAAGGGCTGGAAGCCTAAAATGTAATGCGGGGAGGTACCCTGATGCAGGGAAGTGGAAAAGGATGGAGATTTTATGGGAGAGTGTGAACGTGATGATGGTGGTGAATGGAGTGGATAATTGGTGTACGACGATGGAGGATGGTAGTGACGAGAAAGCAGGATGGGATGAAAGAGAAGGTGGCGAAGACTGTGATGGAGGTAGATGATGATAGTGATGTAATTGTGGCGTGTCGCTGCGGAATTGGCAGTGCTACTGCTACTGTGCTACTGCGAGGATGTACTTCTGAAGTTCCAGAAGTCACATTGCGCATGCGCGCTTTCGCTAAAACTCCGGAATTCTTCGTCAAAATGAGGCGTGTAGAATAGGTAATAGAGCGATGGTGGAGGCGCCAACGAAAAGTGGTAAACTTTTTATTATTTTCTTAGCCTCCCCCTTCGCTTTCCATTTCCTCAACCCCACGGTCCTATTTCCCCTTACTCCCCTTTCCTCTTCCTTCCCTTTTTCCATTTCCTCCCCTTTCCCCCTTTCCCTCTTCCTTCCCATTCTACTTTTCCTCCTAATTTTTCTCTTTCTTCGCTTTTTCTGGTTCTTCTCTTTCTCTTTCAAATCCTCCAATCATTTCTCCTCTCATTCTCATCTCAATCCTCCATTCAATTTCCTCTCATTTAATCTTCTTCCTCTTTCTTTTTCTTTTACATCTCCTTCTTCTTCTTCTTCTTCTTCTTCTTCTTTTCTTCAATGAATATTCCTGAGGGTCAAGTGATCAATGACGTTAACTGAATAAATTAATTTTGAGTATATACATAGTTCACGGAAAAGGAAGCAGCCTGTGACCATGTGAAAGGTATTAATGGTTTTGTTAGATAAGCAGGCAATCCAGAAAATCCAAAAGAATGAAACAGTTTGGATTTTGACTGAAAATGCAAATATTTGATTTTTATTCTGCCTATTCTCATACAGCACATACCGACTCAAATCTCATAGTCACTGCGTCATTGCTTTCAATAGTTTAAAGACCTGCGATGAGGAAGAAAGAAGCTTCAGTATTTAAGACTGACATTTCAGAAGGAAATCGAAGATCAGAAAAGAATTAAAGAGCTTCAACCTAACTGAAAAAAATGTGACATATTGAGAAAGAATTGTCATGATCATTTAATGAGAGTGCCGGAAGATCGAATGCCAAAAATCCTCCACAACTACAACCCGAACGAGAGGAGAAGTGAGCTTATTGGGGCAGAGCAATAAGGCGATGGAAGGATACTCTTGAAGACGGAACGGGAGCCTATTGAGGCTCAACCCATTATGATGATTTCAGAATACCATTCGCGCTGCTCCAGGATCCCACAGTCGACAGCAGCATTATGCTGCTGCTGTGATTCATTGCAGTTTGATTGTACCCTCTACATCACTCTCTGCAGATGACAAAATTATCCGTTTACTGAAAAATTCAAAACCACATCTGTTTTTTGGGCATTGCCGCTTCAGTTGTGGCGAGTCAGTGGAGCTGACGACAGAAACGGGACGACGGAAGCGGGTGGGTTGTAACCCGGAGAAGTTACCGCAACCTTCCTCTCGTCATACGTCGTTCGGAGGAGACATTTTTCAACATTCTTCTGAAAATACAAAAAAACAACGACCTATTTTCTACACTCCTGAAAGAATGTCTCTTGCTTGCAAAAATTAGTCCTTGATTGTAAATATCCTCAAGATCGTTCTTCGTGCAAGGCTATAATGCAATTATTTGCCGACGACATGGCGAGTCTTCAAAGCATATGTTGTAAATCGTATTTATTATTCAACTCGCAAACTGTATGTACGTGAAATGTGCGTTTTCCCCGGGCGCCCTTGAAGTTCCCGACTTGATACCCAAGGGAGGTCGAACTTCACATCTGAGGGTTATGCGGGTTAAAAGCGATGTGATAGTTGTTTCTCCACGCCTTTAAAAGCTTGTCATCTCAATAACCTTTGAACATCTCTTCTCCTAAAGCTGTTTAATCATAGGCGTTAAATAAATTACCCTCAACTGAGAGAGATGCTGCAGCATCGTGAGAATAAGTGAATAGACGTCGTGGGGAAAGGCACTATTGTACTACGTAGCAGATTACGAAAAATAGAAATAATAATAGCATACTTAGTGACTGCTTATTGGTCAGATATTTGAACCAATTGCATTTGCATAGTCATATCTACTTCGCCGAATTTCAATATTGTGTTTCGTAGCTTTATTCTCGATTGTTCTATAGTTTCTCCTGCAAGTGAAAGAATTAAGTGATTAATCACATATTTTAATTGCATTATAACTATAATTATTAATATTTATACTTTACCTTGTCTATATTATAAATGAATTTGAGAGTGACTCCAAAATCAACGATGGGACTGTTAATGTAACTGGCGCTGTGGCAGTTTGGTGGGAGCGAGGTCAATATTGACTCCCTAGTTGGGTGGAAGTGTTAACAGAGGTTTGGCCTGCAGCCGCGGAGACGGCGAGCGCGCGAGTTCCGTTGGTGGCAGGGGCGTGGGTGCGGTGGGCTCGGGGCCGGGGCCGGGAGAAGGGCGATTGCCATCGGTGGCGCGATCAGCCGATAGAGGCCCCCGGCGGCGCGACGGGCGGACCCCGCGCGCACAAAGCCTCGCGCGCAGGACAAAGGGGCGCAATGTGCAACCCCTCCCACCTTGCCCGCCGCCTCCACCCTCTGACCAACGCCCCCCTCCCATCGCCCTCCGCTTCCCCTTCCTCCCCCTCTCTCCCTCCGCCCTCCGCTTCCCTTCCTCCACCCCTCTCATCCCATCCCGCTTTCCTTCCTTCCACCGTTCTCTCTCGCTCCTGCACCTCTGGCTTCCCCTTTCTTCACACTCTCTCCTCCCTCCTCCCTCCCAGCATCCGTCCCCCACTCTCCCATTGAAGTAAACAATACATTCAGAAATAAACAAATGCAATTTAGGGCAAAAAGGTTGTAACCCACAAATTAAAACTAGCATACAGCACTGTGCAAAATTAATTGTGAATATGTTGGAGATTGTTCCTACCACGAAAATGTTGGCTAACTAAACTTAACGTTCATTACTAAATGTTATTTAAGTTAAAGAAATAAACAATTTCCATTGATATTAGGGTTGCAATCAGTTTTAAGGAAGCTGCTAAGGCAAATGCTTTTTGCGTGTTACAACCTTTTTGCCCGGAGGTATTCAAATGCAATTTGTGGCAAACATACGAAAGTGTACATATTATTTGGTCATTTGGTTCAAAATATAAATGAAGCTCTTAACTTTTGTCTCGAGAAAGGAAAGAAATTCGCTCCTTCCGATGAAAATGAAGCATTGGTGGACCTTTTTATACATTCATTCACTTCATGCAATACTCCCAAACTATCTACATCTCTTAAAATAACCCAACTGGTAGAATTTCAAAATTACGAAGTATCACTTAAATTAAATTCAACTTCCTCAATGAAGTAAAATATCTGAGTTTCAAAATACCCACCAATAAAGTTTGCGGACGTAACAATTACTAATAAAATCCTACAAAAACTACCATCTTCAGCAGTTGCTTATCTAAGTAACTTAAATAATTCTAAACTCAGAACAGGAAATTATCAAGTACTGTGGAAAAATTCAATAATAATAATAATAATAACAACAATAAAACCAGTACCTAACCTAATAAGAACCATAACAATACAGGAAATAACGAATAAATCAGTTTATTGCGAAACATTTTCAAAGTACTCGAAAAATGGATTATCAGAAGAATACAGAAACTTTTAAATAGTACACAAATAATACCATTTCATCAGTTCGGTTCAGTTTCATCAAATTTCTACATCTAATATACTATTAACATTATCAGAACGTACTCACACCATATACTAAGATAAACAACACACAATTATAACACTTTTAGATGACACACACTTTTGACAGAGAGTGATATCCAGAACTTCAGTATACGCCACTCACAGAAGGCTTATCTAGCGGGTTAATATCGTCCTAAGCTTCATCACAGACTCAATTTTCATGGTCTCTGCAGATGAACATATTTCAAACTCTGGCAAAATAATTGCTGGCCTTCCTCAAGGATCTCCCTTATTTCCAACTATATTTAACGTTTTCACTGTGGATGTATCAATAACATTCTACAGGAACATAGCTCAATTCGCGGATGAAATTGCAATTTTTATCATAAATCATTTAAATAAGAAAATGAAATTCCCTTTCCATAAATCAATAATAAGAAAATTCATCTCCTCTTAATTATAATAGATAAATGGCCTCTTAATGAAGAAGGAAACCAAACTCATCCACATCTTCATCAAAAATATTTTTCGAATCACGAATGTTCCGAGAATGAAGCTGTTAAAAATTTGGGACTAATTTTCGACACACGACTAACTTGGAAATTACTCATATCTAACAAAATGTAATTCAAAATAAAAAAATTAAAAATCTCTAATTACTTCTGAAAGCAGCCTATACATAACAAATGCTATTACCTTTATAAATATTTAATAATATCATTAATGCTTTAGGCATGCCCTATCTGAAAAAGCGCTGCAATTTCTAACATTTGTAAACTCCGCATACTACAAAAATACTAAGAATAGCAACACACGCACCCTTCTTCATTTCAAACAATGAGCTCCTCAAATAACTCAACATAACTCAATATTTCATCGATCATCGAACACATCGCCCATCTTTCAAATAACTTCTATTCAAAAATGAACTCTATAGATCAAGTAAATTACTATAACGTATATTTCATTAATAATAACCCTAATTAATAATTTTTAAATTTTCAAACACTGCTGGTTGGTCATTTTTCGAATCTCACCCTCGTCGTTAATATTTTCATTACAAATATATTCCATGATTTTTGCCTTCCATTTGCAAGCACAAAAGCTTTGAATGATGTCTTAATAAGTATATTGAAAACAAAAATTTTTCTGAATATAGATAATCCAAAATTGATAGTTTCAAAAACAGTTAAACGAAATTCAATTAAACTGCTCCACGTTAGTACGAAATTCCGAAAGTTTCATTTCAATTAAACTATTTTGAGCCCATAATATTTTGGATTTTCGAAATATGTGGTTTTATATGTGGTATATGTGGTTTTGATTAAAATAATATCTGAAATATAAATATTTCAGGAAAGAATATTAAACAATCCTGACAATTGAGATCACTAAATATCATTTTGTAGAACATATTGTGTAGGGTTTATTAATTTTGGCAATTATGTCAATGAGTGCGATGAACGTTCTTTAATTGGAAGAAAGATGCTTTCGAGGTTTGTTACCATGGCAAGGAATTCTGTCAAATATGATTCAGATATGTGAATTCAGAGTTGCATTATTGGCCACGCATGAAATGAAAGGATCAATTTTTCTAATAAAGAGAATTACAGTTTGATGAGATCTGCACAAAAAATAGTAATATTTGTCGGGAAATCATTGGCGGTATAATTTTTATTTTATGTAACGCATCATGTTACTCACGAAAATGTTAGGGTTACATTCCAGCAGCACTAGTTATGTTTGGTGTAAATAAATTAAATGGTATTATTAGACTACATTCTGAATATGACAATAACAATCGTGCTCCGTTTACTGTCGAATTTGTCATCTTGCGCATCCTATTAAAACAGGATCATTATAAAAATTAGGCTCCCTACGGAATCACGTTCTTGGTCGTTGTGGACAGGCGATCTTCTGGTCGCGGTAATTACCACTTTAAATGCGTTTCAAGGCGATAATGAAGCCATTTACTGTATACATTCTGACACGAGTGGTCCGGAGTATTTCCTCTCATCATTAGTTCATACTTTTCTTGATATTAAAATTCACTGCTAGTTAATAAAACTGCTCTGTAATAGGAAAAGTACATAAAACCCGATATCGAAGAGAGCCAAATAATGTTGCCAGCTAATAGCCCATCTTGTTTAAGCTTTAGAGAATGAAGAAACGTTCTCTTCTGTTAATTTAAGAGGCAAATATGTGATAATATTCCAGAAACTGAAGCCTTGGATCTGGAAAGAACGTCAACTGAATTTTAAGTTCAAGACAAAATCACCTATTCTTCCTTGTAATAATTTAATGGATTAATGATAAACAACCTATTTTCCTTTATTTAAAATGTGGAAGTGAAACAAATGAACAACGTTCTGTTTTGAATCCTTCTGAAACATTCTTTGCAGTGAAGTTGAACTTCTGAATTTTATCTTTATTTCCTATCCATTTTATTATTGTAAATATTGTGTCAAACTCTTGAGAAATTGAAGTAATGCATATTATACCCTCAGATTGATTTTATGAAGTGTATAAGATTCCATGCATAGATTGGGCTTTTATTTTAAATTCTAGTTTCTGAGTATTCCTAGTAATGTTTATGTTCTCTGAAATCTGTGGACATATTGTGAATGTGCATGCTTATATTCTTTGTAATTAGGGACTGTAGAAATGACTACAGTAGTGGTGGACCGTGAGGCTACGAGACATATTTTACCAGAAAACGATAGTATTTCTATGTCCAAAGGAACCGGCATGAATGTTTATTTTTAATGAACAAAACAAAATGATTTTAGAATATTGAAAACTGATATTCGTACGACGCGGATCGAAACCGAATGCCTTTAGCACTGGGTTGAACCGGGGTGCATATAAGCCGTTACGTCATTGTTGACATTAAACCGCTTGCAGTCTCCAAGCAGCAGAGGGAGAGACGTAGACAGGACGAGAACTTGGGCGAGTGACGGCGGCGGCGTCGACGAAGATAGCCCGAGGCCGTTGGCGGCTGACAGCTTGGGCGTTGGGCATGCAGCTCCCGTGCGCGCGGAGCGGAGCGCACCTGCCCGCCCGCCGCGTCTGCGCGTGCGCCCGGGCCCCGGAAGACCTCCGGCCCTCGCGGCCGCTTTGGCGCCGCACTGCGCCCAGTGGAAGCTGCCCACGCCGTCGCCGCCGCTCCCCACTGCTTCGCGGCACCCGCCGAATCCGTCGCCTGCGATTCGAGCCGCCGCGGCCGGCTCTTGCTCCTGCCGGCGTCTCCATCTCTACACACACTGCTTGTGTTCCTGCCGTCGCCTGCCGCGGCTCTCTTTAGCGTTCGCTGCGCCCGCGAAACCGCCGCCGCCTCCATCGCCGTCGCCGCCAACAGGCCCGCCGCCGCGCCGCTGCCGCGACGGCTCTGGCCGCCGGCCCAGTTGTCTCCGGCCCAAGGTCGGGCATTAGCATACTCGGTCGGGCGGTGGGGGGGGAACGCAGCGGCGGGATCGGGCAGAGGGCAGTCGGTGACGTATCCGGAACTCGGCGACTGCTCCGGCTGCTCCGGCGCGGCGGCTGCGGCGCCGGTACTCGGCCTTGCAGCGGCGGCGGCGGCGGTGGTGATCCGTCAGTGGCCCTCCGCAGCTGTTGGTTCTCTGCCAGCGGCGAGGGGGAGCGTCGCGCGTTTATCTGCGCGCGCGTATCTCTGGCGCCGTCAGCTGCGCGCGCCGAGCGAGGGAAGGAGGCGCGCGGATTCCCCGGCGCGCCGGGGTTTGCCTGGCGGAGGTGCGAGTTCCGCTGAACTTCCTGCTTCGATGGGGGGTTTACGAGGCTTCCGTAAACATTCCGGTTGTTGAGCAGACGATCCTTGATTATTTGTGGTTGCGTGGTTTTGGAAGAGTGCAGTCGGTGAATGGAGACGACGTATTCAAGAAGGGACACACTAGCTTTTCTTTGCAAATTATTAGAATAGTACGTTTTCCTCTAAAAGTTACCGATTGAACACATCTGAATTTCTGCCTAGACAAGCGGAGTTTACGTTTCTGACCATAATTAATATTTAATTCACCATTTTTAATTAAACTCAGTTCATAAAGTTGTGTCAGTCTCACTCAAGTGCAAATTTGTCAAATATTTTTAGGTATACACTTTGTATTTTTGCAAAGTGAAGATGAATTGCGTCTTTATTATAATAAAGTGATGAGTTTATGACAACAGTATAATTCCATCTAAAAGAAAACCTACGAACATACTTCTTTAAACAATTTCACAGAAATGTCTAGAATTTTAATCCCCCCCCCTCCCCCAAGTAAAGAAGGTTTAGCTATTCAAACAAAATTTCAGAACTCATCGTAAACGTTACCGTTACACTTCCTTTCCCGAATACGAAAAACAGAAAACAGAAAACTTGACGGCATTCCTGCTGCCGCTCACGCAAGCCGTCGAGTGGAGCCTTCAATCTCCTTTGGGGACGAGCGCGAGCGGCGACCTGCTGTCGGAGCCTCTGAATTATTCGGACTCCGTGCGCATTGAAGATAGCATCGCCTGTGTGGCCGCGCCCGCGTCTTTGTGTGCTCCTCCTGCTCGATTCCGACCTGCCTCCTGGCCGCACGTTGCGCATGGCGCTCACGGCTCGCCCCCCGCCGCCCCCGCCGCCCCCCGCCGCCCCCGCGCGCCCGCTCACGTGCCGTCACGGCCTCGACCGCCACCGCCCACCTCACTCTGACCCGAAGGCGAAATCTAATAAAAATACGAGAAAATACGTTTCGGGGTATAGTGTAATGTATTTGTATAATTTTACAAATTTAGTTATATTCAATTATTTATTTACTTTGAATTGATGGGTTATGTTGGATGTTAGCGACCTTTGTTATTTAACAGACAGTTGTATCCAGTATATCTTATGTCGTACGTATAATTCAGTAGTCAATATAATCAATATAATAAAATAAGTCAATTTGTAAATAATTGAAGGGATGAATAGAAATAAATTGGTCTTAGCGCTTAACGTATCCCATGTGAAGGAATCCATTTTACCCAGAAAACCAAATAGTGCCTTGTAACCTATTGGTATAACGTTTTTTGTTAACTTTGGTTTTGTAAAGTCAAATTTTACAAAAATATCTGTGTCGTAATAGTCCTTGACCCACAATTAATAAAACTCACTTTGGTAATGTAAGTAATATTGGAATTCATGGCCTTATATTAACTACTCTCATCAGAATGTCTCCTCTGGTAGTACATATTGTCAAATTTAATCGAAGACGATAGTTGAATAAATTTTTTAAAACGCCGACCTAAAACGGCCTCGTTTGGTAATTAATTCTACAATCTCGTATTGTAATATGACATAAATATCGTGACTTCCCACGCTTATCCCGTAAATAACAATTAAAGGTTATGTTATTACTTTTAGGACTGAGTTGACGCTTCGATCTGCGTGCCCGAGCGGGCGACGAAGCTCCGGCCTTCGGCTTCCGCGAAGAACATAAAACAGCTTCGAGTATAAGGAACGCACATTCCAAAAGGTTTTTTTTTTTGCCAGCATTCGTTATTCTCCGATCTGGCACTGCGTCGCTTTGGTTTTCCTATTTTGAGGAGTTCGGAGAGTATTCGTCCGTTGAGTATGTTAACGGACAAAACCCAAATATATAAATATTTCCATTAATTCGTACGTGCATGCTTAGTATAAACAATTTCTAAATAAATTTCTTCAAAACAGATAAGTAAAACAGGAGAAAGGAGTGAAGTAAATACATTAGAAGTTACATTGTGGCAGTTTTATTACCTAACAATATATTTTAATTGCAAACTGCAACCATTTGCATCTGTTTGAATGGTGATAGATAACAATCCATGAAAAACGCATTTCTTTGTTAAACAATGTAATGAAGAATATGATGGAACTTTTTGAAGTTGACTTCATTCTGTGAGTAAAGTAGCATTGCTTCAAGTAGAATCTGAAGCAACGTCATAAAAGTTGAAATAGAAAGAGAGACCTTTAAAAATTATAATGGAAAAGTGAAATCATGGTGTTTCATTTATTTTTATAAGTTACACGATTTAAAAAGAATTGATGCCCGAAATAATTGCTCCTGATTCAAAAACCAAGAAAAGATATAAAAAGAAAATGCTGTGCGATATTTCGGACCACAGTTCGCGCCGTGCCACATCCTTCCGCTCACATTCTTACCAGCGATCGGAGTGCCCGGAGCAGCTCAGATTTTTCTGTTGTTTATGTTTCTTTCCTTCTTTTCATTGTAAGGTTTTTGTTTGTCAACACGAGTAGCTAGCCCCAGTGGTGGAGGCTATTAGAATCATATCAGCTTGACGCTACCTTGAGAAAGATCGTGTATGCACGAATCCATTCACATGGTAAAAAATATGCGGTGTATTTTGAAGATTGACTATTGGCTGTTGTGTGTTTTGTCGCAACCGTCGGGTTCCGATATCGTAGGAGCCGGCCTTTGTGAGCGTGTTTAATATCACAGGCAAATAAAAAAGTTATCAGATCCAGAGACTGGACACATGTTTCTCTATGCATCTCGACGCGCTGAATCTGAATCTTAAGCCAGAATTGCGCCACCACTCTCCATAATTTTTATTAAATCGCGAAAAAACTACCGTGAAATTTAAAGTTTGCAATTTCTCCGGGTTCTTTTTGCAATAAAAACAAACAAACTGGAGGGAGGTGGCGCAATTCTGGCTTCAGATTGGGATTCAGTGCGTCGATATGCATAGAGAAACATGTGTCCAGTCTTTGGATCTGATAACTCTTTTCTTTTGTGTGCCTGCGTATTTAGTCTGAATGCACGTATGGGCTGTTGAGGGAAACCTCATTCCATGGAGAAGAAAACTTTATAAAGATATGCATGAGGACAGGGAGATATGTATGAGATGTCTGAGGACAGGAACATAAAAATCTTCTTGGTTCAATCCACTTTTTCTAGTTTCTCATCAGATTGCGTGCATTTTTCTGAACATTGTTTCTTTTAATTTCAAAAACGCAATTTATAGAAATTATTATTTTGCGCGTTCATCACGTCAGTCCTTGTTTGTGCTTTGTAGAAACAAGTTTGTCTTGGTATGTTATTTTCTTCTCTTTGATTCACGACGTTAAGGAACTGTTTTCCCAGATTGTTTGGATATCACATTTCGGTTCAAATGAAGAAATTAGTGTCTTCTTCCCAGTGTCTTAGATAATTAAGAACACACATAACACATGCCTGCAAAATTTAGGTTATCGAAATTGTTTGAGTAATTTCATCTGTAGTTTACAGAATTTGGTATGCTGATTTCAAATTTAATCTCTATTCTTTTCTGTCTCTTAAGGTTATTCCTCAAATGTATTTGACTATATGGAGAAATATTAAATAAATTCGGTTGTTATAGAAACTTATATTTGCAAATGAAAATTTAGTGGATCACATGCAAATTTTTATATGCAGGAAATCACTCAGAGAATTCAGTAACTTTATACTTTATGGTACAGTTTTGTTTCTCATCAAAGCTCCGTTTGCAATTTCTCCTTTTGTATGACCTTTGTAGTACTTCTCCTTGTAGCATCCAACAGTAGTCCGCAATCATATTCCCGTCGCATCCACCCTATTATCTGCGTTCCGTTTCTGTGACATCTTGATGGAATTTTTCACCTTTGTGTAACTTTGTGTACTATATACAGTTCGAATATGTCTATACTGTACGATTTATATTGTTAGTCGAGTTCAGAAGTGAACAACAAAGGAACTGCGGTTCTACAATAACAATATAACCTGCTCTAAGTAAAAATCTCCGAAGTTGGAACAACCAAGAGCAGGAGTACCAATGACATGACAGAAAAATGTATTTATTATCTGGACCTTACAATTAAATACTAATTTGTGCGAATATTATAGGCGTTGGAATTTTTTCATTACTTTTTCTGAATCCAGGACGCCAAAATCTGTACAAATCAGCCATTAATTTACAGATTGTTTTCGACACAGACGCCTGAGATGACAGAAAGAGCATTTTTTTCTGCAGACACCCAATGAAAATAATGATTCGTGCAAAATGATGGGTGATGGAATTGTTTCATGTTTCTTTTCTGAATTCGGCACACCAAAAGCTGTATAAATTACCTATAACTTTGCCGACAGTCTTTTAGGTGCAAGCCTGTGAATCAAACATTTCACTTCATGTTTTCCAAGGTATAGAATGTGACTGAAAAAACTGAGAAATTTGTTATACAGAATTATAGTAATGTATTTTAAATATTTATCTCCTGATATAATGATTTTAGTTGTACAAACTGGCAGTACAGAAATATTACTATCGTACGCATCTTATGAATAAAACAAAATACTTCACAAAAAGGCTCTAAGGAAGACTGTTGACCTCGAGATCACGAGACCGAATCCATGATTTCCCGCGTCCCTTCGTTTGCAAACTGGTTTCAGAATCGCCCCATTAGTTAGGGCGCTGAGCCAACTTTCTTCCTCTCCTCACTCGCTCCGTCTCTTCCTGGTGTTCCCCGGTCAGCAACGCAACGGGAAAGTGAAGAGTATTCCACAATAGCAAATGAAATACTAGTAGACGACAAGCGTTAAGATGGAATTGCGCTTAATTATGTGCAGCGTAGATTAGTAATCAATGCAGAAAATACTTAAGCGCCACATAAAGTGATCCCGCCATTAGTAAGTGAATGAAACAGAAGGTTATAAATCGCTCCATCTAACGAAATAGAGGACAAGTAACACGGTAAAGATTTTACATCTCACCAATTACCTACAGTGACCTATGTGAACGATCCTCACTTTTGGCTTAAGTCAATTTTCAAATATTTGAATTGCTTGTTTCCTTCGTTGTTATTAATAACTAAACAGGAGAATTCGCCTATCTGGATTTTTAGAAGTGGTTTACAAGGAGAAAATGTAACGAACTGATTGGCAACTGCTGGAGAAAATTGATTAAATGATTCCAAAGTTGCTGGTTACTTTCACTGACATTTTTTCAATTCATTAATTCATTTAATCGTTATCACTATGTAACAAACACCCAATGATTGTGTTCCCGGAAAATAGAATCCCGGATATTGAGGGTTCCACTGTATTTCGGTTTGGCCTTTTGACTGAATACTTCACTCGAGCCATTCCTGAGAGTGATTGATGCGGCTCGCCTGCAGGAACTGCGGTCTTGGGACCGTCTCCACGCTCGTCGCTTCCACTCGCTGATTAAGCAACCCGTTCACCTTCCCGGCTTTTCCGCCTTGCGGCGCTGGGGTCGGAACATCAGTGACGCACGGCGCCGGAGCACACTGGTCCGATGTGAACGAAATCAAAATAAATCAATAAACACGCATTTTTCATTGCTGACCTGGAAGGCCGAGGTGAGTAGAGCGTGTGCCGCCTCAACGCCTCGGTCTGAAGGGTCGCGGGTTTGCATTCCACCGTGGTGGGCATGGTTGTTTGTCCCTTGTCTTTCATGTATGTGGGTTGTCGCGGAAAGCCTTCTGATTCTGCTGCCCACAGACTGAGGAGCCCGCAAGTGTGTCAGTATCTAGTGTTAAAGGTTAATGTGTGTCCTTATGAGGGACATAGTGGGTAACCGGCGTAGGTGGTCAAAAACCGGCATCCCCTGAAGCTGGAAAAAACCATTGTAAGAAAAAAAAGTATTTTTCATTAACCACCAATAACGTTACACAAACTGATCTTAACTTATGATTATTAAACCAAAACAACATACCTCGACAATAAAGATGATAATTATTGTGTTCTTCAGTATCTTCAATGTGAAAAAAAAAGTTATCTTGACCATTTTAACATCATTTCGAGCATTACGTTTCCACATCATTTTAAACTTGGAACTAAAAAGTCCGGCTGAGGTGGTTCAGTGCATCAATTAATGCCTCTACAGTGTCTCCGACCTGTAGGTTCTAGGGTTCGAGTCCCTACCCTTTCGTGGTAGTATTTTGAACAGTAGCTACTTAGGAAGGTCAAGTTCAACCTCTGTCTGGGGGAGAATTCTAGCGAACGACTGCTCTGATCGGTAGCTTTCCGTGTCTTTTTCGTGTCATCATTGCCAGTCGAATGCCGGTAGAGCAAGTTAACAAACGGGCCACGAACCACGCGCAATCTTTCCTCCCTCTTCCTTGTCCTAACCTCATCTCTTATACTCGTAACACACACACACTTATATAAGCTACACTACTACACGTGACTGCTGACCAGTCCGGAGCTTAGAGCTTGTCAGGGCAGCCCCTCTAATGGGAGATATCAGGTTGGAGAAAACTCCATCAGACGACCTGTAGTCGGTGCTGGTTTCAGCGGGGTAATCACTACCACTACTACCCCCCACCACCACCTTCCGTTACAAAACGTGCACTATACTTAAGGGACTAATGACTGGGACATCCTAAATAATCAATCGAAGTAAAAATAGAACAGTTTGGCCCACTGTGCGCTGGCTGGCGCAGCGTCGGCGACGGCGACGTGTTTGCGAGGTGTCGGCGCCGGCGCGTGCCCGGCGTCGCGCCGACCTTGCCGCGGCAGGTGCACAGGCCCCATGCGCACGCGTCCGCAGAATCCGCTGCGTGATCGGAACGTACGAAAATGCGACGCCTTGGACACGAACGCCGCCGGGCAACGCCATTACATCTGCATGCGCGGGGTTTCGCCTGCGATTGAGCGCTTGCGTTTTGCTCCAGGAATGCGACCTTTGCTCGTAAATGTCGGGCGAGGGACTGTACGATTGCCACCGTGAACGTATTCGGGATACTCGTTCGATTGTGGGTTGGCGAGACGGTGTACGTTTTTAAATTTTAAAATTTTTTTTAATGTTTCAAACTGATCAACCCGAATGCTTTACATATACAGCTAGTAACAGTCTTGTTTGTAAAGTCCATAATTTGCTCGAAAAACATTCATTTTAAATGGAAAATTAATACTAATGAAAAATATATTACAAGATAATTGAATAATTCCAGCGAAATAAAATGTAATTTTGTGCATCCAGAAGAAATGGCCTTGAATTTGAAATTCACCAGCCCATTTAGTCGCTCGGGAACTAGCCGCTAGGAAGGTTTCCAAGCAACTAAATGTGCTGGTGAACTTCCAAGGCCGTTTCGTCTAGGTGTATAAAGATAAATTTTATGTAGCTGGTATTATTGATTTATCTTGTAATATATTTTTCATTAGTATTAATTTTCCACTTAAAATTAACGATTTTCGAAAAAACTATGGACTGTACAAACAAGATTGTTACTAACTGTACATGTTAAATTACGTATCAAAATACAGTAATCCCTCCACATCCGCGGATTCGCTATTAGAACATTCGCGATAGAGAAATGCTACCGGGTTTAACGTTCGCGACTTCAACATTCGCCAGTGCGTCTTTTGGCCTAGTACATTTCCTTTGAAAGCGAACACATTTAATTTCCTTTATCATCATCATCATCATCTCGGAAACGAACTCGGCAGGCCACGGAGCTTGCAGTATAACTTTCTTCAAAAATTACACAGATGAAATGTCAATTCACATTTATAGAATAACACAATTGTAAAATAATTCAATTCAGTTGCGTCAAATTGGAGCTAAGGTTTTTGGCCAAATGAACAGAAAAGCTATTCAGGATCTGTGCAAGTGTCATTATAACGAGCTCATTGTAGAGAAGCTTCGGTAAATCATCAGTGAAGAAAACCTCATCAGTGAAGTAATGATGAAGTAACGGAAGCGAAACCGCGTCCTGGAACAATTTCAATGTCAAAACTGTTGAGGCGATCTAAAATCAACAATCTTTGGTACAATGGCATACACTCGAATGTGATCCAAACATGGAAATAACTTCGAAATTTAAGAGCGAATAGAAACAGAAGCTCTTCCATATTTGGGTATTGAAACAGCGAGGAAGGTGATGAAACAAAAAAATTAGCAAATCCTATATCCAATCATTATCAACTTTGAAATAAATTTCAGACATTATTTTATTTCTTCATTTTGGAATGTTAATTGTGAATTCTGTTTGTAGTAGCGCTTAATTGTAAGCGCTTCTACTGTAATTGACTGTCAGATTTTTTCTTTCTTTTTGAAACAGTTTTTCGATATCCAGGAACCTAACCCACCTTTCTTCATTAAAAGATAGACTCAACATTCGCGGATTTAACATTCGTGACGTTTTTTGTGAACCTATCTCTCGCGAATGTTGAGGGATTACTGTATAACCTTTTGCATAATATATTAAATTGAGATAATCGAGCATTCCTGCTTGTCCTTTTAGAGTTACAGTTGACTTAACTGTTTCTCTTCAATTTGTTTTAGTTGGAATGGGAGGAAATGTGGGTTTTAAGAAGGGTGAAGATTTAAGCTTAGACTTCCCCGTTTCATTCAGACAAGCCGGTTTCTTACCAGATTTCAACACCTACTCCGATCTCCCTCCTAACCTCTAAATCCTTTTCCCTGTCAGATCAGATTTCGTTGGAGATGCTTTTACTATGTTTAGAGAGCCAAACGGCGAATGTTCGGATTTTAATCTCAAAGAAATGTTTGTGAAATGTAAAATGATCAAGCCAATATATTATGTTTAGAATTAGGTGGGTTTCGAAACATAAAACTCTAACTTCAAGTACAAGACAGGAAAGAAGTCATAAGGTCTTCAAATGGTCATGCTTTGACAATATAATTAGACAGAGTATATAATGATACAGCGAACGTAATGAAATATACCTTTCTCAACGTCTCATCAAAAGCGTGGCTGTAATCATGTCCTGTTCCAAATTTATTAAGATTTGGGCGCCAGAAACAGGTTACATGAATTACTATCAAAGTTTTTCTATCTGATTTAACAAAAATTATCTAAACCTCCAGCTAGCTTGGGTCGATGGGTCCGGATACAAATACTCGCTATCGCCTCGATAGCCGATTACCTGATCTGCCAACTATACAGTATGGCGTGGAATCTGAAATGTAATAATTATGCTTTCAACTAATTAAAAATTATGATTGACAAATGAAAAAACTCTTTTCTTTTCCAAAGAACAAAATTCAACAATTTATTTAACTTTTAAATTAAAACAATTAATTAGATGGTCATGACCCCTTTTGAATAAATTGTCTCTTTTATACTGCAGTATTTTTTTACCGTTTTTGCATGCCAACGCTCCGTAGTCGCTTCTCACTTGGCCGTTGTTAATTCCAAGTTCCGCTTCTCTCTTCCGGTCTTGCGCCGCCGCTGACACGTCCAGTCCACACTGCCTAAACTATCTGTTAGTCTTGTCCGACGCTCCCGGTTCCTAATCTCTCCCACCGGTTATGTAGACTATTGAAGTCCAACTGCAATGTCCGAAAATCTGAACAAGTCCTCCGAAAATCACTTCTGGTAAATTATTTCAAAGTCCGAAAACAAACTATCACTTCTCTCACAAGACAAAGTCCGAAAACAAGCTATACAAGTCTCTCTTTCCCTCTATATTGCCTACAAACGATCTTTACGCTACGGCACCCAGAGTCAGAATGTTCGATCTATACTCCACGACACCCAGAGACGGAATGTACGATCTTCACTCTACGACACCCCGAGTCAGAATGTTCTGTTTTATGCATTTTTAAACCCTTCATGGCTCGGTCGGCGTCCATCCTTCTATTATTTCAAAACACGGCGGCAACATTAGACTATCTGATCTTTTATAGCCAACCCGTGCGTCTCTTACACATCCGAGTAGCCGTGACTTCCGTCAGTCATTCGTTTTTGCACCAATTATATCTTAGGTTCTTCAGCCATCTAGCCGGCGTCCTGACGTCATCAAGGCCCGTGAATAGTTTGTTGACCTTGCCAACCTCTGCGCCGCCGTTGCTAAGGCCGCATACCGCCATATTGAATCCCCATTTATCTACCCCATGTATAACTAACATCATTAAATAAAACCTATCATATTCTGGTATATCACAGTAAGAATTGTTGGTAGAGTCCTTCTATTGTGACAAAAATACGCAATATTTTCCGCTAGGGAATGGCACAACAAAGATTGAATCATTAACCTAACATAAATTTGTATACCTGAAATTTACTTCACACGCAATTTGATAATGTGAAATGTTGAAGACCTGGCAATAAAATTTCTGAGAATATGCTTTCAAAAAGAATGTCTCTGTATGAAACAAAATCAAATAGACATTAAGATGGATTGTAAATAGCTTCTAAGGGAGAGCCCGTGCTCTCAGCGGACGTAAAGTTAACTTGAAAATATATCAGTAGAAGTATCGTTTAGATGCATTTTGAAGATTCTATCGGATGTTTAATGTTACTCCGTTAAATTTCGCACTAAAGTAGTGATAAAACACAAGTAAATAATACGCCAGTGAACACTGAAAAATATTTCCTTTTCTTCTTCACGGACAGAGAAGAAGTGACAGTGAAGTTTCCTTTTCTTCGTCATGGACAGTGAGTCAAAATGTCAAAATGACTGTTCTTCTGAAGGACGTCTCCAAGTAATCATCGCAAACTTGGAGCAAATTATGTAGATCTCCAGCAGATGTAATAGCATTGTTCAGTGAAATACTACTGTTACGTGTAAAGCGCGTCGCCCACATATTTCTAGACAGTTAAAACAGCATTTTTTGACAGCAAAAAATTAAAATGCTAACGTCTCTTAGCAAAATATATTCAAAACGGATATGTATGTTCTCTACGATGTTGTTCATTCAATAAACTTTATATATCGTATCTTCATTAACGTATTGAAGACATTTCTGGGAATATACAGTTGGTAACAGTCTTGTGGAGTAACAGTCTTGTACAGTCCACAATTTTGCTTGAAAATCGGTAATTTTAAGTGGAAAATTAATACTAATGAAAAATATATTACAAGATTGTTGAATACTTCCAGTTAAATAAAATGTAACTTTGTACACCTAGACGAAACGGCCTTGAATTTGAAGTTCACCAGCACATTTTGTTGCTTGGAAACCTTCCTAACGGCTAGTTCCCGAGCGACTAAATGTACTGGTAAATTTCAAATTCGAGGCCATTTCTTCTAGGTGTACAAAGTTACATTTTATTTAACTGGAATTATTCATTTATCTTGTAATATATTTTTAATTAGTATTAATTTTCCACTTAAAATGAATGTTTTTCGTGCAAATTATGGACTGTACAAACATGACTGTTAGCACTTGTATGTGACTTTGGTAGGTTGGGAATATTTTCCCTCGCCAAACATCATATTGCAGTAGGTGTGTGGATATTTCTTTCGAAAATGTTTGTATTAGTCTTTTAAGACTAGTCCACTAATGCACATTTGTTAAAATTTGTATATCTTGTCTAATTCCATATTTTTGGTTCAGTAAAAAGGTACATCATTAGACTAAATTTTCAAAACTTTTTGCAAAATTGTTAACTTAAAATAAGTTTAATTGATAGATATACATCCCATTATAGGAAAAATTGTTATAGGGATTCAGATACATTGAGTAAAGGGTCATGTGAAACGATATTAAATTATACCCATTCCTGAAGTTCCTACCAGCCTCCAAACAAAATCTCGATATCACTATTTTCGGTTTGCATTTAGAGATTATAAATACTTCTTTATCTACATTCCAGAAATCGCAGGCTTCACCCAAGTATATTAAACTCACCCTTCTCTTATTATGATTCACGAAGTAAGCAATCATTTACTTTTCATACTATTGGGTATCGTATTAAAGTTGAAGTTCAAATATTTACAGATTAATTTCTGATTATTCGTAAGTACTTTTTTCGAATTCTTAACAACTGTGATACTAAATGTATAGAGGAGCGTGCAGAAGAGGGCTGGATGTAAAACATTTTACTACTCCTCCACTGGAATATTGTCCTCAGAACACATTGCGATTGAATACGCCCACCCTCACCCCCTCGTCCGCCACGCACTCCGCGGCGTCGTCCGCTGCCTGTCAAGAAAGCAAAGAACAATCGCGCTGCACGGCCTGCGCGGCGACCGCCAGCATCGCGCGCCCTGGGCGTCGACAGCGGCGGCGGCGGCGGCGGCGCTCTATTAACACTGTTGCGCCATTGTCGACCCCACATGCGCCGGCGGCGGCGGCGGCGTCTCCGCGCAGATCCAATTTGAGGCGGCACCGGGCCAATTTTCCGCGCCCCTGCGCCCAGTGTGCGGGGCGAGGGCTGCGGCGGGGGGCGCCATCTGATAGGCGCTGCCGCCCCCAATTAGCTAGGGGCCGATAATTGCCCGTTTATCTGGCGTCCGCCGCCACCGCCGCCGCCTCAGCAACCGCCGGATTACCGCCGCGCGCTCCCGCTCCGCTCCTTCACCCCGCCACGCCCCGCTCCGTCCTCCGCGCCCCGGCTCGCGGTCCGAAAAACGCCGCGTCGGCGGGATTGGCCAGCCGGCAGATAAAAACTTATCTGGCCCGAGCACGATAGACTGAGCGAGCGGACGGACAGCGGAATGGGAGGGAGCGAGGAAGAAGTGCGCCCCGCTCCCCGACTGCGCGCCCTCGGATCGAATCCCCTCCCCCGCGGCGCGGGACGGCGCTCGTACGTCAGCGCTCGCATCGACCCGCCCAGGGCTCGAACCGCGCCCGTTTCCTTCGGGCGTTCTTCCGGCCGCCGTAAAACGCGAACGGCTTTCCTCTCGGCAAGTTTTCAACGTGTGTTTAAACCGGTTTCTTATCTCAACCTATCTGGTATTGAAATATTACGGATAAAAGAACTATGACATAATTGCAGCATTTATTTAACTTTTCCTCACAGCGCGACCTTAATTTGTTTAAAAATATCACATGATAATGTAAAAAATAAATATTGGGAAAGAACATCATATGTCAATGTGGTTGTTTGTTTGCAGTGAATGCAAATTCATGGATAGTTTTCTGTTCCATGGATTTATTGCTGGTTTGTTAAACGATGGTTTCCTGTAGCTGTACCTCTTGTTTTATTGTTATCTCTTGCTTTTAATTGTTTAATTAATTGTTTGATATTTTCTTGTACTAGAAAACTGATGATGATGGGTAAGCCATCGAAAGCTGCTCTTAAAATAAATAACTTTGTTGGCAATGACAACACCTGTGATCATTTAATTCCCGTAGCAGCCAAAGAGCTGAGACGAAAAATTCTGTTTCTTTTCTTTAAGAAGGTTATTGAGGAAATGAGAGGTGTTAAAACATTCAGGCCTATTGCTCATGGTGGTTGCAGAAGCGAGTAAGCTTATACTGTATTTATGTTCGTTTATAAAGTGTATCACGCGGGCTCCGCTTTATTGAAAGAACTGGCATTGCTGTAAATTGGGATAGGACTATTCATAAATGGTTTGAGGAGTATTGATGAAAAGAGGAAAGGTAGTTATTTAACAATGAAGCAAAACGGTTAAATAGTATGAGGAACAGAAAACGGTTCCGTACGCAAAGAATGGATTGGATATCAAGAGCAAGGTTACACGAAAACCTTGCACCAGGTAAGATTGAAATGAAACGCATCTGCCAAGTTTTGGATGTCGGTTGATAAGGATTCGGTGGAAAGATCTTCAAAAATGTTTTGGTTACTTAAAAGCAATGAAACATTTACTACAATTCTTAAGAACTCGAAACGAAACGAACTTGGGCAAGGATTCTGAACGTCTACACGAATGAGTTTAGACTTCCGTCTATTAATTGTAGCTGAGTAATGGCAGAGTAATTGAATACGCGATATTTCTCGCCAACATTGTTTCTCAATGAGGAAATGAGACCAAGTAATACACAACGCTATAATGGAATAAAAAATTACTTTTACATTACTATGTTACATATGTTTTCAATGGATGCAAATATTATGAAACACTATAAATGTAATACTCTTAAAGTCAATAAGCTGCATTACACGTCTAAAATGTCCACATTGTTGTAAAATTGCTTATGACTTTGGTGAGGCTTATAACTTTGGTATACTTTCCTTTTCTAGGGCAAATATTCAGAATAAATTCAAAACCGACTTCAAATAAGAATTAAATTATAAAATTGAAATAAAAAAATAAAAAAAATATTTTAAACCTTTTTCATGAGATTCGAGAGTGTGAGTACGTAAAACGAAACATTCATTTTGCAGATGCATGTTGTAGTAAATTCTGAGAAACTCATAAATCTCATTTTAAGTCGATAAAAGAAAGAAAATAATTAGTTTATAAAAGTGACAAGTTCATTTACGAATGAAATTCAATCCACAATGGTTAGTATTTTTAGATTAAAATATCTATAAATTTCAATCTTTTACCATTCATGATTAGTTCTAAAAATGTTCTATGAGATCAACAAAGCGCCATGTAAGGAATAAAAGTGGCTGGTAAAGAACTGTACTCCTTGTGTGGTCCGCGAGCCAATTCACTTGGAACAAAAGGTCGTTTAAAATTAATCACACCCACACACTCAACTACTATCTGGTTTGAATGTACTGAAATCATGAGAAAACCTCGTCCTTCATTCATACCAAGGATGAACAAAGGAAGTAGACTGCAGTTCTCGGCAGTGCGTATTTATCATGATTTACACGTATTCATGTTTTAATTTGTATGCATAAAAGCAGCTCTCTTATCCAAGGAACAGTCAAATTCGCAACTGAGTTTTCCCTCAACCACAGAGATAAACGTTAATTTGTGTCTATCTCTCAAACTTTGCTGAGAGATGTGCAGAGGTTATTCAAAACTCTGAGCTTAATCCTTTTCAAAAGTTGCAAAATAAGAAATGAATAAGTATTGTGGGTTAGAGCAAAGGATCTCATTAAGATAAAACCACGTTTCAATTAGCCCACAAATTATACTGCAGTCTTTCATTATAAGATTTATAAAGGTATTTTTATGAAAATAAATGTCCGTTTAGTGTGTCCTTTCCCCTGCAGAAACACATGTAATATTTTTATCGTATTATATTTGAAGCTGTAAAAAGATTGCGAATGTTTAATAACGTTTTTCGAAGGCCATGTAAATGTCCTTGATTACACAGTTCCGAAGGTTGAAGGACACATAAATCAACTATTGGAGCTACTAATGCCACAGACTTTCTCGTATTATTTTTTATTTTCTTTGGTATGGACTACCAATTCGAACTTGTCCCATCCCATCTCCTGGTATCTATCGCCGCCCATCTATCATCACCCCCAATTTTTTTGACATTTTCTAAATTTTTCGGTTTCCTAGTAGTAGAATCAAAATATTACTTTACGAATATTAAAGAAGAGTAAAACCTCGTCCTAAATGGCAATTTTCTCTGAAAAATTTCGAGCATTTTTTAAGAAAATGGCGTTTAAGCTTTACTGTATGTGCGAAATTTGAAGCTCTTTTCTTTTTTACAGAAAATTGGTCAGTTTTCGAAAATCTTCATTAGAAATCATTTTAAGCACTTTAACTCACAAATTAAAAAGTGTTTACAAATCGCTGGAAATGTAACGTCATGAGACATTGAAAAAAATTACATTCGTGTCATTTTTGAAAGAAAAAAAAAGAAGAAAAAGAATACCCCCAAAATGAACTTCAGGTCACATTCAACAGTGCAATTAGTACCATCCGTTGGAAAAGTTTGAAGAACAAACTTGGAGCTGTTTTTGAGAAAATGACGTTTGGGCGCTTCTGGAAATGCGGAATTTTGAGATCATTTCCCCCAGAAAACTAGTGAGTTTTCGAGACATTTTATATGACATTGTTTAAAGCACATGTACTCATAATTGCCACTAAACAAAATATTAAGAACGTGAGAGGTTAGTCAAAAAATATATTTTATTAATATTTGAAAAAACAAAAGAGTAGAGCAATATGTCATCTTATAGAGTACATTTTGCACTATCCCTACCAAAAGTTTAAAGAAAAAATTTGGAGCCGCTTCCGAGAAAGGCTTGTTTTTGTTATTTTTTTAAAATTTTGAAAATGTCCCAGGGACTTTATGTAAAAGTTTTAAAGAATGTTTTTCAAAATCGCAGCTCCTCGAGTGGAATCAGGTCGACCGGGGAATATCGATTTGGGGAAAAATCCTACGAATGGTTTAGGTGCTAGCGGACAGACGGACGGATTTTTTGAAAAAAAAAACAACTTTTTCGGTATCAGAGGCCCCCAAAAGTGTAATTCCTTTGAAATCTCGAAATCGATTTTCTTCAGCATTACATAACTTTCTCTGTATTGCGTATATTATTCCGTATATATGCGACGTACATATGCGAGAAAGAAAAATATGTAAATATTAAAATACATGTATGTGTTGTAAGTATATTTTATAATAGTTTAATTTTGGAAATTGTGCAAAAGAAACTAAATTCAAGAGGATAAATAAAACATTGCAGCAGTTTTGTTCTTCCAAATAATCGTGTTTTTCAAAACTGACATCATAATCATTTTAATGATGTTATTGAATAAGAATCTTAATGATATTAAATAACTCTATTGCACAGAAGAGGGATTCATATAAATGTTGTTATGAGTGAACAAAAATTTGTCCCGCTTCATTTAGTCTAGAGCATTTTTCTTAAAATCAGAATGTCACTGTAATTGTGGATTTCATGTCAATGAACCGGAAGAAAGGTTTCTCATCTAAACGTTTTAGGGAAAGCATCGGAAACCGGATTATTTCCTAGAAACCGAACAGCTCATTAAAAAATCGCCGTTTATTGACTTATTTCAGAAGTACCACCATGCGGGTTCTGAGATACCGATAAACAAGCAGATACGTGATTCCCAGCTAGCTGTACCTTTCTATTATGTGGAAGTGCTCCGAAATGATCTTGCTGGGGCCCGTTATAGCGATTAGTGGCTCGTAAGGGCTGCCGCGGAGGGTGCAGGGAGCTGGAGCGCCGCCGCGCGACCCCGAAACCAGTTCGCAAGTCACAAAACTGACGGCTGGCACTTGACGCGGCCGGGCGAGCGAGTTGGAGGGGGAGGGGTCGGCTTCGGAGTGATGCAGGGGCGGAGAAGGGAAGAAAGCGGCGGCGACTGTCCGCGGCAGTGGTGATGGTCATGGTGATGGGACGATAGAGGTGGTGGAGGTGCAGGTCCTTTGTGGTACTGATGTTACCGGTAGTGGTATTATACTGCGATTTTTAGAACTTTGCCCCTTAAGGCACGTCTTTACAACGGAATATGTCACGGTATTTGGCGTTTTTCCCAGTCGTGCCGCTAGATATAGCATGGTCGCGTCCGTATCATGCAGTTCTTCTGATCATGCGACTCCTAGCGGCATGACGGATTAAGACGCGAAATTACCGTGTGATAATTTCATTGTGGCCATTTGGGCTTCAGGGGCAGAGTTAGAAAAATCGCACGATAGTGGTGTGTGATAGAAGTGTAGAGGTAGCAGTGCGACGATCTCGTGGATAGCGGTGGTTGCCACTGATGCTGGTGGTGTTCGCAGAGGCAATGCTGGCGAAATGGTGCCAATAGTGGAGAAGGCATTGGCAATAGTGGTGTTAGAGCTGACTGGGTAGCGTCATTTGTTATAGAGAGGGCGTTGTCAATAGTAGTAATAATGAAGGCGGTGGAACGATGATGGTGGTTTTGATGGAGGTAGTGCTGGAAGTGGGGGTAATAGGGTGCTGATGGTTGCTTAGTGATTCCGGGCGCGTCAACTGCTAAGGGTTTTAGTCCAGTAAATGTGATCTTCCCCCGCTAGGTGATGAGATCCCAACCTTGGGATTTGGTGGTATTCCCAACCAGGTATCTCCCATCAACGTAGCACAGCGCCGAAACAAACTCTAAGCTCCCGATTGGTTCCGGGACATATATGGTTGTGTAGTGCATGTACGTGCAAGTGAGAGTATGTGAGGATAGGACGAGGAAGAGGAAGGAAAGATCGTGCGCTGTCTGTGGCCCTTTGTTAGGGTACTGCTCCAGCATTCGCATGGTGTTCATTGGAGCAACCTCGGAAAACTACCGATCATAGCAGCCGGCCGCTAGAATTCTCCTCCAGACAGCGGCTGAATTCGACTTAGCTATGAAGCTAATGTGGAAAATCCTGCCAGCGTCGGGAGTAAAACCTTAGGACCTCCCGGTCAGAAACACTACAGTCGCGTCCGTTGATGGCTTCGAGCCACCTTTCCCGGTGGGTTGGTGATGGCGGTGTTGGCGCTGGCGGTGGCGGCGAGGAGACGTCGGAGAAAGCGCCTTGACGTGGGCGGGGCGCGGGACGCGGGGCGCGGGGCGCGGCGGGGGTGCGCCCCGCGCGTGGCCAAGTGCCCGCTGCCGCCGCCGGCGCGCCGCGCCGCGGCGGAGGTTTGCAAACAGGCCGCGTTCACACGCGCGGGGAACCCCCGGCGCGCGCTAAGAGGCCGCGCGCTGCGCCCCGGCCCCTCGCCGGGTTCCGCCAGCTCCCGGGCCCGGGCAGCCGGTTCCCAAACTTCTTGTGGCGCGGAACCCTCGCTGGAGCCTCGCGTGGGACGCAATTTTAGCCGCGTGGTGCGTTGACTTTGAGTGTCATTGTATGTTTAGTACAACACAGATAAAATCAGCTTGTTGGTGAAATTGTCAATTCGAGAAAAAATTGTTCGTGATGTTTGTAACTCGAAAATGTGAAAATGTCAGTAATTGACATTTTTTTTGGTTTAATTTATCCGATTATTTATCCTATTCAATTATTTATTTGGGCTTCATTTATCCTACCTTCTATATATATTCTTGCCTCGATCGTGTATTATTAAATTATTCAAAAATATAATCTCATCTCACTAGCGAATTCTTGTAATCTAATGTATCACACTTGAAGGTTTGCAGTTCATTTGGTATTTACGGTGGCTACTTAATTGAAATTTCTGACCCTGTGAATGTATAATCAGAATAACTCGTTCGAAACGATGCAAAACCAGTGTATAAACTAGATGAAGGGCAACTTACATTTTTCATGGGGTAATTTTTTAAGGAAATCAAAAAGAATCCATTATCATTATTGCTTCCCACCCAGAGGCGTATCTAGGGTATGGCAGACATGGCACGTGCCATGGCGCCACTCACAAGGGGCGCTATTTAGAGTGCACCTGCTAAAGTAAATAACAACAACCGTAATTTGAAGTATCCTGACAGGGGTGCAAATTCTGTGTTTGCCATGGGCGCCTGAATACTTAGATACGCTACTGTTCCCACCGGTTTACTAGTTTAGGCGTTTTCTTCTGAAATATTTGCATAGTTGAAACAAAATCAGAAGTTATTTTCATAAAATAGTTCAGTTGAATTTGCCAGTATATACGTTTGGAAGAACTGTGTCTGGGATAATACCATACTTAAAAAGAGACAAAGAGAGTGAATTGAGTTGTCAGTGCAGGCCTTCTCCTCTTGGGGGTCGTCCAAAAAATTTCTATCGCTAAAGAAAGGGAGGGAGTTTTGAGACAGCTTTGCGCTGCGTTACATAAAGATAGAGAAATCGTGGTTTCGTGTTAAATAATGTTGATGTTTATTTTTAAATTTTTGGAAGATTTGCTGAAAACATTCCTTTTATTATTACTACAATTAAAAAAACGAATTAAATTTTAAAAAATAAAAAAGTTATTGTGAAAAAAGTGTTGCAATAAATGGATTTTTTTAAATCAATGTTTGAATCTGAAATGACGAAAATCATTTTCAAAACTGATGTGTAGTACATTCTAGAAATCAATTAAATTAGCTCATAAGGCTCGGGACCCGTGCGTCATCCACCATGGCGGATGCGCAGCTTGTCAGAAATTTTCTCACCTACGCGTCTTTACTTCATTCAAAAACTGTCCCTATCTTATTCTTAGGCGGCATTGCCAACTAATTATGACTTTAATTATAATAAAATTGTAATATATGCCACAAATAAAACCAACACAACTCGTTATTGGTGCTTGAAAATTTATTTTTACTTATTGTAAATGGGAGGGGCGGGGTCTTGTGGTGAGGGTTGTATATTTATTTAGAGGCTTACGCGCGTGTGACAGGAAGGAGAGGTGACAAAATTTGCGTTTCGTGGTTTAAGGACGTTCCTTCGGACTAGTACCCTCCATGCCAGAGTAGTACCCTAAAAAACGGGCCACGGACCATCGCGATCCTTCCTTCCTCTTCTTTATCGTTTCCTTTTCCGTTATACACGCACTTACACTTTTATGCACTACATTATCACTTATATCCGGAGACCAGTTTGGAACTTTGAGTTTGTCACGCCTGGGGATGTGGAAAACCTAGCAAGCCGATGTGTAGGTCGTCGCCGGAATCTCGCCATCCAGCAGCGGAAGAACACTCACCCCCGTGATAAAACACACACTACATTTACGAGACTTATGACCACAGCAGTTGACGCGCCCGGAAACACGAAGAAATCAATCAATCTAGTTATTAAAGATGAAGGTCTTGGCGAAGTGCTTGTTCTGTCCGTCTTCCGTCTCCCGCCGCCGACTGCCCGTCGGACCTCACCTGCGCGGAGCGCCACCGACCTGCCAGCCTTGGTATTTGCGGGCGCCTGGCCGCGCGGGGCCGGGCCGGGCCGGGCGCGGAGCTGCGCTGAGCTGGCCGAGCCGGGTCGGGCCGGTCGGTGGCGCGCGGGGGCGGGCTGCGCGGCGGGGGCGCGAACCCTGACCCGCGGGCGCCGGGCGGCCTTCCCTGGACAATGGCGGGGACGCGCCTGCTGGCCCGTGGCCCGCGGCCCGCCCCGGCCGGGGTCAAGGGGACGCCGCTCGCGCCTCTGGGCGCCTCTCAGCGCTAGGCGTTCGCGCGGCCACTCTCTCAGCGGCTACACCAGCTGAGATGGCTCAGGGCATCAGCTGATGTCACTGCAGCGCCTCTGGCCTGGGGTTCCAGTCACGACGGTGGCAGGGTTTACGACACTAGTAGTAGTACCCTAATAAACGGGTCACGAACCATGCGCGATCCTTTCTTCCTCTTTTTTATCCTGTACTCGTCCGTTATATGTACATAAATTTACACTTCTATACACTACACTATCACAAACTTTTGAGTTTGTCACGCCTGGGGCGGTCCTCCGCTGGTTGGAGACACCTGGATGAGGAAAGCCTTTGCCGATGTGTAGATCGTGTGTGCCGATGTGTAGATCGATGGTGGACTGTCATACCCAAGTTCGCGGGTTCAAACCCGATCGAAGCCGTGGATTTTTTAAGGGCGAAAAAATCCTTCGTACGCCTTCCGCGGAGGGGAAGTAAAGCCGGCTGGCCCATGTTAGTAGATTTACTTGCATGTAAAGATCCTCAAGCCTAAATGACGCCTCTGAGCTAAATTCAAGTCGCCTGTTTCGTCGCCCGAGATAATACCTTCTTTCTCCGCTAGGTGAAAGGAGCGTAGCGAAATTTGCGTGGTCAGACGGAAGAGCGGGCCTGATGGCACGTAAAATAAGGCATTAACTATAACTAGCTCGGCACCGGGTCTCCATCCAGCAGGAGAACGCTTTCACCTCCCGTAATAACAATATGCACTAAATTTACGAGACTTATGACCATAGCAGTCGACGCGCCTGAAACCAGCAAGACGCAATCCAGCTATTGAATGACTTAGGGCAGTATCATGATTAGTCCAATCCTCAGCAAGCCTCTTGCTATTCCTAAATGTTAATATCTCGATTTCGTTCGATGTCTGACTTATTTTTGTCACAGCCCTTCATAAACGTGAACAAGGCATGTGTAGTAAAAATATAATTGTTCTTACATGGTAGTGTAAATCAATACATATTTTGTTGGATTTCCATCGCTTAATTTTACCAAAAATAAAGAGGAACTGTAGTGAGTAATTTAGATGTATTATTTTGTTCTGACATAGTCTATTGACAAAATAGGAAACAATTTGATTAATTATTGAGAACAACGAGTAGGAATTTTAGAGGAGTCATGACTGACATTCGTCATGCTCTAAGCTTCTTCTTTAATTACCATTCTTTTTTCGTTATTGGGAAACATTTAAAGAATCATCGTATTCACCTTCAATTGAATGATTGATCGGTTCTATCGTTCATTGATTCGTACGTTCGTTCGTTCATTTATTGATTTGATAGCTTTTTCTTTCTTTTTTTGATCATCTGGTCATTTAATAATCTAAAATTGCTTTCAGTGGCTGTTATTACAAATAGGAATAATCCAATCTGTACAATTGTTCTTTATGTTGTTTGAGACATCAATCTTTACTGACCGTCCTATTAGATCGGAATTCATCCATTACGAAGATGTATCTGATCCATAACCTTCATCATGGTTTCGCTGTTCCACATTTCATTTCACGTCTTTTTTCTTCATACAGACTAAATTACATCTTGAAGCGTATGTAGAAAATAATTTATTCTGCATTCGACTGTTAAAGAACACGAATTTTATTGTCTTATCGGACCTCCTTTTGAATGTACCGGAAAATTATAAACTTAAGTTGAATATGCCAGAAAATGTATTATTTAAATATTTCAGAAAAAATAGAAAAATATAAGAACAAATTACTTAAATATTCGATCTGATGAAATGACATTATTGAAAAAATAACGCCCAAATGTATAAAATTAACTGATAGAGATATGTATAAATGTGGACAATTTTTTACGATTGTCAGCAAGTTCAACATTTCAATGTGTTTTCCTTTATCATATATTTTCCTTCTCTTTAATCAGTAATCAAAATACTACACTATTTTGTTAACGAGAAACCAAACAACATTCGGATGAAATCATCACCATTAGCTTTAAAGAGTTTTCTGTAGTTTTTTTTATTGAATATTTAACTTTCGCTGCTGCGAAATGTCGCAACCTTCACACGAAGGAGTTTATACCAAGGACTGCGCCGTGCTTTAATGATCACTGAAAGCGAAAAAATTTGTGCCACGGTCCATTAAATTGAAAAATATCCGTTTTTAGCATCAATATCACCGCTTGTGACATAGCTTATAGTTATTAGCGGCGAAATATAATGCATGCACCATTTTTGTGCTGAGACTGTAGAGAAAACGAAATACCAAAAAAATGCATTTAGTGACCCGAGAAAAAACTATAATTTTCGAAAGAAACTCAGAATGTATAAGTACTTATACAGGATGTCCAGGGAGGAAACGTCGAAACTTCGATAATAAGCACATAAGACAATTTTAAGCATATTTTGCCTAATAAACTTCCTAGATATTCCGAATGGCTGAGTCGGAATAAGCACTCAAAAGTTGACTTGAAAAAATACTTTGTGTGCAAACATTTGCATTGCTAAAGCAATAAACACTCTAGAAACATGTAAATTGTTTGTTATTTATGAAAGAAAGAAATATATTTGTTCAGAAAAAAGAATTAACTCAGAAATAAAAAAAGCAGTCGAATTGTGTTAAGTGGGAAGTGGGTGGAACTTATTTTATTTATTTACGTCAAACAGTTAAAAACTGTGTATGACGAGCTATGGGGGAAGTGAAATTTGTGCACGTTTTCATAATTCTTTGGTCTCTGTCCTAAAACCATATTCTAGTCCGAATTTTGAATACAGAAAAAAAGCGTTTTTTAAAGTTTAGTTGACAAAATATTCGCTCCTATATAATAAATCTATTTTCAAAGGTAAATTGGCTATACATTTCTACCCTAAACACCCATGAAACCCTCATGTTCTTCATGAAAGAATATATACTTTTTGCCGCGATAATATGGAAAACGATATTTGTATAATTATATTTCCCACTGAAATTCAGAAGACGTGCACAAAGAATGAAGGTACATTTATGTCCAGAAGCAAAATAAGGGACCATCTCAGCATTTGCTCAAAGGATCAGGGAAACTGGACGAAAAACCTGATCGAGATGGGGGCCATCAACCCAGAAACTGTGGTACAATACTTGTTACAGGTTCTTTAGAATTATACAGTCCAAATGATAAATAATTACATTACCTATCATTGTTAAAATTAATGTTACTTTCCTTTTGATGCTCGGTATAGTCTCGAATTGTATAGAAACAGTTATGCAGCAGAAAAGTTTTTTACTTGGGACTTAAACTTTTCTATTGAATTTAATCGTTTAAAGTCTTCTGGCAAAGTGTTGTAGAGTAATGTACATGAATTGTATGTGAATTTTTTGTAGTGAGCTGTTGATACTGCCACCTGGTGAATATGATTTACTACGTCATGTGTTATACTTATAAACATCGGCGTTTGCTGAAAATATATTCCCGCCCTTAAGTAAGTCATTTTTGATAAAAACTACTGATTCGTAAATCAGGAGACAAGGCAATGGTAAAACTCCTAGATTAATAAAGAGACGACTACAAGAATCACGTGGGTTGGATTTGCTTATTATTCGTACAATTCTTTTTTGTAATCTGAAAGTCTGGGAGCTATAAGATGTGTTTCCCCAGAATATTATGCCATATCTCTTACCGGGAATGATCATTGTCAAAATATACACAACGAGCAGTATGAAGGCTGACGGAATTTGAAAGAATTCTGAACGCGTAGCATAAAGAACTTAATTTTGTGTTCAATTCATTTAAGTGGGCATTCCATTTGAGGTTTGACTGAATTGATAGACCTAAAAATTTTGTTACTTTAACATCAGTCAATGGCACTCCGTTCATTTTCAATGGAGTACAGAATTTTTTATTTGAAATGGAAAACTGCATTTGAAACAGATTTCTTTTCATTTACTATTAATTTGTTATTACGGAAGCAATTTGAAACATCTGGTATTGTAATATTTACGGTTTCTTTATTGCAAAGAATATTTGTATCATCCGCGAAGATAAATGTTCTTCCGCTTCGAAACGCTAAGGGCATGTCGTTTACGTATAATAGAAAGAGAACAGGACCTAAAATCGATCCTTGCGAGACTCCACATGCAATTGGCAAGAGTAGTGTATCTTGTTATTGTACATAATATATATATATATAATATTATGTATATAATACTATATTTTATGAACAATAACGAGATACCACTAGTGGCCTAAGGGTTCAGAAAAGCTGCTGTCAAATGCACATGGGAAAGGAAATCCTAGAACGGCAAAAAAGCTGCTAGGGAATATATAAAAATCCGCTTTGTGGCTGCTCCAGGTCCCTAGATTTTGTCAGGCTATAAAACCAGAGTGCAAATCAATTAAAATTTGGATGGAAATCAGTGGAAGGAGAGAAAAATACTGAAGTCACTCGAACAAATAAACACATTACAGACATACAGTATTATATTACATAACGTTTTTCAGAACCGACCACTTAATTTGGCCACAACAGGTATTTTCAAAATGTATTGAGGTATCGAGATGCGATTTGCGCTAAGATATTGTAGATAATGGGAGTAAATGACTTACTTCATTTTCTTGTTTAAAACATTTTCAATTTTTGGTATATTGACATAACTGGGACTTTTATTTAAGTAGATATTTTCACCATAATTCTACAGTTATTCTAGGGAAAATACAGTAATAATGGAATATTACGTTAGTATGCGGAAAGAGACAGGAGAAAAACATCTTCCAATTTTGTGGTGGGGAAATTGTAGATCAGTATAATCAAGTATTTGAATTTTTAATCAAAATAAAATCTGTTTCATTGTTTTGTATTTTTTTTTCAGTTTTCCAGGGTGTGATACGAAATCATTGACCCTTCACACATGGCTATGGACTGCTTAAGTTTCTGTCAACTTACGGGTATATTCGAATTAGTAATATACACAGCTATCTATAGCATAGCTATGGCTAAAAACCCCACAAACATTCTTAATGTGTACATGCTGGGAAATAAAATTTCCCAAATTACTTCAGTAGCGATATCTAGCTAATGAAATACTTCAATATTCGTATGGGAAGTGCTAGAACACTTGCCCCCTCTTTCAAGAAAGGTTTCCGTTTTAATAAGTCGAAACTGATCATCGTTAATGTGCAATACAATCATTTGTAATATCGTAGCATTATTATTTTATGATCGACTTGGTATATTTAAGGCCAAAATGGTTATTTAACAAAATTCAGTTAATATTTCTGTGATTCCTATATATTCATTCTGGTTAATGATTATTCTTCATTTGACATACAAATATTGTCAGTTGAGAAAAGAATATTTTAAAATTACCCAACTCAAACAAATTATTGAAATTAAAAGAAATTATTCCTAATGGCTAGTAACGCAAGCTGAAATGCTATTTCACTGGTCAATTTCTGTATTTTCCAGTACGTGTCAATTAAGCTCACGCACCGATATTATGGATTCCGGTCACGAACATTTTCGTTCGCTTAATAAAAAGTTTTCTTTCGGTCTATATTTCTGACGATTTCTCCATCTCTCCCAAATGTGAACGTCAAATGGCAATCTTCTTCTGACGAGAGAAGAAGAGTACAATCACCTGAAAACCTGATAAAAACATTCTAGCTACTTCGACTACGAATAATGCGACATTGTGGCCAAAAAGTAATTATAATAAGTAAAATGAACAGACATACAATGCACAGTATACATCTTTATATATTTGTATATTATCCCTACATGTCGTCAGTGGCGTATATAACTAGGTTTCACCTGGATTACTCTGTTTCATCAGTTAACTAGTGGAGCTACTACAGCACACACTTTTTCGCAATGTTGCATTGTTATCGTTATGGACAACGGGACGCCCATATCCTTTATTAATTTCCAACCGAAATTACGCGAAAACGACTCGAAATGGATAGGAACTAGGAAAAATGTCCTGAAATTGTCAGATTAAGAATGAGGCAAATCTAGACTTTAATACATTTACTTGAATAAAATATATTTTTACGTAAGGTAAAGGGCCCGCTTTGAAGGTTTTCAGGGGTGGGCGCAGAAGCTGTTGCCTTTAATATTCTCAAGTTTAACTCTCGAGTTTTATTCTCAAGTCAAGTTTGAGAATAAGTTTGAAGTATCCTTTACTATTCTCAAGTTTTATTCTCAAGTTAAGCTGTAGCCCAGGTGACCCTCTCTAACAAGACCCTACAATTCTATGGTAATGGTATACAAGCTTTTAATAGCAAAAATAGTACTGTATTACTATAAAAGTGAGTATGTGTTCCACGGACCTGTCCTTTCCCAGATCAGTTATGTTATTGAAAACATGGTTGCTGTCGGGACATTTCTTTTAAGTGATACTTTTAAATTCTAGTCCTCTTGTCCATATGCCACACTCGACTTCACCATGTTTACTTCTTCTCTTATTGAACCTTCCTCTTTCACAAATAACTAGCAACTGAGAAGGAAATACGACACTAGTCCGACTCGGTGTTCAGACGTTTGCCTCCAACATGGCTGCCAAGAAACGACACAATATACAAAGCTATTCTAGTGATATGCGTGGGCCTTGTACAAAGATGTTGGAAGAGAATTAAACTGGACGCACTGAGAGCGCTGCCGTCGCGGAATAATTTGAAGGCCGCCATCGTAGCGGAAACGTGTGTACCTCGAACATCTTAGCGCAGTGGTGACAAGGTCCTCCACTGGTGGCAGTGGCACGTGTCGTGGCTCCGTAGCATGCCATGAGCTACTCTGCGTAACTAGCGCCGGGAAAGGAAACTATTAGTAACCCCGCCGTTTTACAATAGGGATGGCGTTGTCTCTAGTGGCGAGGTGACGAACTGCGTGAAGGGGCGCTTTCGTCGTGGCACTCGCGCCACGGACTCCCGCTCGTGGCATCGACCTTAATGACACTCGTAGCGGAATCGTTGCGACTGTGATAGGAGCAAGTTAGTTGTTTAGAATAACGATTTTCTTGGTAGTTAATAATTTAACTGTGTAAAAATATACGTGGTATAATCTGATTAAGGGTTATGCACGAACAAATTAATTGTTCCAAGTTCAGATTCAGTAGACAAGTTTGGCACACCCAGAACGAAATATTGTGGGAATATCTGTGTTGTTTTTTAATAAGTAATTACTTGTATATGTTGAAGGCCTTTCGTGTGAAAACTTGCGTTTTTGTATTGTTAAAAAAATGGCAGCGGGCGTTGATATCGTGCATTTAAACATCTATTTACAGCTAATATTTTTGGTTTTCATTTTACACTTTTATTTATCTTACAGTCACCCAAATATAATATAAAGGCGGCTCCTCACATTCTCTATTCGGCGAACAGCGAGCAACCGCTCGCCGAATCCCGAGTAGTGTGGATGAGTTTATTGCTATTCGCCGAGTGACGAACATTCGGCGCTGACCCTACCCACCGCGTATCGGTCTTTTGGACACATCAAGGGAGCGAACATTCGCCGAACACATCAGCTGGTCAGAATTGAGTGAGCAATAGCTCGCTGCTCGGCGAATGCCGAATGTGTGGAGCCGCCTTAATGGTGAACACGAGCGTAATTGCAGAGTTAAATTTGAAACCCGCGCACAAATCATTCTCTGCAATGGTGGCCATGGCCCCTTTCAATTTACCTCGTGTCCTGAACAGTCCGTCCACGGAATTGCAGGGGCTCGGTGTGATGAGGCGAGCGAAAGCGTTGTGTTGAGCGGGCCGAGTCGTGGCGTGCGGTGCCGGCGGACGGGTCCTTGGGCGGGGGCGCAGATGAAGCCGTGAGCCTCGCGCCGCCGGCGACAGGAGGCGTGCGCTCGCGTGCCCACTCGCGTGCGTTTCGTGCGTAACGGGCAGTGGGCGGAGGGACTACTGGGAGCGGTGGCAAATGCCTGGTGTGGTCCGAAATGACACGAAAACGCGCTGGGCATCAATTCTCCAAGCATTTAAATGAACAGTACCTAAAATAAACACGCGGCGTACACAGCGGACTCCAACCGTTTAGGCAAGACTCGGCGGGACTGGACTTTTGTCCAAATATGTTAAAGTATGGTTAAAACTAAATCAGTAAAGCATGTTCTTTTGGAGAGACGACAATATAAAAACGCATAACATCCAGACCAAGGTTTTAGGTCCTAGATTTCGAGTCCCGACGGTGACAGGATTTTCGATACTAGCTACACAGGTGGGTGGAGTTTACCCTCTGTCTGTATGAGAATTCTTGCGGCCGGCTGCTCTGATCCGTAGTTTTCCGCGCTTTTTGCGATAAACACCAGGCGAATGCCGGAGCAGTACCCTAATAAACGAGCGCGATGTTTCCACCCTCTTCGTTGTCCTTTACGTATACACACACTTACCTGCACTCACGGCCACACATGGCGAGAAACCAACCGGGACCTTGGAGTTTGTCCCGGCTGAGATAGTGTGGGAGATACTTGGTTGGAGAAAATCCTGCAAGAAGACGAGTAGGTCGGCGCCGTACCTTGCCATCCAGTGGGGGGGAATATTACCGCCACCTCCCGCGTTAAAACATGCGTTACACTTACAGGACTATGACCTTAGAAAATGACGCTCCAATTATCAATCAATTAATCCAAACATTTACGTTAGCGAAACCCAGAACTAACAGTGCGTGGAAATGTGTTAGTGTTTCGTGTAGTTCTGTAGGGCACAAAGTAAATTGCAAATATGACCCAAAACTATTTAACAGTTCGAAGCAATTCGTAGTGAATTGCATCTATATTACTTGTGTATATGTTGGCCAAACTTTTCCGTGAACGTGTCATCTTTTACTTAAAAAGAGAAAATAAAAGAGGTAAGGTTGCTGCTCGGCTAAGGAGGATTTCAGTTAATCTGAGTTGGCTAAGAAGGTGATTACTGTATGAATAAAAATGAAGCAATGCGTCACGTAAAATACGTTTTCATGTTTCTTTCAGTGTTCTGTTAATTCCCAACATGACATGGCCTTTGTGACTGTTTCAACTACACAATGATTGATGCCACCTATTTAATCCCACTGAGAAGAATTTTTCTTTTTAGGCGTTATGAATAATAACAAATTTGGTATTTGTCTTTTGTATTAGCCTGTATAAGATGTGTCTCTGTATTGCTTGTCAATACTGAAATGCTGAAGATTGGCATTTCATCAGGCTGGCTGGCAGACAAAAGACTGAAATTTGTTTTATTATTTTATTTTATTGCATTATTTGTCATTTCATCGTTATTATATTATTTATTATATTACATCAATTGTTTTAATACATCGTTTTATCGAGTTATAATCAACAAATTAGCTCATAGTGTTTATTTTACTATTTCACTATTTTTGGTGAAATAAATAAATGTGATTTGGTGAAGAAATAAAAGAAGTCATCTCCGTCAACTTAATATATTTATTTAGAGAGCCGGCTTTCGACAACTTTGCCGTCATCATCTGTCTACGGTGCGGGGGATATTAATATGCAGACTGGTAGCAATTGAAATTAAAATATATTAGAAATCATCGGCACACGTTGTTCTGCCTTTCATCTCCCTCTTTCCCTTCCCATCTCTGTTTCTCACTCTCTCTCTCTCTCTCTCTCTCTGTCTCTCTCTCTCTCTGCTTCACCCAGTCCATGTCTGTCTGTCAATGTCTCTGCCGCTCTCTGTCCCTCTCATTCACATTTACTGGCAGATTCTGCACGTATCTGAGTAGGTGAGGTAATATCGGGATGCGGCGGACCAGCAAAAATGTAATAAAATGTTCAAGAAGAGTTTATCCTGTAGATTACAGTGTGAGAAACGTTTCTTTGAGGCCTTTGGCTTCAACATTTTAGTTTTTAAGGCCCCAGAACACATCGTTTCGGAGTTATTTAATGATATAGTTTCAAAATTCTTATATTTCTGCCGAGTGCGTTGCGGGTCACATTTGATGTCAATATTTTGTTTTGTTCTACAGAGCCCTGTAGTGGAGTTACAACAAAATTAACAGCACATAAACTTTTTGAATGAAAAAAATACGTAGAAGTGCGAACGTTCATGGACATCGGTCATATATATATATACACCAACATCCATTTTTATATATAGAAGAAGAAAATAAAATGCAATGGAGGGGATAACATTATAATAGTTACAGAGTAATTCAAATTACAAAAGATGAAAAACAAATAAAGAAAATACACATTAAGAAATTACAAAATTTATAAAAAAGGAATAGTAATAATAATTAAATTTACGTCAACAATACCACATCAGAATTACGAAACTTGAACAATACGATTTCAAAGTTTCGAACATAAATACCATGTTTTAGGTTTTTTTGAGCGGTAAATTTTCAATACGTTCAGATCTATTAGACCTGTTCCAAAAATGGTTAATGTTGGTAAGAGTGGAGAGGAGATACACGCAAGGATGTGTGTGATGGAAGATCGTGTCACACGTAATTTTGTCAGACCACTAGCTTTTGAGTCGAAACTCGGTAAACACTTCAGGAATTGTGTCTAGTTATGCCGTCTCAGAGATCATTAAGATATTTTAATTTTGGTGGTACTTGAAATGTCCAACGAAATTTGCAAAATTTGGGAAATGGCAGCCATTTTTCTTTAAAGTTTGATAGAATATAAAGAAGTGCATCTATAAAATTGGCGCAATTCCAATTTTCTTTAAAACTTACGAAATTTCGAAAATTACAAATCTCAAATTTATTGTCGAACCTGTCCTACATCTCCAACACTAAAGCCAGATATTTCTTTCTCGGTGCATTTGATCTCTCTACTGTAGATATTTAAATTATGTCATGCCCTTAAAAATACGAATAGTTCCCGCGTAATAACTTGTGACACTAAGAGGAGGAAAAAGTTTCGTTAAGCCACGCATTCCTCTTAGTTCATTAAGCTATGCGAGTTTTAGCTTCTTTCGGCGCTGTGCACCGGGGAGACGGTGATGGCAGTGGGATGTGGGCGACGGACAGGTACCGCGGTGAAGGGGCGAGGAAGCAGGTGTCGGAGCCAGAGGAAGGCCATAGACGAGCGGCTAAAGAAGCGGTTTGGGTGCACAGCAACCGCTTCCACGCCCTCAAGTCTTTGATATTTTCTGGAGGTCGAGTCGATTGAAAAAGGCGTGCGTGAGACAATTGAAAATCAAATTCGACCTTATCTATTTTTAACGTAATTATTTCAACGTCACAAGAATCTTTGGCGTTTACCCAAGAGCTAACTGCTGCGGTAGAATTTATTTTTCAGAAGCAGCTAGTGTTAGCTGTATGCATGTTGGAGCAGAAAGATAGCCCAAGGAATGGTTATGTGATATTGATTTGGGATTTCGGAAATTCTAAGGAGGCGAAATTTTAAAAAAAATGAATCTCTTCCTGTGCAAGATGACCTCGAGTATCGGCTATGTGTTGATTTATTGATTGGTTAGTGATTACAGGCGCGTCAGCTGCTAAGGTCATTAGTGCCGTAAGTGTAGTGCATGTTCTTATCGCGAGAGGGAGCGCTGGATTACAAGATTAGGTGCCGACGTACTGTCGGCTTGCGGGGTTTTCCCCAACCGTGAATGTCTCACTAGTGAGGCACCGCCCCAGCCGAGACAAGCTATTGGCTCCCGACTGGTCTCCCGGCTTTCGTAGTGTAGTGCATGCAAGTGTATGTGTAAGTAGGAGATGAGGAAAGGACAAGGAAGGAAAGAGCTGGCACTGGCACGGTTCATGGACCGTTTGTTGGTGTACTGCTCCGAATATCGTCTGGTGTTGATTGAAGAAACCACAGAAAACTACCATTCAGAGCAGCCGGTCGCTATAATTGTCCTCCAGACAGCATCTCAATTCGCTTTTGAGTTATAATCATGTGGTTCATAACATATAACATTATATTTTTCCTTACTTTTTCTTTTTTGCAAAACTCTAAAATAGTGTAAGAAAACAATTAGTGGCTGGACGTTGTCAAGATTTCACAAGCGCCTAAGCAGTGCGGTAAGAAAATGTGGAGCAAATTCGATGAGGTACTAGACGAATTTTGTAGAGTCGAAAAAATGTCAGATTGAAAATGAGTTAGTGTGAGCGAAAAACGAACAGAGTTTAGAGATAAGTTAGGATAGTCAATCACTATAGCTGAGTGGAGATTACTGAGCTCTGAGGAAAATAAATCCGTATATTCACCAACCTGAAGAGAGTTTCGAGTGAGCGTGTCGCGTAAACGGCCCTGTAAATAGTACCGAGTGCAACGCTGCGTGCGTCATGCCGGGGGAAGACCGGGTGGGTGGGGCGAGCGCGCGTTGTAGGCCGAGGGTGGGCGGGCATTTGGGCCAGGGCGATTGCGGAGAGGGCGGCCAAGGCTCCGCGAGCGTCGCCCGAGGACAACCCCTCCCTCCCCATCCCACGGCCCTTCCGCCCTCCTCCCGCCCCGCCCCGCCCCTTCCCCGTCGCCGTTTATTTTCCGTTCGGCGGAGAGCACCTGCCTAGGCGGCCGCCGCGACTAACTGCTACCCTCATGTATGGAAATGAACCGGCACGCGCCATTGCGGCTCAGGTGATATACAGGCGGCGCTTCCTGCTGTGTCGCGCGCCGCCGCGGGTCGCGCCCCGCCGGGCCGCTCGCGCCGCCGCCGCCGCCTCCGTCGCCCTCGCCGCCCACGCGCCCGCCCACGCGCCACCGCCCGCGACGCCCCTCCCCACACACACTCCGCGATCTGGCACTCGGCTCGCTCCCCGCGCGCCACATCTGTAGTGTCTGTGCCCGGGAGGTACTGGCTTTCGAGTCCCGTGGATGGGAGTTTTCGACAGTGGACTACTTAGCTTCGTCGAATTCAGGCGCTGTCGGGAGGAGAATTCTAACGGCCTGCTGCTCTGATCGGTAGTTTTCCGTGGTTTCTCCGATCCACGCAAGGCGAATGCTGGAGCAGTCCCCTAACAAACGGACCGCGAATCGCGCGCGAAGTCTTCTTCCTCTTCCTTGTTCTATCCTCATCCCTCACACACACTTAAAATTACATGCACTACACCACCACACATGTCGGGAGATTTAGGCTTGTACCGCCTGAGGTGGTGACCGCTGGTGGGAGATACCTGGTTGGGGAAAACTTAGCTAGCAGGTCGTCGTGTGCAGGTCGTCGCCGGATGTCGCCAACCAGTGAGAGAATATCACCGCCACATCTCGCGACAAAAACATGCACTAAAATTGCGGGACTAATGACCTCAACAGTTGTCGCTAAGGTCATGTGTCACTTAAGTGTAGAGCATGGCTAATAATTCAATCAATCAACCCACGCTCCTGCTTCCTCGCCACCTCATCCAGCCACCATTGCCAGAGCGCCAGAGAAGTGGTTCTTGCCTTTACACTGAAATGGAAACTGAAAGGGTGAATAATAATTTTGTTGGTTAGATGAAATGCAGATGGTTGCATTCCATCTAACAACCGAAATTCATTAACAATGCAGTGTAAAAGGCACCCCACCACTACCATTACACGGAAGCTGTGGCCACGACTCGGGAAATCACCGTGTACGTCTGTTCTTCCCAGAGGCAAATAGTGGACAGACAAGGCAGCTGGATGAATTGAGACATTCACTAACAGTGTACTGCATGGGTTCATTGGAAAATATGCGCATCAAGAAGGTGTCCTATATCAACTACACACTACGTGTGATAATGGAGAAGAAAATCATTGGAGAGAAATCCCATCACACAATATAGAAAGGACCAATATCTCTAAACTAAGCACGAATTGAGAAACCACTACTTGTTAATTATGAGACATTGTTTCTTGATTTAAAATACAAGATGTAAAAACAATTACAAACATGGGTTACTAATGATGTCCTTTATTAATTTAACTCATGTTCTGGAGTTTCTTGTATTATTATTATTATTATTATTATTATTATTATTATTATCATCTCTCAAAAAACTCAGCATTGTTTCCAACGACCTCAAGAGAGAATATCAGCTTCTCTGGTTTTCCGCTGCCCGGTGGTCACGGACTTCTTTAGTTCTAATTTAATTTCTAAAATGTAATTTTTTTAAAATAGAATAAACTTATATTTATACAATTTATTGCGAAATATTTTCATGGAAGAAACCAGTTTGCCGTATTTACTGACGAAATAATTTTCGGAGTGCGCTGCGTTAATCTTGGAGCGGCAACGTCAAGGGGTATTGTTATTATCGTGCGAGTGCGCTAGCCATCGCTTGAGGCGATATGTGAGACGAAGGAATGCTGAAATTTACAACTCTATTCCTTGGACATGTTCATGAAACAACTTTTTACACATCTCGAAGGCGTGCTATGCAAATCTGGAAAGTTATATCTCTTTCATACCACTTAGGACGGTGGGTATTATGAAGGTACTCATTCCCAAGCAGTAGATGAAGATGTTAAAACTATGCAATGCTGTGTTTAACGTCATAAGGGTTTCTGTAACTCTATGACTAATAATATAACAAGAAATGTTTTTACAATATCTTTGTGTATTTTTAGGAAGCGGAAAAATCAGCCGAATCTTTTTCTTTATGTGCAATACTTTTCCTGATAGCTTCTAGTAGTTACACACTTCCTGCAATCTTAAACTTTTGGTAGAACGTTTAAAGTCATCTGTTTGTTAGGTGATACGCTTATTTTTTCCTGAAAACTGTTTAGAAGTTCTAGCTATTATTACCTTCCAACTCGAGTCTCTTCACTATATATGACCAGAGCGAAGGAAGTACGTTCGAGATGTTACAAGAAATCGTTATTATGATATCAAGACAAACGATTATCGTGGTTATTAAATAATAATAATAATAATAATAATAATAATAATAATAATAATAACAATGATGCTTCTAAACATGAAATGTGAGACACAAAAAATGTTAAAGAAATCGTGGAGAGACAAACCACTTTAGACAATATCTAAAAAGAATGGACAAGGTGCAGATGAATAAAGATCAATCATTTATGTGGCTTAAAAGGGGAAGAATGAAGCCAGAATCGGAAGCACTTATAATAGCTGCCCAAGATCAGGCGTTGAGAACACGACATTATGATAAAGCGGTTCTCAAAATTTCCCAAGATGATAAATGCTGCATTTGCCAGGAGTAAGCAGAAACCATTGATCATATTGTCTCAGCTTGTCCAATCCTAGCAAAGACTGAAGACCTGAATAGACATGACAGGGTGTGTAGCTACCTCCACTGGCAGATCTGTACCGCCCTCGAAGTTCCGAACACATGCCCCAAGTGGTACGAACACTCACCAGAACCGGTGACGGCTGTTCGATTGTGTACGATATTATACGACCAACAAATTCAAACTGATCGCACGATAGCAGCAAACAAACCGGATATAGTCATCCGGGATTTGGAGAACAAATCGTGTTTACTTATCGATATTGCTGTACCTTGCGATCAAAACGTCGTTACCAAGGACGCAGAGAAACGTCTTAAATACAAGAGTTTGGAAATCGAGATCAGCCGAATGTGGGGTGTAAAAGCACAGGTCGTACCGATAGTCATCGGAGCTCTGGGATTTGTTCCGCAAAATTTGAGTAAGAACTTATCTAAACTCCCGGTAATTCAAAAGACTGAGAAGTGCAAGAAATTGCTTTACTTGGAACCGCCCACATTTTGCGCAAAGTATTGTAGAGGCACTGACAGTCACTGGATCTGCTCCTTAGGTAGTTGGTTGCAACCTGTGTAGATTTTATATTCAGCCGACTCGTAACATCTTTAGTCGTGATTTATAGGAATAATAATAATAACAATAATAATAATAACAATAATAATAATAACAATAATAATAATAACAATAATAATAATAACAATAATAATAATAACAATAATAATAATAACAATAATAATAATAACAATAATAATAATAACAATAATAATAATAATAATAATAATAGTATCTGTGCTGTGATGACAATGGAGAAAGCTGTAATATAATGTGGAAAGTGAATTTGAATCACGTCTGGAACGAAACTTAAAATGTTTCATCAAACCACCTATAATATTTCACTCTATGTATAATGGGAATACATAGAAAATGAAGATGATGTACCAGAAGATGAGAAATGCACAATGATACTAAGAAATGAATTTGATAAAGCGGTAGCGGAGCTCAAAGATAGGAAGACCTCAGGACCCGATAAATTGCCTGGAGAACTAATCAAATTTAGTGGAAACACTCTGGAAATAATATGTTTAAACTAATATACAAGAGCTTCGAGACTGGTGAAATCCCTGAAGAATTTTCAGAAAGCAAATCATTACCATACATAAAAAAGGAAACACAACTTCATGCGAAAATTATAGAACAATTTCCCTAATATCTAATGCTGCCAAAATTCTCATCACAATAATCAAAAACCGAATAAAAGGTAAAATTGAAGAACATTTGGATGACGATTAATTAGGATTTAGGTCAGGAAGAGGTACGAGAGAAGCTATTATTGCACTCAGGGCATCTTAGGCAGAAGAATGGATATGAACAGGATCACATATGTAGCATTCATAGACTTGTAGAAAGCTTTGACAAGGTACCCTGGAAAATACTATTTCAGGTCCTGAAAGGCGCACACTTAGACTGGAAGAACCGAAGAATTATCCTGAATCTCTATAATAATCAATACGCAAGAATAACCACCAATAACCAGGAGACCAAAGCGAAGATCAGAAATGGAGTAAGACAAGGATGCTCCCTTTCACACCTTTTGTTCAACTTGTTTATAGAAGAAGCAATCAAACACTTTAAAAGAAAAACAAAGGGCATCAAATTTAATGGTTTAGAAATACACTGTTTCAGATATGCTGATGTCATAGCATTCTTAGTACAAGAAAAGATTTACAGAAAATGATAAGTAGCCTCGAAAGAATTCTGCAAAGGTTCCTCATCAAAATTAACATAAAGAAATCTTAATTCATGATATTTGGGAAAGAGAAAAACTACAGATCAAATAAAATATGTTACATACAACAGAAATAGAACATGTACACAACTTTTGTTATTTAGGTTGCACTTTCACTGAAGACAATAAAAGCACAACAGAAATAAGATAGCGAATTACACTAGCAAAGTCGTTCCTAAATAAAATAAATCTGCTCACAAATACAAACCTAAATTCTTAAATTTAGTGTAGAGTGTCCTATTATACGGATGTGAAGGATAGACACTTTAACAAACAGACAGGAGTCGTTTAGAAGCTTGTGAGATGTGGTTTTGACGAAAACTACTTAAGGTTTCCCGGACTGAAAAAATTTCAAATAACGTAATTTTAGGGAAAGTGAAGGAGAAGAGATCTCTACTAAAAACCATTTGGTATAGGAAACCCAAATTATTTGGACACATTTTTAGAAATAATCAATTCATAAGCACAATTTTAGACTGTAAAATAATTGGAAAAAGAGGAAGAGGGAAACCTAGAATGACAATTTTAGAACAACTTCAAACGGATCCACACTTCAGAAATTACGAAGAGATGAAAAGGACAGCGGAGGACAAAATGTCATGGCGGCAGCGACAAGGCACTTTGTGGCCTTTATGATGATGATGATGTATAACAATGTTTATCATACGAGGGAAAGTGACTAAGCTTTTAAGAGGAATGATTGGGAGGTGGAGATCACTCGTGGCACGCTGTCTTCCCCCGGCCAAACCGTTTTTCCTCTATTCCAAAAATTCACATTCAGTCTCTCGTATAAGGACGGCAATTGTGATTTTTTTAATAGGGAAATTTTCATTCAGATTATCTATTTATTTATATCAAAAATTGTTTGGATTTATACGTTCGTGAAAGCTTGCGAATATGTTCTTTTCTGTTGAAAAACAAATAAAAAGTCACATACATCATATGAATTGAACTCAATAGTTGTCACAGAATTAAAGTTTGAATGTTAAAACTTCAAATCCGTTTATAAAATTAAAATTCCTGAAAAATGATGCTTATATTCATCTTTCATGCAATATTAGTACATCCATTTTAGATTAATTGTCGCAGTTTGGTTCATCTAAATAATTAGGAAATGTATTTTTCACTGTAAAATAAGAGCGTAAATGTGTGATAAAATCTGAGAAATGTACTGTACAGAAACGTAGTTTTTGACCTGAGTTTCAAATTCCATTATCATTAGCTAGCAACCTTAACCCAAGCTCACCCTGCATATTGAGAATGTAAGAAGGTAGTGTCGATATGTGAAATGAAAATATTCTGCGCTTCAGTGCCATTCTCGGAGGAAAAGGATTTCGAACATCAAGAAAATGGACTGTAAAAGGTTTTTTTCTTTCCTTCAGGCAATTGCTAATGTACTGAATTCATTCTTATTTTTCTTCTAGTATATGTTGTATTTTAATTGTAAAATATTACAATTTTTGTTCAATTGGATTTCAATTTGAATGTTTAATTCGATTAATATATTTCATCATTGAACAAAATTATAAGAAAATATTCAATTACTTGTGGATTGATACATTATAAAATTTTGAAATTTAAAAAAAATTCCATGGGGAACAATTAGTTAAAGTAGTTAATTCGTTTTAATAAAATATATTGAAACGTTTTTTATACACTTGCAGGGTCTAAGTCTGTTTAATTATGTTTCTAGAATGATTTACATGTAAATTATAACGCAATGTGGAATTAATACGAGGGTATTTTTTTCAACCAAATTAACGAACTGTGTTTCTTAGAAACCCAATATTTATGCCAGTGACTTATATTAACCTCAGAGAACTCGAAAATATTTTATAGCGTCTTCCTAGTCCATAGCCATCCGCCTCGACTGACCACCAAACTCGTATTCACTGTACCTGTTTAGCTACAACAAGCTACATAAAGATTTAAAATGGTTGCAGAACTCTGTGCAACAAGTGTGAGATAGTGCAGGGTGTATGCCCGGTTTGCGACGTCAGTGTTCCAATGCCATTCCCCCAAAACAAGCTCAATATCACAATATTCATGTGTGGGGAAGCAGGGTGACATTGCTGCAGTTCAACACATTCCAAAAATAATTTGTGAGCAACATCTTGAATAATTACATTTTGCGCAGGTTCTTCATTAGATTGGCAAATCAGCTGCAAAGTGCTGCGATAGGCTCAAATAAATCGTAAACGAAGTTCGACCTAATACGATGACTAGAAAGTTCCGTGCAGTTTTCAAGATGTGATTACACGAAAACTATAGGGAATATGAACATTATTGCACTAATGTTTTCAGCTTTATTTGATATATTCGTGTACATACTACGAGACTTTACGAACACCTACATAATACAACCCGTTTTTAGTAATGAATGTAATTTCTTTTTTTACAAGTTCAGAACAAGTAAATAATTTTATCTCAATTCGTTAATTTCACTGTTCAGAGATTGCTTGATGCCTCAGAAAGGTTTTTATCCTGGAAACTTTGATATGAGAGTTGTATTGCTAACTATTTTCTAATCCGTAAAGTTAGGGCCCTACCTCTCATTTTTGGTTGGCGCATTTTTCCTTAAAACTTTGGGTCACGCCATCAATGAAAAATGAGACATGTGGTAATATCGACATATTTTATTCAATCGACAACGCATACTGAGTTTAGCCTTCAATATATTCAACATTTTGCAATTGTTAAGCACGTACCAAACCTCTTAACTCCATATTACCGCCTGTTTCTGTTTACTTCATGATAAAATATAATTATGAACGAAGAGCAATAAATAAAAGTAAATAAATCGAGCCTCTTGAATTTCCCAGTATTTATATGTCCAACGAGCAAGGATCCTAAATTTCTGCTTCCCAGGTCTATTCCTTTCCAATGCAAACATGTCCAATCTGGAGTTACGAGGTATGCTAATTAGCATGACGATTTGTTGTTAAGGTCCAGCAGTAACGGGACTCGCTGAGGTAGACGATGGGGTAGGCGTGGGAGTGGCGCGGGGACGGCGCGGGGGCGGCGCGGGGGCGGCGCGGGGGCGGCGCGGGGGCGGCGCGGGGGCGGGCCTAACCGACGTTTAATTGAAGCAGCGTGGAAACGCGGCCTCCACGAGTTAATGATACGTGACGCTCGGGCCGCCGCGACTGAGATCGCGCTTCGACTCCCGGCGGCGGCAAAAAGCGGCGGCTGCGCGGCCGAAGGCCAGCGGCGACGCGCGCGTGCCCACAAAAAGACGCATACATTATCGCATGGCCGCGCCGCACCGCGCCCATCTCCCTACCCGTCTCCCTTTCCCTTCTGCTGCCTCTGCCGTGGGCGCGCCACGTAAGTAATTGCTTGGTAATAAATGATAACCCAATGTGAAATTAATTCAAGGGTATTTTGTTCAACCAGATTAACGAAGTATGTTTCTTAGAAACCCAGTATTTGTGCCAGTGACTTATATTAACCTCAGAGAACTAGAACATATTTTATAGCGTCTTCCTAGTCCCAAGTCATCCGCCTCGACCGACCGTCGTATTCACCGTTCCTGTTCATCTACAACGTTGTCAGTCATTCTTATTGTGTGTACTATGGTGTTTGTGAAGTTCTTGTCATCATGTAGACTTCGTATTAAGAGGATATTGCTTACTCGGATCATTTATTGGTGTCGCAAGATTTATTGACAACGTTGCAATCATCTTCTTGAGTTGCAATCCGCATACCCTTTCCGGTTTGTCGCTGCATTTGTTTTACGTAGCTATTCGCATTCTGGTGACGTTTTCTGTTGGCATCATTCCTAGCGCATCCGCTCTACCTGCCCCGTCTCATGCAGCTCTCGCCTTGCTGCCAGTCTCATTCCGCACCGGCTGGCCTCTGGCAATGTCGCCCTGGCGTGCGCCGCGCCGCGCCGTCGATGTCTGGTCGGCGGCGCCGGTAGCGGCGGCGCGCGCCGCGCATGGGCGAGCTGTCGGACGCGCGGCGGGTGGGCGGGAGGGCGGGAGGGCGAGCGGGCGACGGAGGGCTACCCGCATGGCGTGGCGCGCGCGCGAGCTCCCGCCAGTGAGATATCGCCGGCCGGCAGCTGCGGCGGCGGCGGCGCGTGTGCGCGCGCGCGCGTTGTGCGGCTCGTGCGCCGCAGACTGATTACGAGCGCGGCGCCGCGAGACACCACCTGCCGCCGCCCGCGCTAGCGCCTTCTCGCCCCCCTCCCCGCGCCCCGCCACCCACGCACCCGTAATCACCCACGCCCTCTCCATCACTCCCGCCTCTGCCCCTCCACACTCCCGCACAATACCGGCTTAGACGGCACAAGACATCAATTGATGTCACTGTAGTGCCTATGAATGGGAGGTCCTAGGGTTCGAGTCTCAACGGTGGCAGGATTTTCGACACTAGCTACATAGCTAGGTTGAGTTCAGTCGCTGTCTGGAAGTCTAGGGGTCGGGTTACTTTTCCATGGTTTCTTCGATCAACACCAGACGAATGCCGGAGCAATAGTCTAACAAACGGGCCATGGACCGCGCGCGATCTTTGCTTCCACTTCCCTGTTCTATCTTCACCCCTTATTTGCACGCCCACTCACATGCACTACACTACTACACATATCAGGAAACTAGTCGGGAGCTTTGAGGTTCTACCAGCTGGGGTGGTGCCTCCTTGGTGGAAGATCTTCTTTGGTCCTGTTCTTCCATAGACAGAAGTTCCCATGTAACCACGTGACCCATCTAGATGACTCCACAGTATTATCATCATGGCGTATTATCTTCATGGAGAGTTTCTCTTGGGACGATATAATTAGGGTAGTTTCCCGTTGCTTTCTCTGATGGTACTAAGTGAAGTGAAAGAGGTGAAAAGACTAGGATGATGGTGGGAGGTAGTAGCTGGTTTGGTATGAGATGGGAGATGATCGTGACATTTTAAACCGTTCCAGCATTCTCCTTATGACCGAGGGACACCACGAAAAACTCCGGTCGGGATAGCTGGCCCCGGGATCGAACTTGGATCTCCCGATTGCGAAGTGAGCTCGCTATGTACCGAGCCTCTTCGCGCGGTTGGTGGGAGACACCTGGTTAAAAAAAACGCAATCCGTCGTATAGGTCGGCGCCAGATCTCACTAACCAGCGGAGGCAGACAACACAGGTGCAAAAAAGAGTTGTCAGATCCAAAGACTTGACACATGCTTTTCTATGTAAGTCGACGTGCTGAATCCGAATCTGAAGTCAGAATTGCGCTTCAACCATCCAGTTTTTTAAAATAAAAAACACCGTGAAACGTAAAGTTAACTATTTCTCTGTGTTTTTTTTCGGTTAAAAAAATTGGAAGGTGGTGGAGCTAATCTGGCTTCAGATTCGGATTCAGCGCATCGACATATATAGAGAAACACGTGTCAAGTTTTTGGACTTGACAAGAATTTCCGAAAACAAAAAAGAATACAATTTCACGATGGTTTTTCGCGATAAAAAATCCTGAAGTCCGATGGCGCAATTGTGGCTTCGGATTTAGTGCGTCGACATAGATGAGAGAAACGCGTGTTAAGTGTTTGGGTCTGATAACTTGTTATTTGTGTGCCTGTGTAACCATCAACTCCTGGCAAAAAACATACACTACACTTACTGGTGTAATGACCTGAAAACACTACTCAATGAATCAATCCCCGGACGTCTCCGCTTTTGTCCCTGCCGAATCCTCTACCCTCACCTGCCGCAACTACCTCAACATTTGCCGGCATCGTCATCGTCTTCGTGGTCGTCGTCGTTATCGTCGACGACATTGTCAAAGTTGCTGTCGACGTCGTCGTGGTGATGGTCATCTTCGCTCACAACCGTGAAGTGACGCACGCGCTCTTGACGAGCCCTGTGTCCGCTTGGAAGAACTCGTCGCGAATCCCGGTGGCTACAATAGCGGATGCGTCATGTTGACTCGATGAAAGAAAAGAAGTATTTGCTATGTTTTCTATGGACTGCTGGGATCTTGATGTTGTACGAAGGACGTTGACGAAGGACGTTCAGATATCGAGATTCTTATAGATGCACTAGGAATTGGTGTTTTGCTGATGGGGGAATCTAGTCGGTTGCTTATTGGCAGTTGTTTTGACATAATTGCAGCTGATAGTTTTCTCTTAATCAGTGATAAAAATTGATGGCAGTTATTCATCATAGTTTACTCGTATGCTTTTAAATGGTGGTTTTACCAACTGACCAAAGATCCATCTCTTCATCATATCTGACCTTATTTGCTTGAAGAATACATTGGGAATTATTTCTACGAAGTTAGTATCACCAATATATCTTGACTTGTGGCCTGAAGCTTTGAAGAACTTTATAGTTGCTTTTTTTTAAAAAAAAAGAGAGGACAAAATACATGAAATACTGAGTGAATATGTACTGACAATTTCTACTGCATATTTCTAGTGCATCTATATGTCTGAATTCGTTATCTTTGGAAAAGGGCAAAATGAGATATTGGTGGTCAAAATTCATAACAAATAACTGGGTAAATTTTTAAAGATAAACGTTATATCTAAAATATCTATTCAGTTTCCTCCTTTTTTAACATTTAGTTATGTTACCGCCAAACGGGGCAAGACTATGCCACTCGAGGTGGAAATGTTAAATTTTTAAAATTCTGAACCTCAAGAAAATTTGCGCAGATAATCTCTTCCCCCATATGTCGTATACAGTTTTTACTGTTTTTACACCAAATAAATATAAAATATCACAATTTCTTGAGATATTCTCATCATATAAAATATAAGAACTTTGATATTTGAACAATAATTATTTGTGCAAGTTAGAAACAGGAAAGTTCTTATAACTGTCAGAAGGATGCGTATATCTCAAGCAATGGAACCTGGCACATTTTCACCCCACGTGCCAGTCTCGCTCCGTTTGAAAGCATGTTTTTTCATTTTTGATAATACGAAAAAAAAGTTCAAGCTTTTGTGTTAATTACGTAAATATAACGAGAAAAAATGTTTCAAGACTTTTGTTTCACCATTTATGGTTTCCGAATTCTGAGAAAAGATGATTCAATGACGTAAACATTCTGATCATCACTTACGTAACAGACTCAGGCCTCAAAGGTTTGCGGCAGGTGAAGCACATCGTCGGGTGAGAAATGCGTAGAGGTCAGTACAAATGTTTCCTTATCGTGCGTAATAATAAATTTTATAAAGAAAACATTCCTGAGAAATTTTGAAATTTCATACTTTAATGGATATTATTCCTAAAATAGAGAAATTTGTAGAGGCTCTGCATGTAATGCAGCAATTGTAATTAATACTGCTAACATAGACAGTAAATCTAATTATTCTGTTAATACAGAAATTGTAATTAATAATTTTTTTAAATGTTGGTCAAATCGAACCATTGATTCCTTTTTTATTAGTAACTCGCTATCATTTCTCCAATATTTCAAAATGTATCAGTGTTGTGTATCGCTCTCTGACAGTTGAATGCGTGCTTTTTACAAAAAGACTTTTAGGAAAATAAATTCCAGGAAAAACGCTTTAATTGGTAATGGATCGGTTGAGTTAATTTATATTTTTGTTTCTTTAAAAGTAATCGTAGTTCAAATGTAAAAGGTGAAAAATAAAAACTGCATGTTGGCTTCACTTATTTTATTTATTAATTACACAGTTTACCAGGAGTGAACATTAAGTGATACATTACCTGAGAAGCTGCATCAACACATTCATTATTGAGTATTTTCGAATTGTCTGTGCTATGAGTGATATATGGCGAGCATGCCCGTAAAGTATACAGTCAGCAAATAGGCTGTGACGTAAAGTATAAACTTCGCCAAATAAACTCTTACCCCAGGCGTGGATATTGAATCGAGCCTGGTTCCCCGTTAGTTGGCCGGTTAAATTAGGTCATACGACCCAATTGCCTAATACAAGCATTACTAAATTGTTGCCTCATCTCACCCACTTTGATGTTGAATCATACTATTTGTTACCCATTATTGATCTTATTTCAAGATACATATTTACTTTATACTTCATATTAAATAACGAAAGTCGATGTGTTTTTTCAGTAGTATTTTTTTTACCGCTTTTGTATGCTACCTAGCGTTTCGCAGGGTGCAAGATGGGGTTGGGAGATGTGTTATTAACGTATCCGCTCCAAGCAGCCAACGCGTTGTCTCGCAAGACTGACTCGGATATTTCTTTTGAGTCCGCCGTAGACTATATTCAGTAGCCAATTATGGCGGATGCTGTTAGCATTTCTCCTTCAAGGCTTGTCGTGCGGATGTCTGTGCTCTGCTGCTTGCGATCCCTGCTGTTCATTCTGAAGTTCATTCTCGTGTTCTGAAGTATTTCTTACTACAACACATAAAGTTTCAAAATTGTGATTGAATGATATAATGTGTAGCTAGTTTTAAAAGTAGGTAGTGTGAAGTGTTGGTAATCTAGTAAATAATGTTACTAATTCATATTCATTGATCCTATTAATATGTCCAGTAAAAATAACAGAAAGATATAATAATGAAGGAGGCGAAAAAAAGAAATTTATGTAGGCCAAGATGATATGACGTTTCATGGAAATAAAACAAAAGAAATATTTTAAAATGAAACTGGAGTTTAGTTGGAACTAGCGTACCCGTGCGAGAACTCTCGCATGTTAAATCCCACCCTTTCCCTATCCATTTGTCTATCCTTTCCATAAAGGAGAGGAACTACTAATGCACTTACAGAATATCAAACAAAATAACAATGCAATTGATGTTTGAAACAAATTTTCAATTAAAGTTTATTCAACATTATAGAGAGATGTTTTTGGAACAATTCATACTTCTTTAAAAACAACATTTGAAAAAAATTTTCAATCTTCCTTGAGAGTTAGCTCTTCGCTTTCCTTGATGGTCAAATAATAGAAAAGGTTTTTACTCTTGAGAAAGCCAAGTAAAGTAGTGCGAAAATACCGGATCGGGCAAGAACAGACCTACTCATTGCAATATTATTTAACTTTCCTTGATATGTTATGAAGAACCGAGTGGGTTTTGGAGAGTCAGGGTGCCAGCTTACTGGGGTGAGAAAATTGAAAAATTATTTGTATACGAAAAAGTACTGAATTATTTTCGGCGACCTTACGTACCTCAAGAAAAGCAATTCCGAGCCAAAAAATAATCAAACTACTGTTTTCACCTTTGAGTACTAAATACCATTTGTTAGCATTAGAAACAATGTAGTAGGCATTAGTAAGCCCACTTCGGTACATGGAAATGTTGCTCAAACGATGTTTGCATTTTTAATATCTTAATGAACCGACACCTTGAGTTTAATATCAAACTGTCTTTTATTTAAAATTTGAGTTTGCAGCTGGGCGTTGGTGTACATACTTCCAGATACCACCAACATTTAAATCGTGCGTTTGGACTGCGATCGTTGGCAGTTGTCGTGTGACTTGCGCTATTCTTTCTATAATTAAAATTAGTTGCTTTTTTTAAATTAATTTACATAGTATTGTAGGGTAGCGCATTTTGATTTTTGTTTTTCATTTATTTCAAGCTATTTTACTGTAGCTAATTTAAAACGTTTGTTCTTTGTGTTGTGCCATAGCACAAGTTTTCCCCCACTACCTCTGCGTACCCATGCGAGAACTCTCGTATGTTAGACCCCACACTCAACCCTATCCTTCTATTTTCATTCTAAGAGGGAAAGTAGTTAACGAAACGTGTTTATTTGTTTAAAATCTATAAACGTAACTTGTAATGTACTAACAAAATTACAAATAAAAATAAAAAAAACAATGCAATTAATGTGTAAAAGTAATTTTCAATAAATATTTATACAATATCATGGAGAATTTGCTTGGAACAATTCTCAACACTTACTTAAAGACATTTAAAATAATTATTCAATATTCTTTGTCAGTTAGGTTTTAGTTTTTCGTAATAGTCACAAAAATATTAGCTTTTTACTTTTGAGAAAACTACGTGCCTGAACCTGTTGACTTGAAAATTTCATCGAATGATAACGAAAATATTGGTACATGTAAAACACAAATACAGTCTTCACTATCCACTGAACACCCACATTCCTCCACAATTAAGTACGCAGCACTTATAAATCATGAAAAAACGTTAATTGAATAGTTTCACAACACGCATAAGAAACAATCTTCGTAGGTATAGGTATCAAGCAACTATAATAGTACTTCTAGTTGTTGCTGGAGATCAAATCTTGAATTAATGATTATGCAAATAAATCTCGTCAGACTGCACAAACTACGGTGTTAACAGAAAGCGTAAATAAGATTGTGGAATCTAAGCCTTCTAAGCGTGTGAAATGCAACAACAAGTTGAGTGAAAATTTTTCAACATATGATGTCTCGATTTGGTAGAGGGAGGAGGTATATTCACGAGCTATATAAAGTTTGAAGTTAGAGCGGGACATGATTTAATAGGTAAAATGTTTATCACAAATGTTTAAAATAATATTGGCAAGGTTAGAGAAAGTTTAACAGTCAGAACGGAACGTGATTCAATATGCGAAATGTTAGTCGCGAATGTATATAACTAATAGTAATCAGAAAGCGAGTCAAGTAAGATGCGGATGGTGGAAAACATGTGCAGATACCAGAAGTAGACGAAGAAGGAGAAGTAGACGAAAAAGGAGAAGTAGACGAAAAAGGAGAAGTAGACGAATAAGGAGAAGTAGACGAATAAGGAGAAGTAGACGAATAAGGAGAAGTAGACGAATAAGGAGAAGTAGACGAATAAGGAGAAGTAGACGAATAAGGAGAAGTAGACGAAGAAGGAGAAGTAGACGAAGAAGGAGAAGTAGACGAAGAAGGAGAAGTAGACGAAGAAGGAGAAGTAGAAGAAGGAGGAGAAGAAGGAGAAGGAGAAGAAGGAGAAGGAGAAGAAGAAGAAGGAGAAGTAGAAGAAGAAGGAGAAGTAGAAGAAGAAGGAGAAGTAGAAGAAGGAGAAGTAGAAGAAGGAGAAGTAGAAGAAGAAGGAGAAGTAGAAGAAGATGGAGAAGTAGAAGAAGAAGAATGAGAAGTAGAAGAAGAAGAAGAATGAGAAGTAGAAGAAGAAGAAGAAGGAGAAGTAGAAGAAGAAGAAGGAGAAGTAGAAGGAGAAGTAGAAGAAGGAGAAGTAGAAGGAGAAGTAGAAGAAGAAGGAGAAGAAGAAGAAGAAGGAGAAGTAGAAGAAGAAGGAGAAGTAGAAGAAGAAGGAGAAGTAGAAGAAGAAGGAGAAGTAGAAGAAGAAGGAGAAGTAGAAGGAGAAGTAGAAGAAGAAGAAGGAGAAGTAGAAGAAGAAGAAGGAGAAGTAGAAGAAGAAGAAGGAGAAGTAGAAGAAGAAGAAGGAGAAGTAGAAGAAGAAGAAGGAGAAGTAGAAGAAGAAGAAGGAGAAGTAGAAGAAGGAGAAGTAGAAGGAGAAGTAGAAGAAGGAGAAGTAGAAGGAGAAGTAGAAGAAGGAGAAGTAGAAGGAGAAGTAGAAGAAGAAGGAGAAGAAGAAGGAGAAGAAGAAGAAGAAGAAGGAGAAGGAGAAGAAGAAGAAGAAGAAGAAGGAGAAGAAGAAGAAGAAGAAGGAGAAGAAGAAGAAGAAGAAGGAGAAGAAGAAGAAGAAGGAGAAGAAGAAGTAGAAGAAGAAGAAGTAGAAGAAGAAGAAGAAGAAGAAGGAGAAGTAGAAGTAGAAGTAGAAGAAGAAGGAGAAGTAGAAGTAGAAGAAGAAGAAGGAGAAGTAGAAGTAGAAGAAGAAGAAGAAGGAGAAGTAGAAGAAGAAGAAGGAGAAGAAAGAGTACTGTTACATGTTGAAGAGAGCTAGCCAGCTCATGAACAGAACACGGACAAAGAAGTTAGAAATAGTTTACGAATGAAGAAACTCATCAAAAGGTATCAGTGGACTCTCCCAATATTTTTAATTAAATCTTGAGCCGAAGTGTTCGCACGATGCAACACTTTCTCGAAATCCATGTGAACGGGCAGCCAATCCGCGGCGCTGAGCCACCGCACCTCCTTCTCCGCTCGCGGGAATTCCCGGCAGCCGGCGCAGACAGTCGCCGGCGGCGGCAGCGGCGCTTACGCCTTCGCCTCCGCAGCCGCAGCCGCAGCCGCCTCGGCCCCTCGGCAGTGGGCGCGGGGAGGGGGCTGGCCGGGCCGGGCCGGGAGCCGGCCGTGACCGCAACGTAACGCCGCGCCGCCCTGAGGAAGGTCAGGGCTTCGAGCCCGGACCAGCAGCTGGCGCGTGCCGCGGCGCGGCGCGGCGCGGCGCGGCGTGGCGCGGAGCGGAGCGGCGGGCGAGTGAGCTGCGCTGCGGTGAGTGGGTCGGCGCGTCGCAGGGGCGTTGGCGCTGGAGGACGACGCTGCCTCCACTGGGATGACGTGCCCTGCGTGCGGTTGCGCGCCGCCTCTGCGCAGTCGGGATGGCGAATAAGGAGGAAGAGCGAACACATGATTGTCAGTGTTGCCAGATGGTTTTAAGAAATTCCCCCTAGATGGCGCGGTGAAAATCCGCAAAGACAAAAATATTAAAAAAATATATTATTTCATATTTAAAATGTATGGAGAGGTGTGGAAAGGAAAGAAATACGAAAAATATTATTAATTGTATATGATGACATTTATTTTTTACAGTTAACTTGTTAGTTACAGTCAAATTGAAACAATAGCAATAGTTAGACAGTCCGCATTTTACTTCCCCCACCCGACGTTTCGCATTTACTACCCGCATCCGACCAGTGTACCCTTACTTCCCAAAATTTTAAAACCAAGTTGAGTTCTCATTATTGGCGAGTGTGATGATTTCACAATATAACACAAAATTAACATTTTAAGAATTCAACGAAATCCCCCTCAAGAACCCCCCCAAATAAATTTGCACCCTAAAACAACCCCTTAATAACAACCCTAAATTTAGGGGGGGAAAACCCTAAATTAACCCCGGCAACACTGTTGATTGTTGATGTGATTTTGAAAACTACAGTCTATACTAGTTTCTCAATACCTCACGCAATATTTTCGAAGGTAGAGTTGCAATTATTCCAATAAAAATTGTTTTTTTAAATGTCATAATGATACTAAATTTTTATTTTGTAAATCAGATAAAATAGGTATGATGTTTGTGTCTAAATATTTATAACAAAACTCGAAAATGTCGTTTTTAGTTATTCACGGTTCCAAATTTGATTTCTGAAAATTATCACGCCTGCCTATGATTATACGTCTTCTCTAAAAACAACACTCTTGAAGTAAACGTGGCATATAATTCATTGATTTCTCAGATAAAACAAGTGATGAAAAGGAGAATTAGTGGAAAACGCAATTTGTTCTAGAAGACTAGCAATGTTTCTCAATCACTCTTAATGGTAATCCACTGCGGGTGATGAATTTTAAACTTCCATTCAGTAAGTACAAATTGATGTTTTTCACTTGCAGTTTTAAATGGTTTACCGTGTTTTGAATTTATCTAATGTTTGACGTACAATTTGAGATTTAAAATGTGCTACACTACATGCAAATTAGTTTTCAAATAAAAGTTTATGTAAATTTCACTTTCGTATTCTGAAATTTTTGACATCATCCGAGAAATTCGTTTGGGAATTTTCGAGTGGTATTCATTAGCTATTCCTTGAATGTGAATTATAAACAATTAAAAACATTACTTTTACTAACAGAATATAATACATTTATTTTCAGTTTTATTCAAAGCAAATGTGATAAGCTTATTAATGCATGTTCAAGAGGTAAAACTATATCATTAAAATCCCTAATAGCCTAAAACAATGCGGATAAGAAATGCGTAATTAGCCAATTTCAGTCTCTTCTGAGAAAATAATTTTACGACTGGAACTCATATATTAAGAATGTATGGAATTCGCATCTCGAAGATGGTCCTTGAACATATTTTACTTTGCTACAAACACATCGAGCGATCTAGGGATGGATGACGAAAGAGGCCACTAGCCTACCACGAAGAAAGATGATGAAATTGAACTTTGTTGTACAAGACCACAAAATTTCTTAGTCTTCGTGTGTAGTTTTTAACTTTATTTTCTGTATGTTTCAGTGAAATAAAAGAAAATGATATTAGATTACAGGAGATGAAATACTTGCCAACGTCGCCCGGGGCACTATTAGAGTATATAAAACAATCGTTTTGTAAGAGGATAGTGAGGTACTGTTGTAACACATTATCTATACAGTGCAATGGGATAACTTGAGTTTGTCCGTCGTCCGTTGGCACCGTTGTGGCCAGCGAAGTAACATTTGACGCGTATCGGTCTACTGGTGGGGAATTTTATATTTTTTCGAAGCCTTGTGATCTATTTAAAAAATATCACATTAACCCTCGAGCGGGCGCGCTGTTGCACGGAGTGCAACACGCATACATTTTTGCTTCTCATTAATATTAACGGAAAATTTCGTTGCTGAGGACGGAATGTATTCCAACAGCAGAGTATTAGTCATCGAACTGTGTTGGTAATATGTCTGTCAACCGAACGATAGCAGTTTACTTGCGCCTTTTGTCGCAGCCTACGCTTTCTGTTGCACTCCGTGCCACGCGCGCCCGGTCCAGTGAGTCAACGCGATACTGAAACCCCTCGCATGGCACGTCTTCCTGCTATCAGACGTTTCTCGCAACAGATCGTATTGCGTCCATTCAAGCGATATTGCAATGAGTGGCATCGTTGTCAGTTCCCAAAAAGACGCTGACATAGTAAATTCTTCGCCTATTCAAGGGAGAAAAGCGTTTAGATCTCTTTGTGAATGATGTAAGTACACTTGCCAAATTCTTTACTCGTGTCTGATAGATAAAGACCTACAGCACGCACTAACTCCAATAACACGAAACCATAATATTATGAGATTTGCATTTTTTTTTAATTTCAAATATTCCTCGTTTATATAGGTCTCGCAATGTGAAGGATTCAACGAATTCTCGAAGAGCTCTCGGATGATGAAGTTGAAATATGTTTTGATGAGAGTTCTGGCAGCGGTGATGAAGAAGTAATTGAAGAAGATGATCATTTGAGTAATTCGGAATTATCTGACGACAGTGAAAGTGAAATTATTAACTACCATATCGGAAATGACTTCTTCACCGGCAAGGATAAAAGTTACGTGTGGAATAAGAGTCCTCTGACCAAAACTTCAAAAGTTAGATCTAAAAATATAGTGAAAGTGTTACCAGGGCCAAAATTGTGCGCAAAGGATGCTCTAAATGAAATATCGGCATTTCACAAGTTCATAGACCTTGGAATAATAGACAAGATTGTATTGTATACAAACATGTACATTGCAAACAAGAAACTTGAAGTCCAGTATTCTCGTGAAAGAGATTCTCAAGAAACAGACAGAACGGAAATATTAGCGGTGATTGGCATGCTTTACTTGATTAGGACGAAGAAAGGGCAGCATGCTAATGTCCAGGAGCTGTGGCAAACAGATGGAAGCGGAATGCAAATTGTGAGGGCTGCTTTTAGTTACAAAAGATTTTTGTTTCTTTTACGGTCTATCAGATTTGATGACAAGGAAACGCGGCATGCTCGGTAAGAAAATGATAAGCTTTCTGCTATTCGAGAAATATTGGAGGAGTTCACAGAAAACTGTAAAAAACATTACAGCTTAAGTGAATTTGTTACAGTGGATGAAATGCTTCACCCATTCAGAGGAAGGTGTGGTTTTGTTCAGTACATTCCAAACAAACCTGCACGCTACGGTCTAAAGATTTATGCCTTATGTTGTGCCAAAACGTTTTATACTGGGAACCTAGAAGTGTACTGCGGAAAGCAGAAGGAAGGGAGCCCTTACCAAATGTCAAATTCTCCGGATGATATTGTTGTGAGACTAGTTTCACATTTACATAAGACCAACAGAAACGTGACAACAGACAATTACTACACAAGCTATTGTTTGTCAAAACGGCTGTTAGATATTGGTTTGACAACATTAGGGACTTTGAAAAAAAACAAAAAAGAAATACCTCCAGAATTTCTATCAAACAAAACACGTGAAGTAGAATCCTCTACTTTTGGATTCCAGAAAGATTTTACTCTAGTTTCTTATGTGCCCAAGAAAAGTAGAGCGGTCGTGCTTCTTTCAACAATGCATGACAAACCTCACATTGACTGTGATACGAGAAAGCCATGCATCATCATGGATTATAATGCTACAAAAGGAGGAGTGGATACTGTGGATCAGATGTGCAGTTGGTATTCCGTGTCAAGAATTACTAGACGGTGGCCAATGTCTCTTTTCTTCAGAGTTTTGGATATTGCAGGTGTGAATGCACACGTTCTTTTGAAAAGCAACATGCAAGACTGCGTAAGAAGCCGCAGAAAATTTTTACACAATTTGGCATTTTCGCTGTTTTAAGACCATATGGTTAGAAGAGCAAAAATTTCTTCACTTCCTTTGGACATCCGTGCATTTCTGAGCCGGTATAGCAAGGAAGAGTCCACAGAAGAGCAAGAACCAAACAGAAAACGCGGCAAATGCGTGAAGTGCGGCCGGGTGAAGAATACGACAACAACACTCAGATGTCAAATGTGTGGACAATTCACTTGCAAACAGCATGCAAAGTGTATTTATCACTGCATCACATGTTCTAATACTGAATAAATCATATTTTGAAGTTATGTAAGTTTACCATTTGTAATTACGCAAAGGATTTTTTAAAATTGTATTACTCGTAGAAATAAAAAAAAATTATTAATGTTACAACACACACTCATTCTAAATGTGTTAAATATTATTATACTATAGTTATATAATCAGATATTTACTCGCCATGCATGTAAAATAGAAAAATCATGGTGTTGCACGCAGTGCAACGCGCGCCAGCTGGTGAGACTAAATTAGGCGCGCCCGCTCGAGGGTTAATAAATACGAAATATGTATGCACCAAGAGCGTTATAAGAATTCTAATGATTTCAGGCGCTCGATCGCCAATTAACGCCCGTAGTGGTTTTATTTTTTACCTAATATTGATTCAGATTTTCGTATTTATAATCAACTAATATTAACTTGACTCAGTTTTTCTTTACATATTTCCCTTCCATAATTCCCTTCGTAAGAGAACATGTTGCATCAATCAACTGTTTTCATATTTCCCTCTCAACCACGAGCCTCTCGATCCAGATGGGTGATGCATCAAGCTCCGTATCAAAGGCAACAGCAAGCAATAACGCGTCGTTAAAAAGTAAATGTCTTTAGATATGTTTCTATCGACGGAAACACCTGACTTAGGTAGCTTGCAATGACAAAGCAATTCCAACCTCCTAAATAAAATACAATCGGTGTTCATTGAATTCTCAGATAAAACAGATGATGAAAAGGAGAATTAGTGCAAAACGCAATTTGTTCTAGAAGACTAGCGATGTTTCTCCATCACTCTTAATGGTAATCCAATGCGGGTTTATCGCAGGGACCGGAAAGAGCGTGTCTTCGTCCGACGCGCGTGGGTGTCGCGGCGTCCGGAAGCGTCGTCGGGGGAGGGGGGCGGGGCGTTCCCACGCGTGTGGGGTGTCCGCCAGGGGGGCGGGGCCGGGCGAAGAGCCCTCCTGAGACAAAGCGCTGCCCCCCGCGGTGGCCCGCACCCCGCGCCCCGCGCCCTCCTGGACCGCCGCTTGCCCGCGGCGCGGCGCTCGGCGGGCATCTTCACAATCAACACATGCAATAAAGAACTGGAGGTCATCGGCGCAAAACTAACTTACACGGAGGTCCGGGACACGTCGTGCCCTGCGCAGAGTTTGCTGACGTGTCGATCGCTACCGCAACCTTCTTCAGGAAGTAACGCATGGAAGGGTGGTCTCTGTCACAAGCCTTCACGTAACTTTCCACACTTTACTTTATGTAAATAACATCACTGGTGGTCCTTGATAAGTGTGTAGTATGTAAGCATTTCTGTAAACAGTCTTTTATTATTTTTTACGTCCGTGTGATAAATATTCGGAGACACTTATTCTTTACTAACTTAGTGAAATATCTCAGACCCTTTAAAGTTTTAGATGTTTTCTCATCTTTATTAATTTCAGTTTGTTTTTTTTTAAATCGTGTTAGAAGGATACGATAAAATAGCTGGTTCCGATCAGCAGATCGAGATGCTTTGAATGACACCTTGCTTGCCCTGAACAGCGAACTGGAGAAGTAAACCATGCGTGGAAAACGGACGGACACACGCACGTTATCCGATTACTATTCGAGGCTGGGTGTTCCACCAAAGTTTGACTTAACTTGAATAGATATGATTTTCGAGGTGCACTTACCGGAAGTTTTGTTTTCATGGTTTTGTTCTTCTCTACTTTTTTCTTCAAAAGAGTGATTTTTCTTCTTCATTTATCAGTTCTTAGCCATAGGCCACATGAAAGGGTCTCAAGAACATAATAAATAATTCACATTTAATCGCTTTATATTATGGGAAATATTCATTCGAAAGCAAAGATCATGAATACCTGATGTGGTGCTAGAAATTAACTCGATAACAAAATGAAGGCGTGTTTCCAGTGTAGGAACTTCCTAATACATCTGATAAAATATTATGTGCGCTACTCCAACGAAATTAAAACTCTCCAACCACCTCTTAAAAATTGTGTTTGCAAACCTCTTCCTCCCGGCGAACTGCAATGCGAGCTCTCACGTCCGTGACAGATCGAGCGCCTCCTAGCGGCCGAGGGATGCTGTTCTGCCGCTGGCGACGTCGGCGCTCAGCCGCTGCCGGCAGCAGCAGCAACGGCGGCGGCGACGCCCCAAGGTGAACCAGTGGATTCCCAGGGTCTCCGGTTCGAGACGCGGCCAAGACGACGCCTGCCGCGCCGCGCCTCCTACGCGTCCTCAGTGGCGGGAGGCGATGGTAGTCGCGGCGGTGAGGGCGGCAGCAACGGGAGGGTGCGGATGTGAATGCGGCGATAGTGATTGCGGGAGTGGCGGTAAGGGCGGCGATAGCGGGCGGTGAGGGCAGTCGCAGCGAGGGGGCGGTGGTGAGGGCGGGGGCAATGAGGGGGACAGTGGCGAAGGCGGCGATAGTGATTGCGGGGGTGGTAGTGAGGGCGGCGGTAGAAAGGTCCGCGGCGGTGTGGGCAGCGGCAGTGGGGAGCGGTGGACGAAGGCGGGTGGGTGGCGGGGGCAGTAAGATCTGCTGCGGTGAAGGCGGTGACAGTGAGGGGCGCGGGGGTGAGGACGGCGATGATGCGGGGGTAGCGGTGAGGGCGGCGACAGTAAGGGAGTGGCGCCGCGGCGAAGGAGGCGGCAGTGAGGGCGGTGGCAGAGAGGATGGCGGCGGCGGCAGTGATGAGGGGGGCGATGAGGGGGAAGCGGTAATGGTGGTGGCAATGAGGGCGGCGGTGGAGGGGCGGTGAAAATAGTGGAGGAATGGGCGGCGGCGGACAGCGGCTAAGTCGAGGGGAGAGGCGGTGGAGGCGGCGGCGGCTGATGAAGCGGTGCCCGCGACGATTCCACGTCGAAGCTTCGATCCCTTCGCACGAGATTCGAGCACGCGCACCGCGGTCAGGCGCTACCTCGCTTTTCTCCCTGGAATCCTCTTCTTTTTTTCGTCTTCCTCGAATACGGGACCGGTTTTTCGGGCGTGCTTGGCTTCTACCCATAATTACTTCCTCATTCAGACTTGTTTGCGCGGAGGAACTGCCCGGTAGGCCCGAGTTCGTTGCGGAGAAAAATGGCTAATAAATAAGCAAATGGGCAATGTTCCAAATGTATAGACCTATTTCTGTCCCGTATGCGGACATAATGACCGTTACGACTGTGATAAAGAGCAAACTGTGCTTGTTTCGTGTTGTGAAAAGAGGTGATCTACTCGAGCGCACGCCTAAATTTTGATGTCAGGGAACTAACAAGTTCAATAACGTGCTCAACTGGAAATAAATAGTAAAAGTGATGATATGGTATGTGTTTATATGATTCGTAATGTTGTGTAAAGTCAATAACCAAAAGTGAATTTTACAAAAAGAAAAGAGTGTAAATGTCCCGTAAAGTTGACCTCTTTTCCTACAGTCAGGAAGTCTCATGTGTATTTGGTATAGGGGATCAAATATAATATTTTATTAATTGGTCGAGAAATATATGATAATTATTAATATCATATATATTATTAATTATAATTATAATAAATGATTATATATTATAATTATAATTAAATTTGTTGAAAGAATTGATCGGCCCGACCGGGATTCGAACCCGGCCTTCTGGTTGATGTAAAGTGGATGATGACATTTATATATATTGTAATTATATTATACCTGTATATATGATTCGATTTTATTTGTAATTAAATGCAATAGATACGTTGGGAGTCGTTCTATCTATTCCCAAACGTTGTTAATGCAGGCTTACATCAGGTGGACGTAATTGTTATTTTTAAGTATTTTTTAAAATTTGTATCAGGATTGGAGGGAATTAATATACTTGGGAAACCTGCTTCGAAGGTATTACATGAATGCATATTTTACAAGACAGATGAATATATATTGTAGGAGATTCTTCAGACCTCCTCCTTTCCTGTCATACACATTTTGCATTGATTCCTTATTTTTGTAGAACTAGTCTGCCTTTTCGTGAAGAACTGCACAGTACCACACAGATAGTTCGTCCGTGACAGGGGAAGTTTGTATCTTTTATCGATTCATATTTCACGAAGGAAAAGTATAATAATTATATTATTATTGGAAACGAGTTATTTAAATTGGTTCTGGTAAGTGACGTCGAGAGAGTTTGCCAATCCTCGTAACCACACAAAACAACAATTTCGAGAAGAGAAAAAGCGAAACTCTTCCGAAGAGGAGTCGGCGCTGTGAATACCTACCGGAACGTGTCTCCACCTTTATCTCCCTCCCCCCCCCTCGTGACGGCGACGTGTGACCGCAGGCGCGCAGAAAAGCGAAGGCGGAGGCGGCGGCGGCGGAGGAGGAGGAGGAGGCTGCGGCGGCGGCGGGCGGGCGGGCAGGTGGCTGCGGCGCGGGCGAGGTCGCCCGGCGGCGGCAGGTGGCGGCGCGGCGCGGCGAGGTCACGCTGTCACTCAGGCGCCACCGCCGCCGCCGCCGTCGCCGCCGCCGCGGCTGCAGCCTCCGCCCTCGCCGCCGCCGCAGTCTCCGCTTCGAAGCCCGGCGCGAGTCCCGCCACCCGCCCGGGCCGCGCGCGGGGCCGGCGCGCCGCGGCGCGCGAGCGGAGACGGAGAAAGAGAGAGGTGGAGAGCGACGAGACAGAGGACTGCCGCTCTGGCGCTTTTCCAGGCACTCCGGTGGTGGCAGCAGCGCGAGGTGAGGCTGAGGAAGAGTAGGAACTTTGTGAGATGAAATATTGCACTGGACCAGAGGGAAACATGGGCAAATGGAATTCTTGTATTATAAATATTTAGAATGCATGAAAAGATATTTCTCTTACCAAAATATCGTACTCAGACCCGTCCTGTTCGAAATGTATCCCTATGGAGATTACTGTTTGTGAGGAATGTTGATATAAAAGTATAATTAAATAATACATGAACGTAAGAAACGACAGTGTACTATAATATAAATTTAAACGTATCATATACATTCAAAAGTTTTAATAATTTTACTAATTATACCTTTGACAAATTGCAACTTCTTTTGCAAAGCGCAGTGGAATTAGAAGGTGTAGAACGATAAGCAGAGTGATAGATTAATTACCTATACAGGTAGTTCGTACATTGTATGAAAGAAATCATCAAAGTATTTATAATACCACTACCCTACAAGATTTTTACCCCCAGGAAAATATAATGTGCAATGTACTCATTTTATAGTGGAAATTACGAATATCTCAATAAAAACCCCATATCGCGTCACAAGGCTCAGATATAGCATATCGTATCACACTACTCGTATACCGTAGTACACTCTTGCAACACGTAATTAAATTTAGCAAGTAGAGTTGGAAAACCGATAAACATACAGACAAATGTTAAAATCAATGCTCTATTTTCTGCGTTTACCAAGCCATTTTAACAAAATATCGGCAATATTGAGCTTATACGAATATGTTTACCCATCTCTGTCTTCCCTTTTGTATTCAATGACCTTCCCTTTCGTAATCTCAACTTCGTGTGGCACGCTCAAGCAAGCCCAAGTAAATGCTTCCAAAATAAGTCAGCCACGTGCGTCATCGTGTTTTCTGCTCCTTACCTGAGACCGACGTGAATTCATGTAATTCATCATCTTATCTAAACTAAACACTGTTTTCCCCTCAAGGGCCATCTCCAACGTACCCCTCGCTCCCTCTGGCATTCCATCCACTCCCTATCTAGGGCCTTGGGAGGGGGATTCCTCCACTCCCTCACCATTTCCTCTCTCCGTCGAGTTCGTCAGGTTTCGGTTATCGCCTAGATGCCGCTGTGATCCTTGGATGCTTAACAGAATGATGGTTAATGGTAGGATATGGAAGGGAATAATTATTGGAGAATACCGGTGAAATGCATATTGGCAGGGAAAACGGGAGTACTCCTAGAAAACCTGACACGATCCCGCTTTGTCCACCACAAATTCCACCTGGAAACGCGTGGGATCGAACTCAGACACCGGCGGTTGGAAGCGTGCAGTCCGGCCCTTAGTTCCTTTTTAAGCGAATTTTGTCGTCTGTAATACATTTTCCTGAGCACTTTGATTCGAAGTCACCCTGCGTGACGTTTAAGTAATATACCCTCCGCGTTGCAGCGACTCCGTCAATCTGATGCCATACACTGTGAAACTCTAGAAAAGGAAGTTAAAGGAGGAGAAAGAGAAGAAAGAAGAATATAAGAAATAGAAGACGAATAGACTACAGAAAAGAAAGAAAAAAAGGAGAAGAAAGAGAAGGAGATAAAAGAGAGGACGGAGAGGAAAGAGAAGAAGGAGAGGAAAGAAAAAATAAAAGGAGAGGAAAGAGAAGAAGAAGAAGAAGGATTTTCGAAATCAGCGATTTCGTTTTCATAAGAATCACACTTATTATTGCACTGCATTATTTAAATATAAATAACTAACGGACATTTTAAAAGTTGTCACTTTTAAACCTAATTTCTTGTAAATATATAATTCAATAGCCTTATTGCCAAGGAAGTATAATGGATGGAGAATATGAAGTGCGTTCTAACGAGGTTTTTGCGCAAACAAATAAAATGAATGAATATTAATGAATATTACTAGTTAAAATGTTTTGATTAAGTCCGACGCGTCTCATTTATCAACGGCATCTATTTATCTTAATATTTCAATACCCCAGAATAATAAATTACATAGTTTTTTCGTGTTTGTCGTTCTTACGTCTAATCTTAAAGGAAATAAATTTCCTCTTTTGTCTGTGTCCACGGGTGGATATTACAATGAGTCTATATGTGTGTAAGCCTTATCCCGTTGTTGTGTATGTGTGTGTGTGTGTGTGTGTGTGTGTGTGAGCTCGCGCGCGCAGTGTGGGTGTCTGTCTGTCTGCCTGTTGTGATATTTATTTCTGACATCCACCCAACTGGATTGTAAACTTCACATTTTTCTCACATGAAGCATTCTATTGGATCTACATTCCAAGTCTAATTCCAAGACATCTAAAGTCGCTGACATTTTTCAAAGAGAACTTTTGGGTTTGAAACAGGAACGTATCCAGGGGAAGGATATAAGACACTCAAATCCTTCCCGAGAAGTCTTTTAATTTGCGATCAGTTCATGGTTATACCGTTTGACTACAAGGATCGACATTTACATTTAAGAAAGGATTCTACAATTACAGTGTATAAATACATTTTAATTTATGAAGGGTAGAGCCGGGCAAAACGCCTTCTATTATCGATCGGTCTCGGTAGCTTTGCTTTCGCAGTCTCGGAGCCTCGAAGGTCGCGCGCGCGCTCCTTATTTGCGTGTTGAAATCTACACGCAGGTCTCTCTTAAGAATCGGAAGTATCGGAACCGCTCCATTCTCGCCTGTTCTTGTCAGTATCGGCCGGTATCCGCAGTCTCGGCAGAAGCGGCCGCCGCCGGACGCTGGGCGGAGGCTCGGCGGCTCGGCAGCTCGACGGAACTAAGGTCGCCACATTTTCTGATTACAGAACTCTTTCATTCAATTGTAATTGATTTATTATAATCGCAATTAAATACAATTTCAATTTATCTATTAATTGGTTGAAAAGTAACAATCACTCGATTAATTGCAAGTAATTTTAGAGAGAAAATAATACGATTTTTGAAATAATTAAAAGCACAAAACGTGTGTAAAAAGTAATTTAAAATCAACTTTTTAGCAATATCAATAAAATAGAATAAAAATAAAAACTAAAATAATTTTCATCAATTGTTTTTACATTGTGAATTCGTACACAATATTGAAATCAAGGTTATTAATTGGAATCTCTAATAACGTAAATGGACCTGCAGTTTATTATCAAGTAAGCAAAGAAAATAATGATAAAATTTTACATTCCAGAATTACATACGAAAACACAAAAATATGTGTTAAGGGAAAAATAATACATTTCATACCTATTGTTATGTCATCTAAGTTTCTTACAAATTCGAATGTAAGTTATATTTATTAAACACAATTAACATTTGGTATTCATTTCATCATTACATAATAAAAACGCATATGCGAAACAAAATTGAGATGAGTATTGTTCTTCCCTGCGTGAAAACGTCCTTTCGTCACTGGGCACAATTTATTGTAACAGTTGATGTAAGCCACCATGGTCTGTGAATTGGGTGAACCAATTGGTGGCCAAACAACGGTGCCCACTGCAAATCAGCCTATTCAACTCCTTGCCCTATATACGGGTAGATTTTTCAGAAATTCGAAATACATAATTAATTATAATGTACTACATTTACACACCATATAAAATTAGAGAAAATTAATAAATTTATAACATTTTTGCGCCATAGAAAAATGCTGTAATTTAATATAATCCTGGAATTGATAAAAATAAATGTTTAATTGACTTAATTCTATCACTGGCATACAAAAGAGATCTAACATGTAATTCTTTCAAATAACACAACTTTCCTTCCATTTTCTTTACCTTCCTGGAAGAACACACGGGACGGTGAGATATCAACATCGGGAGTCGGGATTATCGACTTGCCCCCAGAGATGCGAGTGATGTTTGCATTGCGAAACTGAGCTCAGCTATCCCCCTTGAACCATCGGTTACCTACAATAATCCGCTTCTTTTCTTTGTGTAAAGAATTAAGAGGAAAGCGAACTTGTGGTATCTAAAGATACAGAATGTCAAACTCAAAAACAAATGACATCCTCGGTCTAGATCTAAATAAAAAATAGAGGTTTAGTGCCAAACGGCTGGGATTAGTGAACGTGGAAATGATTTAAACATACATTTTTAGAAGAAAATAGAAATACATTTCAAGAAAAAAAATCTTAGAAAGTTAAATATGCCTTAAAATATATTTACGTGAAAAGACGAAATAAATATACGTCATAATTGTTATTTTTATATTATTTTTAATATATACATGACAAAAGCCTAAGGCTATCTACAAATATTACAGGTGCCGCTAGATTGCTTGTGCATTGGCCAATGTACAAATCTCGCAAATTATTTTGTCTTATTCAACAAGACATATCGGCAGACTGCCTCGAGTTTGAACTATACTAAACGGTGGCGAGAACTCCGATGATGCCTCCAGCTTTTATTTTATGCCGTCGGCGCACACCGATAACACGCCAAGTTTCGTATCGTTCGTTCTCGATAATCGTAGTTCCGGAACTGGCATTCTCGGACACAGTAGTATCGGGGCGCCTGGTATCGCCGCCGAGAACGATTGAAACTGAGGGCGTTTTTGTCCGGCTCTAATGAAGAGTTTAAAACTTGTTGAGAGAAAAATGTTTCGATGATGCAAAAGTTATTCGTGAATGCTACAAGAGCGATTTTCGTCAGTATAGACTTCAATGTTCGTACGTCGAATATTCACTTGTCGAATTCTCCCCGAATGATCTCATTGATTGGATTTTTCAGGAGCGTCAACTACCGTGAATATTAGTCCCATAAGTGTTCTCTTTTATATAGTCTGTAAAGACTTCAACGCTAAATATTCAATATTTCAATAAATGAGTTCAGTAGCGGGTTGTGGTAATGTACTTCCTCCGCTAGAACACGAGATCCTGTGCCAACCAACACGTTGGTGTGCAAGGAGTTCTTCCTCCAGGTATCTCCGCTAAGGCCGGGACAAGCTATATGCTCATGACTGCTCTTCCGACATGTGTAGTAATATACTGCATGCAAGTGTGTGTGTGCGTAATTGATTAATTCTTCGTGTTTCCGGGCAAGTCAACTACTTAGGTAATTAGTTCCGTAAGTGTAGTGCGTATTTTTTATCGGGAGGTGGCGGTTATCTTTTCCCTGCTGGATGGCGAGATCCACCGCCGACCTACCGTCGACTAACGGGGGTTTTCCGCTCAACCAGGTATCTGCCACCAGCGGGGCCCCGCCCTAGCCGTGACAAGCTCTTAGCTCCCGACCGGTCTCCCGGGATGTGTGGTAGTGTAGTGCATGTTAGTGTGAGTGTGTGTGTGTGTGTGTGTGTAAGGGGTGAAGATAGGACAAGGAAGAGGAAGGAAAGATCGCACGCGGTCCATGGCCCGTTTGTTAGGGTACTGCTCAGGTATTCGCCTGATGTTGATCGGAACCACAGAAAACTACCGATCAGAGCTGCCGGCTTCTAGGATTCTCCTCCAGGCAGCGACTGAAATCGACATACCTGAAAAGCTTATCACGAAAATCCTGCCGCCGTCGGGACTCGAACCTAGGATATCCCGGTCAGAGGGACTGCAGTCACATCACTTGATGCATTGAGCCATTTCTCCCGGTGTGTATGTGTGTGTATGTGTATGTGATTGTGTGTGTGTGTGTGTGTGTGTGTGTGTGTGTGTGTGTGTGTGTGTAAAAGTGTATTTGTAAGGGGAGAAGAGAGGACAAAGGCCAATAAGAAAAGATCGCGCGTAATCTGTGGCTCATTTGAAAGAGAACTGGTCCTGCATTCGCGTGCAATTGATCGGAAAAACCACGAAAACTACCAGTTAGCGCATCCAATCGCCAAAATTCTCCTCCAGACAACGGCTGATATCGACCTCGCTATTTAAGTAGCCGAAAATTCGCCACTATCAGGACCCCCATCCTGGGACCTCGCAGTTAGGGTCGCTGGCTCGCGGTCACTGGCAACAGCTGTTGCCCTAAGCCAGTGTTGTCAAGGTCGATGCTACAAGCGGGAGTCCGTGGCACGAGTGCCACGACGAATCCGCCCCTCCACGTAGTTCACTATCCCGCCACCAGAGACAACGCCATCGCTATTGTAAAACGACAGGGTTACTAATAGTTCCCTTTCCCGACGCTAGTTGCGCAGAGAAGCTCGTGGCAGGGCACGATGCTACAACGGGTGCCACTGCCACCAGTAGCAGACCTTGACACTATTGCCCTAAGCCAAGTCTGCCGGTTCATCACAAGGAAACTAGTGGTGCTACAGAATGGCACAGACTTTTCCCTATTAGTTTTCCATTTCCTTCGGTCTTGGCTAGCTATTCGGACTTGCGATATACTCTTGCCAGCTGCTATCTATTGCCGCCCAAACTATATTTTTTTACATTTTATTCATTTTTCGGTTTTCTAATAGTAGAACAGAAATATTATTTTAAGAATATTCAAGAACAGTAAAATGTCGTCCAAAATGGCAGACGGACGTTTTGCTTTCAATTGTTTTTTCGGTATCAAGGACCCACAAAAGAGAGATTCTGGCTAAACCACGTGTCAGGGGATTTTTTTCTTAACTTAGCACATGGATTTGTCGACTTTTTCGTTATCTGGGCCCTGCAATGAATTTTTGTCTGCCAAAAATCCGCCGTTTTTTTCGCGCAGCTGTACATAACTTTTCCTATACTATGTAAATTACTCCGTATATACCAGTGGTGTCAAGGTCTTCTACTAGTGGCAGTGGCTCGCGTCGTGGCACCGTAGCATGCCTCGAGCCCTTCTGCGCAACTAGAGTCAAGGTCTTCTACTTCTGGCAGTGGCTCGCGTCGTGCCGCTGCAGCATGCCACGAGCTCTTCTGCGCAACTAGAGTCGGGAAAGGAAACTATTAGTACCCCTCCCCCGTTTACAATAGGGATGGCTTTGTCTCTGGTGGCGGTGTGATGAATTGCGTGGAGGGCCGATTTCGTTGTGGCTGTCGTGCCTGGGACTCCCGCTCGTGGAATCGACCTTGACAACACTGGTATAGGCGTACGCATACGGGAAAGTAAAAATCTAGCTTCGGCACTGGTTTGGAAACACCTTCCTACTTGTGTTCCGGCTCGTTGTCGCTCGGCTGGGCTGCCGCCGCCGCCGCCGCTTTCCCCCGGGCGGGCGCGCGCTGACCCCGGGGTCAGGCGGCCCGTTACCCCGGGCGGGGTGGCCCGGCGGCGCCGCGGCGCTGCGCATGACCGCTCCGTCTGTATTTACGCGCGCTGGGCAGCGGACGCGCTCACTCCCCCCCCCCCTCGCCTACGCACAGCGGGATTCGTGATGCACGTCGCCTACCAACCCACCTGACGATTTGACGGGGATTTACATCGAGGGGAGGCACGTCGCTTTCGCTGCCTGAGAGGAGTGGAGTGGAACTCGACACTAAAACCCAAACCATATTGATTTTCCAACTGCAAAATTTACGACTTGTATTTAAAGATAATTCAGTAAATGTTTTGAAACCACAAAAATAACATGTATACGTTGAAAGTAGTAACACTTTTATCTATTTGTCTGTCAGGGAAACGACGCGTTCTAGGGACAAACATTTATTTTCCGTTTCCTTTTTTTTAATATACTTGTATCCAGAGGTGTTCATTATTTCTCACCTGCCTTTGCACCTGTTATAAACGAGAGTTAATTTAAAAACTTGTTTATAAAGATATTTCTGAAAACGTAAATATTTTTTAAAATAATTAGTTCCCAACTATTATTGTGAAATTCTTTTAGAGTTAACACCTTAATAGTTTCCTTTAATAACTCGGAATACCGAAGTAACTTAAATATCATAGTATATCGAACTAATAATACTAGAAAAGGAAATAAAGAAACCAATGAAGTACAGCTGACATCCCAGAGATGGTGCTTGGTTGGCACTGGTGAGCAGAGATGGAACAATATGGCGTTCTTATACTTTCCTCTACAATCAACAATGCAATGCAAGGTTACAATGTTCTTGTTTACGGTCAATTAATTTTACAGATTGTTTATTATAACTTTTGCTTACGTATTACTTTTGCAGTAGGATGTCCTAACAAGCTTTTCAGTGTCATGAAAATCACGTTTCAACAATACATTGATGTATTCATCAGGTGAATTTGTGTACAAATTTGTCAATACAATAGTTCTACACAAACCTAATTGTATTGTGTATACACTGAAATTTCAATTATATAAGTGGGAATTAATGAGGAGGAAGGAATACAATTCATCTTCTGTTTTACATAATGTCTGGAAATGTGTGGAAAAATTATGAAAGCAGATTTACATAAGTAAGAAGAGAAAAAAATACTGTCGTATTTAAAACACTATGTTCTAATTTAATTTCAAAATTAATTATTTAACTAATATCTGGTATAATTCACAGTTGATTGTATCCATGGGGCCGATGGGTGGAAGAAATAGTAAACAGTGTGCTCTTACATGGAGTAAAAATTTTGAACACAAGATTTCCAGTTACATCTTGTTAAGTAGTTATGGGCTTGCAAAGACGATTAACAATTGCGAAACGGAAACTTATTCCTATGTAATTGTTGAACTTACAAATGTGACTAAGTGGCGAAATTTTGAATGATTTACGCATTCCTGCTTCCATTAATATTTAATGTGTACTTATAACACACAAATCTAAATTATAGAAAAGGGATTACGTGTAGAAGAGATAAATATTAGGGTTATACTCCCCCCCTTTGCGTCAAATACTTCAAAATTTGTAGACTGGCTATATTTCACTTGGGAATCTCTGGTAATCTTCGCTTCGCTATCAATTGGCGACACAGGCCACTACTGGTATCAGGACCAAACTTGCGTGGTGATGAACTGCGGTAAACACAAAGACTGAAGTATGAAGCTCTTGACTAGCTGATATTCTTTGTATGTTTCTATATTGAAACAACACAATGTGTGGTTAACTCGTGAACATATGACCCCGGGACACCTGGTGTAACTAATATATCAGCGTTTTAATTTCAGCCATAACGGTTATTTAAAAGAATGGGGATGCGAATTCTTGAAGTGCTGGATACTACGAGTAAAACACTTTAGTTCACTTAAAACTTATGTTTCGAAAACTAATTTATTGACTTCTGATGAAAGTATTTCTTCACAAAGAGATAAATCAATTGCGACAAAACAGTAAGACTCGAACAGAAGTATAAGACAAGATGAAAAGATAAAAAGAAGAAGAAAAGGTGAAAAGAAGAAGGCGGCGGCTTCAGTGGCATCAGACGCTTTTGTTAAAGAAACAAGGAATTTATCTTAAGATATTCAAACAAACATGTATCGAATTTACTGAAGAAAAGAAAAAAACGTGACCTGAAATAAAAAAACTTTTAAGGAATTATATTATTTTTGCCATTCATTTGATGTATTCAGAGGCTGCTGGACTTCAGAATTTTTTTTGCGAGAATATATTTTTCTAGGGAATACACATATTACGTAAGTTCTACTTAAATCTCACGACTGTTGTTTCTTGTAGCGATTTTTAAGCGTACATTTAAGCCGATTTTCACAATTCGACAATATTCGTTTCGTTTATCATGAGTCTCAAGTGAATGAAAGTTTGTTTTCTAAATCTGAATTCTGGGAAAATATAAACATTTGAATTGGGGGACAGTCACTGTGGAAAAATGCACACGATGGTACCAGGGACATAAGCGGAGTTGTTTGTTTAATCTCTATCGTATGTCCTAGAGCGTGTACCAATCGACTCGTAAAATAGCCATAACAGCCCCATCATCCCTGGGCCGTAAACACATATTGTAATGTAAACGAAACAATTTGGTTGCCAGAATTCGTACCTAGACGTTGCAGAAACAATCTCTCACATACTAACGAAATGCGGTTATCGATGGCGGCTTTCCTCCTCCCCAACAACGCGCATTCGATCCCGGCTGATGTGTGCGATTTTTCAAAGGGCGGGAAATCCACAGTGACCATTGCGTCCTTGCGGCAGGGCAAAATCAAATCCTTCCGTAATTCTCGTTCTGATCAGTTCACCGGATTAGATAAACCAGAGAGGGTGCAAGAAAAGGGACTCCGTTATTGAGGCACACCTGTCACTGCTACTAGTTTGTTGTGGCGCTTCATAGTGGCAAAGTCGAATTTGCTCACTATTACTGAGTGCTTATAGAGTGCCAAGTAAATAATTCAAAACAATTTTAGCACATGTCGGAGAAGGGGCAATGTATCGCTGTGCTCGGGCATACAAAATGCTAGTGTTCCTGACCCGTTGATAGCGGACTTTGAACTCTACTTCCCACTAACCGTTTAGCAACTGTATGGAGAAGAAATCTATCGGCAGCCTGCTCTAATCGGTGGTTTTCTGTGGTTTTGACGAGGCGAATTACGGAACATATCCTAAAAAGCAGGTCACGGACTGCGCGCAACTTTTCCTTACTCAACCGTGTCGCTTCCTCTCCCTTCAGACACATATAAACACTCTTAAATACACTACATTATCACTCTTATTGTGATGGCAATGTAGAGCTTGTTCTGGCTGTGACGGTGCCCCGCTGGCATATACATCTCAATGTCGAAAACACTCACAAACCAATATGTAGGTCGGCGTCGGATTTCCGGCTCTACCGGGAGAGAACATCGCCATCTCCGGAATTATCTCCGAAGCACAGAAGCCTTACACGGCGGGCCTGTCAGACTGGAATAAACTAGATGTTACTGAACTTTCAAATTAAGAAAAGGGTACAATGGTCGTTTGAACGATCTGCATTTGCACATGCGACGTTTTGAATCTGTCGTGTGAACGTTGAATTGATATTCATAAATTTATAAGATAAATATGTGTAAATACTCGTAAGTAAAGTCGAGCCGCCTTGTTGTAGTGACAAATTTTTGAATAACTGTTTAGAATTCCTCTTTCTCTCCTAAGATTCGAAGAGTGGTTTTCAAATTAGAAACAAGGGACAAGCTGCACATTCTTTCTTCTCCTTGGGTTTATCTTTTATAATTATGTGTTATTTTTAATAAGAAAATTCCTTTCTACGGTGCTCACGGAACATTTCCTGAAATACGTAGTCAACATTTTTCCTTTAAAAAAAATTTAATAGATTTTTGTCTTTCAATGTTGCAATTCGATTGAAATTTCTATAAAATAATACCTGTTATTAATTTGTTTGTATCCAAGTTAAAAAATAAATTCTCAGAAGATTTATTGTTTCAGCTAAACTGCAGTATCTTTATTTTTCTTTACAGTTTAAGACAACCAAAAAACCTAAAAACACTGAGAAATCCAGTTAAAGCGCAGAGGACATTCAATCAGGTCGCACACAAATACAATAGACTGTTTCCCTCAAAGTTCATACCACGTCGTAATGACGTGCGTTTCATCAAGCATGACTGGGAATAGCTGAGATTCTAGGAAAACAGCTTCACTAGAGTGCTTATCGCACACACAGTAGCTCTCTTTCTAGACATCTCCCAGGCATTTGACAGAATTTGGCATCAAGGACTAATGTACAAACTACGAGAAATTGGTACACCTGATTATCTGCAGAAACTAATTCAAAGCTTTCTTACAGACAGATATTTTCAAGTGAAAGTAAATGATACTATTTCACCTCTTCACCCAATTCTCGCAGGTGTCCCACAAGGTTCGGTTCTTTCACCAACATTGTTCTCAATTTTTACAGCAGACTATCCAACTCCACAGGAAGCAAGTATAGCTCTTTATGCAGATGATACCGCTATTTTCACTTCACATACTGATATCAATTTAGCCTATGATTACATACAATTCTACCTTCACAGCTATACCAATTGGACCAAAAAATGGAGAATTAAAATTAACCCCTTAAAATCACAATCTAAAATATTCACACTCAGACGTCCTCCCTTCCCTGCACCCTTACGAATAAACAACACCGATATTCCCTGGCTTTCTCATTCTTCGCCAGTCAAATACTTAGGTGTCTTACAAGACAAACGGTTAACTTGGAAACCGCATATTATTTCAACCGCCCCAAAAAACACGTGCAAAAATGTTTAAATTATACCTTTTTATCAACAAAAATTCCACCCTTAGCATAGAAACTGGGCTGCTCATCTACAAAACGATTATAAGACCTACAATGATATATGCTTGTCCAATATGGCGCAACATAGCACCTACCAACCTATCCATTTTACAGAAAATCCAGAATAAATATTTAAGACAAACCTTGAATGCACCATGGTTTATTTCTAATTCCCCAAATCCATCGAGAAGTTCAAATACCTCTCCTCTCGGAATTCATTTCGCAAACTTCTCAAAAATATTATTCTCTCCTCCAGGCATGTCCTAACGCTCCAATATTCAATCTCGGCCAAAACTCACATTATCCTTCACGCATTAGATCCAGATTCCCCAAAGATCTCTTTCGCCCACCCTGAATCATAAAATCATTTGCCCCCATTCCCATAAACACCCTCCCTCCACTTCCACACAATAAATGCAAAACTTCCGTTAGTCAAGTATTTCAAATAAGAAATTTTAAAAATAGTGAAGGGTTGCATCCAGACCCGCATTTGCCTCAGGATGGCTCCATAAACTCATGTATGTAGCATTGTACCAGTTAAAATCCCCGAAAGACGAAAGTCGAACGGGAAGAAAATAAATGAAAAAAAAAGTGCTTATCGCTGTGCAAAGGAATACGGTGCAAAGCGGCGAGCTCTCAATTTGATGCGCTAATATTGGGGTAACCCTTGCGTGCTTCTCGTTGATTCACAGCGCTTTCTCAGCTGTTCTTTACTTCAACCATTAGCAAGTCTGTAGAGTTTTTCTTAATAGTTAATTCTTCTCTAATATATTGAAAATGCATTATTATTTTAATAACTTTGTTTGATCATTGGCGATGACCCAAACGCTTCGTACGGCAGTCTATTAAGCAGCGCCACTCATTCCCTCACCAGGCCCTGCATGCCCTTCTGGCCCCGTCTTTTCCTTCCTCTCTGCCCCTTGCCACCACTATTTTTCCTGCTCCGCCCTCTAGTCCTACCCACCCTCCCTGAGTACTATTTTCACGAAGAAAAAAAAACGATGTTCGTGATATGGGGAGAAATCTTGGCTCTTAACTGACTTGAGTTTCATGGAATTATGACATTACTTCCAAATCAGTGGGAGAGGCTTTACAAGAATTTTACAAATAAATTTAACTAGCGTACCCGTGCAAGAAATCTCGCATGTTAAAACCCACCCTTTTCCTATTATTTGTCTATCCTTTCAATTATGAAGGAAAGTTGTTAATGAAACGTGTTTATTTTTTTAATGTATAAATGTAACTTCTAATGTACTTGCAGAATATCAAACAAAAATAACAATATGATTGATGTTAGAAACAAATTTTCAATAAAAGTTTATTCAGCATTATACTGAGATGTTCTCGGAACAATTCATACTTCTTTAAAAACAACTTTGAACAAATTATTCACTCTTCCTTGAGAGTTAACTTTTCGCTTTCCTTGATAGTCACAAACATAATAGAAAAGGTTTTTTACTCTTCAGAAAGCAAAGCAAAGTAAAGTAGTGCGTAAATACCGATGGAGCAACCTACTCTTTGCAATATTACTTGAATTTCCTTGATTTGTTGTGAGAAATAGAGGGGTTTTGGAGAGTTCAGGTTGCGAGCTTGCTGGGCTTGCGAAAATTGAAAAATCATTTGTGTATTGAAAATATTGGATTATTTTCAGTGTTATTACGTACCTCAAGAAAAGCAATTCCGAGCGAAAAAATAAACTAATATTTTCACCTTTGAGTACTAAATATAATTTCTTACCATTGGAAACAATTTACTAGGCGTAGACTTAACTTCGCTACATGGGAATGTTACTCAAACGATGTTTGCATATTGAATATCTTAACGAACCGATTAATATCCAACGGTGTATTATTTACAATATGAGTTTGCAGCTGGGCGTTGATGTACATACTTCCAGACACCACCAACATTTAAATCGTGCCTTTGGACTGCGAATGTTGGCACTTGTCGAGTGACTTCTCCTATTCTTTCTATAATTTTAAATTTATTTGCTTTTTTAAATTAATTCACGTACTATTGTAGGCCAACGCGATTTGATTTTTGTTTTTCATTTATTTCAAGCTATTTTACTTTAGCTAATTTAAAACGTTTGTTCTTTGGGTTGTGCCATACACAAGTTTTCCCCTACTACCTCCGCGTACCCGTGCGAGAACTCTCACATGTTAGACCCTATCCTATCCTTATATTTCCATTTTAAGAGGAGAAGTAGTTAACGAAATGTGTTAATTTCTTTAAAAATATATAAAGGTAACTTTTAATGTACTAACACAATATCAAATATAAAAAACAATGCAATTGTTTTTGTTTGTTTAAAATAAATGTTCAATAAATATTAATTCAGTATCATGGAGAGTTTTCTTGGAACAATTCACAACACTTCCTTAAAGATAACATTTGTAGTAATTATTTAATATTCTTTATCAGCTAGCTTTTAGTTTCTCGTGAGTCACAAAAATATTAGAAAAACTTTTTACTTTTGAGAAAGCTACGTGTCTGAACCAGCTGTCTTGAAAATTTCATCAAATGATAACGAAAATACAGGTACAGGTAAAACACAGTTTTCACTCTTCTCTGTGCACTCACATCCCTCCTCAATTAGGTACACAGCACTTACGGACACCGGTAAAACGTTAGTTGATTGGTTCACTACAGGCAAAGAAACAATCTTCATAGGTATGAAGCAACTATAATAGTACTTCTAGTTGTTGCTGGAGAGCAAATCTTGAATTAATGATTATGCAGATAAACCTCGTCAGACTGCACAAACTACGGTGTTAACAGAAATCGTAAATAAAGATTGTCGAATCTAAGCCTTCTAAGCGTGTCGCCACAAAAATTGCTACCAGCAGGAAGGGCTGAAATATTGAAGTGGCCTTGATAGTATTGAAGCGTGGAACCAAAAAGTAAATTGAATGAATCGGGGAATGCCTCATCTTATAAATGATGGTGTGAGAAACGTTGCTTTGAGGCCTTCGGCCTCAATATTTTACTTTTTAAGGCTCTAAAACCTTATGTTTATGAGTTATTTGCCGATATAATCGACATGTGATGCGGGTTGCATTTTATATGAATATTTCTATGCGTTTTTAAAGAAATCCTCCATATTTTTAAAGTCAAAGTGGAATTTGCAAGTCTCCGTGGAATTCTCCCTCATTTATAAAGATTGGTTGCGTGTGAGAACCGGAACGCAAAAGTATACTACTGAAATAATAGAGGAGACGATACTATATTCTTATGATGAAGACAATAAAATATATTGTAAGTTACAATATATTTAGGCATTAAGAAGAGTTAACGAGAGCTGCACAAAACTTACAACAAGAGTATTTAAGTGGATAAATGCTAAATTAAATGAATTATTATCCGTTGAGTTTACTTTCTGCGAATAAACAAATGAAATCATGAAACAGTTCAGGATATTTTGAACTCAAATAACAAAACAAAATCAAGGTGGGATATAGTAAAAAATACGACCAAATCAACTAGAAACTTTGTGGAGAATGTTGTTTTAAAAGATAACGAGAGAGATGTGAACGATCCGGAAACAGTGGCTAGTATTTTTAGCCAATACTTTCCTAGAATTGCTGCCGATCTCACTAATGGTTTTCAGCCTCAAAGTTCAACATCTGTCGTTTCTCTAAAAATCTTAGACACAATGTTCGTTTCCGAAACCTCTTCTATGAAATTCTCAAAATAATCGGTAAATTAAAAATAAATAGTCGGCCGGTTTAGATGTATTTCCGGATTGTTTGTTAAAGATGTGTGCGCCTGCCATTATACACCCTTTAACTCACATATTTAATGCAACCTTATGCACGGGAATTTTTCCAGATGTTTTTAAAACAGCTAAGCCGCTCTTCAAAAGATGCAACAAAAATTGTATTCAAAATTATCGGCCAATTTCTCTTTTGTCAGTTTTTTCAAAAATTTTAGAGAGACTTTTTTATGTACGAATGAAAACCTTTCTCAATAAACACGACGCGTTTTCAAATTGCCAACATGGATTCGGAAAATCGAAATCTACGGAAACAGTCATTTTATCTTTTCTTAAAGATGTTGCCTCATCATTGGATCAAAACGAAGCAACTATTGGAATATTTTTAGATCTTTCAAAAGCTTTTGACGTCATTGATCATAACATTTTACTCTCAAAATTACCTTCATATGGAATCCGTGGTATTGCTGTAGTTTGGCTATGTTCGTACCTGAAACAACGATCTCAGAGAGTAGAAATACCTTACTGGAATGATGGAACTTTATGTACACACCTTTCCGGTTCTTTTCCAATTGCACGTGGAGTCCCGCAAGGATCGATTTTAGGCCCTATTCTCTTCCTATTATACGTAAACGACATGCCCTTAGCGATTCGAAACGGGAGAACAGTTATGTTTGCGGATGATACAAATATTCTTTGCAATAAAGAAACCGAAAATAGTACAATATCAGATGTTTCAAATTGGTTCCGTAATAACAAATTAATAGTATATGAAAAGAAAATTGTTTGAATGCAGTTTTCCATTTCAAATAAAAAAATCTGTACTCAATTGAATATGAACGGTGTGCCATTGACTGATGTTAATGTAACAAACTTTTTAGGTCTATCAATTCAGTCAAACCTCAAATGGAATCATACTTAAATGAACTGAACACAAAATTAAGTTCATTATGCTCGTTGTGTATATTTTGCGAATGATCATTCCTGTTTGAGATATGGCATACTATTATGGGGAAACACATCTTATAGATCCCAGACTTTCAGATTACAAAAAAAATGCGAATAATAAGCAAATCCCACGCACGTGATTCTTGTAAGTCTCTCTTTATTAATCTAGGAATTTTACCACTACTTTGTCTCCTGATTTACGAATCAGTAGTTTTTATCAAAAATGACTTACTTAAGGGCGGGAATATATTTTCAGCAAACGCCGATGTCTATAAGTATAACACACGACGTAGTAATCGTATTCACCATGTGGTAGTATCAACAGCTCACTACAAAAAATTCACATACAATTCATGTTCATTACTCTACAACACTTTGCCAGAAGACTTTAAACGATTAAATTCGATAGAAAAGTTTAAGTCCCAAGTAAAAACTTTTCTGCTGCATAACTGTTTCTATACAATTCGAGACTATACCGAGCATCAAAAGGAAAGTAAGATTAATTTTAACCTTCCAGAGGGCGCGCGTAAAATGTTCACAACAGCACGTGAAGTTCACACGTGAAGTTTACGTCACTAAGCATTTAACCCGAATAGAGCGTTACAAATACTGAATATAGCGTGCAAAGTAAACAGTGGCTGCAGGAATGCATCACTAAAGATACCTGCAAGGAATACCAAGTACGCAGAAGTCTTTGACAACAATGAGGTGACAGCAAATCAAAAAAATCTGCTATTGTCGTATAATTTACGACAGTGCGCCCGCTGGAAGGTTAACAAAGTTAATGTAATTATTTATTATTTGGACTGTATAATTCTAAAGAACCTGTAACTACCACAGCTTCTGGGTTGATGGCCCCCATCTCGATCAGGTTTTTCGTCCAGTTTCCCTGATCTTTTGAGCAAATGCTGAGATGGTCCCTTGTTTTGCTTCTGGACATAAATGTAACTTCATTATATGTGCACGTCTTCTGAATTTCAGTGGGAAATACAGTTATTCAAATTATCGTTTTCCATATTTTCGCGGCGAAAAGTATTACTCTTTCATGAAGAACATGAAGAGGGTTAAGGACACAAATTTATAGCTAATTTACCTTTGAAAATAGATTTTATTATACACGAGTGAATATTTGATATTTTATTATACAAAACTTGAAAAAAAAACGCTTTTTTTCTGTATTCAAAATTCGACTAGAATATGGTTTACGATAGAGATCATAGGATTATGAAAACGTGCACAAATTTCACTTCTCCCCATAGCTCTTCACACAGTTTTAAATTGTTTTTGACGTAAATAAATAAAAAAATACCTTTGGGTGATGTACGTTGTGATGTACGGGTGATGTATGGGTGATGATGTCGATATCATGAAACAAGTTATAAGATTTTAAATAAAAGTAACACATTCCTAATTACATATTAAGCATATTTTCGTGAAAAATTGAATGATATTCCTTATACAAGATAATGTGTAAGAACGTGTTCTCCAAAGCGACCAATCAAATGTTAAAAATATTTCCGTTCATTGCATTTGAATGCGCCGCCGATTCACATTTCCGCACAGCGCAGTCTATCTCGCAAACCTCTAGAGGAACGGTGACCCGGCGATACATCGCGAACGCCATCTATCAGCCGGTTGTTCGACTACACTAGGGGATGCATGGGGTCCGCACGCTGGCTGCCAGGCGGCGCCATGAGCGGGGGTGGGCGCAGCGCCGCGAGCGTCCCCAGCGCCGCGCCGGTCGATGGCGGCGGCCGCCGCACTCACCGGCGCCGTCGGATCCCGCGCGCACTGTCCCAAATCCGCCATGCGGAGAAAAACACACCGCCAGCGGCTGTGGGGGTTGTAACTCTGATCTTCCATGCTCTTTCAACTATGAAACTGTCTCCCCACGTGCTTCCGGCCTTTTATCTCCAGGCTTGTATTCGAATGGCAGTGATGACTAAAGAATAGAACCCGTCTCACTGTGCGATGTATTGTCTAACTACCTGATCAATGTGTTCCAAGGGATTGCTATTATTATTATTATTATTATTATTATTATTATTATTATTATTATTATCAACCGATTTTTCACACTTTCCCTGCTTTAGCAGGGAAAACTTTCACCTGTCCAATTGATGTTATAGGACTAGGTTCGGACTGCGCAGGAAGGAAATGTGACTATACAACCGACCACTGTGACGTGTCTTACCGCCCCCTGGCGGCGCCTGCGCGCCCTTTCTACTTCCTGGCTCAGCCTAAACCCATCTTAGACACGCCCCCTTCCTGCTCAACCTAATGGTCTGTCTATTTGTGGCTTCCATAGACAAAGGCACATCCTGTCTTTTATGTATGCAAGCATCACTATGCCACACTATTATGAGGATGTCAGGGAGGCTATGATCAACTGTTTTATCCGTCATAATAGGCCGATCCCAGTACAAGACGTGCGTCTTCGTCTCGAGCACAGCATCTGGTTCATACTTGTAATATGCTGGAACATTATTCCCCATCATTTCAAGTTTCATTCCCACTTCTCCGTGAATGAGTTTTGCCACTTGATTATGTCTGCCTAAATAGGCACTCTCTGACAAAGTACTGCACCCAGCCATTATGTGTTCAATAGACACTCCATTGTTACCACATCTTCTACATTTATCTATATCATTTGTTTTTAAGATATGTTTTTCATAGTTTTTAGTTCTTATTACTCTGTCCTGAATTGCTTCTACAAAACCTTCAGTTTCCGGGTACAGGAGACCGTTGCTCAACCACTTCAAGGACGCAGCTTTGTCAATCATAGGGTCCAACAGAGAGTTCGGAAATTTACCATGAAGTATCATTTGTTGCCAATTTTGTACTTCCTCCTTTAAAGTTGTTACTGCAATATTCGTGTCTTGGGTGCTTAAATTAAGTGGGGTGTATCCATTGACAGCTCACACCACCTTCTGCATGAGAGAATCCTGAGACCTAAGTATAGCGTCTCTCATTTTTTGTTCTTGGGTTCTGCAAAGTTTAAAATATTGAATAGCCCTCGACCACCTTCTCTTCTAGGTAAATACAAAACGGATAACAGAAGAGTTAGGATGCAAACATCTGAATTTTGTAAGAAGACGTCTAGTAAGTCTATCCAATGAATTTAGATCCACATCAGACCATTTTACAATACCAAAGCTATATATCAGCATAGACCCAGCTGTTGATGGCCGTAATTATGTTTTTCCCAGCTAGCTTCGTATTTTGTATTTTGGTTACCCTCTTCTTGTACTTCTCGGTAAACTCGTGTTTAATTTCACTGTAGTCAAGTTTTGTATTTTGTTGTATTCCGAGGTATTTGTAAGCAGCATCAGGTTGCAGTTCTTCTATGCCTTGGACATTTTTACACAACTTTTCTGCTTTACCTTTCCGTATGCTTTATGGTGGCGCATTTATCCACACCGAAGCTCATCCTAATATCTTGGTTGAATATTCTAGTAGTATCTATAAAGGAACAAAGTTTTTGATGTGTTCCAGCATAAAACTTCAGATCGTCTGTAAATAAAAGATGATTTAATGCCTTATGACCTGATGAAGTTATTTTGTAGCCAATGGTACTATTGTTTAACAATGACGACAACGGATTTAAGGCTAGACAGAATCATAAGGGTGAAAGAGAGTCTCCTTGGAATATTCCACGTTTAATGTTCATGGTGCATATTTTCGCCTTTATTAGCATGCAGATTTACCCTCCATGTTAGCATCAATGACTGTAGAGTGTTTATGATCTTCAGAGAATTCTGTAGATTCCTAGGATTCTTATCAACCAGTCATGAGGAACCGAGTCAAATGCTTTTGTGTAGTCTACATAACACATGTGAAGGTTTTTCTGCTTACTCTGGATTTGTTTTAAAACTACAGAATCTATTATAAGTTGGTGTTTGAAATCTAGAGCACCTTTAATACATCCTTTTTGTTCCTTTGCTATTAACCCATTTCTTTCACAATGCTCATAGATTTTTTCACTGATCAAGGATGTAAATAATTTGTAAATAGTAGACAAACACGTTATTGGTCTGTAGTTTTGTGGTTGCGAGACATCACCTTTTTTGTGAAGCAAGAAGTTATTTCCTTCGGTAAGATGAAGTGGGATCTTACTCGGGTCATTTAGTGCTTCTGTAAAGCAGATGGCCAATGGTTCATGGATTGCTGTGAAATACTTCAGCCAAAATTTTGAAGTCCATCTGGTCCGGGTGACTTCCAGTTATTGGTCTTCTTAATGCTTCTTCGTATGTCTTCGGTCGTGAAACGAGTGACCAACATAGGTGGTATAGAAGCACTTTGCTCTTCGCTTTCCCTAATCCAGTCTGCGTTCTGGTTAAAATGCTCACATTTCGACGAAATTGATCTCCAATAATCCTCAACTCACCGGGCTCTAGATTTAGAGATGAATCTGCCTGACTTCCCGACTCCAGTTGTCTGAAAAACATTTTCTTGTTTTTCTTGAAATCGATATTCTGCTTCTTTCTGTTACATAGAGCATTATACCTTTTCAATCGTGCTCCTTTCAGCTTAGCTTTCTGTCGGTACTCATCCTTCAGTTCCAGAAGTCTTTGCCGACAATTAAGATCTCCTAGACTAATTTTTGTCTGAGCACATATTAGTGTTATCTTCTTTAATATTTTTCGGGTGCGGGTGCCCTTCAGAAATTCATTAATCAAATCTGCCCTTGCTCGGAAGTGATCAACACTCGTTTCAAGTCTCCTCTTCCAGGCCGTTTTTTTTTCTTTAACACCTCGTTGAACGTGCCTCCCTGGTGCATATGTCTTTTGGCCATTAAGTTTGATTACCGTTGACGCGCTTATTATTATTATTATTATTATTATTATTATTATTATTATTATTATTATTATTATTATTGTCCATACAATTCCTTACGGGCAAAGGTCACTTGTAGATTGAGGGACAGATGTAGATCATCCATCAGATCAGCCACTTCTGCAGCTAACATCGTGATGCTAGCTAGGTGTTAGTAACATTTCATTAAATCCTTGAACACAGTCTACATAATTATACATTTGAAAATTTCACAGATTCCTTGTCCTAACAAGATCTTTACGTGTATCAGTCGGCTACAGTTACGGTTATAGTTATCCTTCGAAGAGGGTCCCTTTCAAGAGATTAAAGATGTTCCATTCATTTCTGCGTTGTTCATTTCAGTGCATTTCTATGCTTCTGGTATAATGATTATAGTCAGATATATTATTTCTGCTGATTTTGTTTTATGGCTGACTGATCTTCGTACATTTCAATTCAAATATTCAATCATTGATTCTGCGAAACATCTGTAGAGTTTTGAGGGTTTTTTTTCGATTTCCTTCACCTCAAATTCAAAATATATGAATGGTGCCATTGTTCATTAAAACTTCGTATTTCCTCTTTTTATGGATTGCATCAATAGCAACATTGTTTCGAAGATAATTAAAATGATTCACGGGTCTAGGAATATTTTTACTTACCTGTGTAAGTAATCGTCTCCTGTATCATTTCAGTAGTATACCTTTGGGTTCCCGCTCTCACACGCAACCAATCTCTATAAATAAGGTCTCTAAAGAAAGAGAATTTCACAGAGACTTGATGAATTTTCACTTTGACTTTAAAAATATGGATAATTTCTTTAAAAAAACGCATCGAAATATTCGTGTAAAATGCAACCCGCATCACATGTCAACATATATCGGCAAATAACTCATAAACAAAGCGTTTTAGAGCCTTAAAAAGTAAAATATTTAGGCCAAAGGCCTCAAATAAACGTTTTTTCACACAATAATCTACAAAAATGAGACATTCCCCGATCCATTCAATTAACTTTTCGGTTCCACGCTTCAATACTAACAAGGCCACCTCAATATGTCAGCCCTTCCTGCTGGTAACAATTTTTGGGGTGACACGCTTAGAAGGCTTAGATTCGACAATCTTTATTTACGCTTTCTGTTAACACCGTAATTTGTGCAGTCTGACGAGGTTTATTTGCATAATCATTAATTCAAGATTTGCTCTCCAGCAACAACTAGAAGTACTATTATAGTTGCTTGATACCTATACCTATGAAGGGTGTTTCTTATGCGTGTAGTGAAACTATTCAATTAACGTTTTTTCATGGTCTGTAAGTGCTGTGTACTTAATTGTGGAGGGATGTGGATGTTCAGTGAAGAGTGAAGACTGTGTTTGTGTTTTACCTGTACCAATATTTTCGTTATCATTCGATGAAATTTTCAAGTGAACAGGTTCAGACACGTAACTTTCTCAAAAGAAAATGCTAATATTTTTGTGACTATCACAAAAAACTGAAACCTAACTTGGTGAATTGAAAATTTGTTTCAAACATCAATTGCATTGTTATTTTGTTTGATATTCTTTAAGTACATTAGTAGTTCCTCTCCTTTATGGAAAGGTTAGGTAAATGGATAGGGAAAGGGTGGGATTTAACATGCGAGAGTTCTCGCACGGGTACGCTAGTATAGATAAAGTTATGTTGGGCAACTAATCAACAACGAACGGAAATTATAGTTTATGGTTTATTTTTTTTTCAGAGACGTCTGCCTATCTAATTCACCACATTCGGCATATGTATATAACTGGTGACGAACATCTGCAAAAGTTAGGACTCGAATTTTGGGGTCTTCCTGTCCTTCCTGTCGCAGAGTCAGCGGAATCACTGGCTATCAGTTAAACTCAGCCGTTGGCGGGTTATCCAATCGAGAACTCCATTACAACATAATTTTTTGAAATCGAAGCTCCACATTGGATGTCTCTCCGGACCGCTGACCCTGTGTTTAAAATCGGACGGAAGAGAAGAGTTTCGCGCGTGGCTGAGGCCCACTGTGAGGCCCCAGGGCGCTCAAGTGGCACGGCGTGGCATGGCGAGGCGTAGCGGGGCGTGGCATGGAGTGGCGTGGCATGGCGAGGCATGACGTGGCGTGGCTTGGCATGGAGCGAGGTGGCCTGGCGTAGCGAGGCATGGCGTTGCGTGGCGTTGAGTGGTGTGGCGTGGAGTTGAGTGGCGAGACGTAGCGTGGCGTGGTATGGCGAGGCGTGGAGTGGCGGGCGCTCTCCGCAGAAGCCACGCGCGCTTCGAGTCCGGCTGCAGCAGCGCCCCCGCCACGCCTCTCGCAGCTGCACTCCCACTCCCATACGGGGCACTTGGCTCTGAATAATGGATAATGGGGGAAGGAAGGGGTGGAAATAAAATGTGACCCGTAAGTCGTCGCGAACTGTTTTGAAACGTCTACTGTGTACACTACTGTAGAAACCTTTTCTGGATGTGTTGAACAAAAGCACAACAAATACGGCGTTTCGAGGGTAAACAACCGAAAATAACTAAGTTTAAAAACCATGTTTCTGGATACATCAAGGGGAAGTTGATATTTTTTGCTAGATATGAAATAAAAGAGGTTTCGTTTACAGACACACTTTAATAAATTTGAGTAGTTTATAAATTTGAGTAGTTTAATAAATTTGAGTAGTTATAAGTGTGTTTATTTGGTCTTATGTGCTGTTTCCCTTTGTTGAAAAAAGAAATAAATATGTATGAAATGTATGAATAACGAAGGCGATTGAAGGCTTCAAATTGTTGTCGGTATCACATCTTATGAAATTTGCCACATTTGGCGGATTTAATATTAAAATTTTATAGTAAGTTATCTCGACAGCTAGAAAATGTAAATTTTAGTATTGTGATTCTGTTTTGGCCCTACATGTTGCTTGTGACGTTACGTATTTTCGTGTGTGTTGCAAAGCTTAGAGAACTTTTGTATGAAATATTTATGTCAGAAATGTCTCCTACCTGTCATGTGAGAAACAGCGAATTTAGTATGCGTGAAAATGCTCGCAAAATGAAGGCTTTTTAAACTGGCAACGGTATGTTTTTTTAATTTACTAGGCACTTATTAAAAATAACATAGTTTTGTAAATTTGTTACAAATAAAATATAAATTTGGCAAAACAAAAATTTGGTAAAAATACTTTTACTCAACGCAACATATAAAAACTGAATTAGTGAACAACGTGTGTGGCTCATCACTTTTCATCTCATCCACCGCCAATATCTTCAGCCTAATCGACAAGTTTTATCCACATGATTTGGAGTTCATTTAGTGGCGTTTTAGGAACCTCCCAAACTATTAAGGTCATGAGTGACACACATCTAATGTGTAGATAGATGATGAGAAGATAGCGGATGGAAAAAGGAGCGGAGGAGGAGACGAGCAGAAGCGAGTGGAATGAGACGTGGGGGAACGGAAGTACGCTGAGACAACTTGCCGAAATCAATATATGTCCACATGGATTGACGCGGGGGGATGAGAGGCAGACTCAAGCGATGTACGCATCAGTCATTAAGCACGGAGCCTCGCCTCACATGCAGTTTAATCTCCTGCCCCTAGTCTTCATGGCTGCTGTATAAACGCCCTAAAGGTGTTGAAACGTCTTACGCCGTTGACATAAGCGTCTTGTGAATGGACTGTGGAAGTTTATTCTGAATTCAGTCATGTGTGATATGCCAAAAGACCCCACGACATTTTCATCGTGAAAATTACGAGGGGAAACAGACGTATTTGGACATTCAGAACCAAAGAGCAGACGTTGTCAACAAACGTAGGGATTCTTTGCACTATATCAATTATATTAAATATGTCTCTTTAAGGCCTAATCGTAATGAGACGGAATAAACGTGAAGGAGGCTTTGGGAATTCGTGCTTGGAGGAGACGGAGGAAGCTTGCAAGCTTGTCTTATGATAGCCAGCGATCACATCGAACGACGACGGTACGTGGAAATTTTAGTTTTTATCGGGATTCGAGTTATTGGGAAAAAGGACTTTGAGGCGACGTTTTGGAGGTTCATGCTTTTAAAGCAACGTAGTGTTATTGAATATCAAAAACATTATTATTCAAAATATGAACGGGGAATTTTATGTTTTGGGGTGAGTTCATTTCAGGTGTTTGATTTAAATGGAATTCGCATTACCGAAGGATTTAGATACAGTAGCTTCGTAGCTGGGTAAAAGAATATTAATAACATCAGTGGATGATAATAGCAGTCGCGCATAGGGTTCCATATGGAACCGAAATTAGGGCCAGTAGCGTCGCGATGCAATATCTCGAAGGGTTTAAGAAATTAATCCACTAATTAGAGATACCACGGGCCTTCAAAATTTCGACGGACCATCGCAGACATCACTTGGACCGCACAGGGAACCATCCGAGAAAATTTTCAGCCGAGAAGACACCCACTCGCGAAATGTCGTAAGCTAACGAACTTTCTATATAAAATAAGCCGAACGGTACAATCTATAATCAAAGAAATTTTCAATTACCAAGTCATGAGATCTCGCATATTGTAATTTTAGCGATAATAAATGTTAACTGTTATTGTTTTCTAAAAGAGAAAAGGCTGAGAATTCCTGCTGTTGCCATCAATTCGACAGTAAGTTTTATCTTCCAGAGAAATTCCAGTGATCGTGATTCTGTACAGAATCACTCGTACGTATGCAACAGGTAAGGAACGTTGTATGTCAGAACCCACAAATTTAAATGAAAGTGATCGAATAATATTTAAAAAAACTGAACAGTATATAGTAGATACTAGAAATACGTAGTAATTAATATTAGAAAAATAAAGGAACGTTGCACATGTGAGATTTTTTTGGACATTCATTGATTCCAAACTAAATTGAGGAATTGATTCACATTTATTTCTATCTATGGTTAACTTGTGCTTGATTCGTTTATTTGTTCTTGATTTATTTATTCGTTCTCTATTATTCTTGTTCGCATGAGATCAGTGGTCATGTAGTTAAAATGCAAGAAAGGCACGCTTTAAAATTTCTTTTTGAAGAAATATTCATTACTTGCATAATTCTGTGATTATTATTTACGTATTGCTAGTTTAATTAAAAGCGTGATGAAAGTAAAGAACGTGGGCTCTTCGAAAGTACGGTATTAATGACCTGTCCCGTGTATATCTGTTTGATGACTTAATTCATACGTATACCTATTTTCATCTGCTTTCTGCCATGATTTGTAACAATTCTTACAATACTACTTTTCACGACGATTTTTGAACGATTTCGTAACAATGCAAATTACTCGTAAAAACTGTCCTTGACACCCATCTCACGCACTGAACTGGACGACCTTTGAAATAATAAAAGCTGGCGCTCGAACCCGTACGGCTGGCGAAATAATACATTTCGCAGAGCGCCGCGGTCTTCGGCGTTGTTCAGCTGTTTTAGAAACAAAACAAAATAAATAATTAAAAAAAGGAAATCTTGTCTGAACGAACTGTAGGAGCAGCTGCGCGCGGTGTGTTGCAGGGCCCACGCCGCAGGGCGCGCTCCGTCTGACGGCGGCGTTGCGGGCCGAGCACCCTGGCGCCGGCGGCGGCGGCGGGAGCGGCGGCGGGGGTGGCAATGGTGGCGGCCAAGGGCAGGCGCTGCAGGCGCGCATCGAGGCGCTGGTGCTGGGGCTGGTGCGCGACGCGGCCGCCGGGCGCGGCCCCTCCTTGCTGGTGCCCACGCACCGCTGGCGGGCTCTGCGCCGGCACGCGCCCAGGTACGTTGGCTGCTCCCCAGGTGGAAGTACAAGCAGTGATGCCACGAGCGGGAGTCCGTGGCACGAGTGCCACGGCGAAATCGCCCCTTTTCGTTGTTCGTCGCCCCGCCACCAGAGACAACGCCATCCCTATTGTAAAACGGCGGGGTTACTAATAGTTTCCTTTCCTGACGCTAGTTGCGCAGAGAAGCTCGTGGCATGCCACGGTGTTACGACTTGTGCCACTGCCACCAGTAGAAGACCGTATCACCACTGAAGTAGAAGCTTGGGTGGCAAAGGGTATCAGTTGATGTCACTGCAGTGCCTCTGACCGGAAATGTCCTAGGGTTCCAGTCTGACGGTGGCAGGATTTTCGATTCTATAGTACAATTTTGATAACTTTGCCCCTCAAGGCCCGTCTTCACGATGGAATATGTAACAGCATTTCGCGTCCTTCCAAGTCGTGCGTCTGGATGTCGCATGATCGCGACTGTATCTAGAGTCCCTCGATACAGAGAGGCATTCCATTGTTTCTCCAATCCTGCCATTTTATGTCCAGTTGTAAGGAAAATTGGACATGTGTGGTATTCTGGGTGTTGAGAACCATGAATCTCTCTCAAACCAATAATAATATTCTTAAAAATCTGCATTACGTCACCAATTATAATCATTTCTGTTCAACTTCTGAATTCTGCTTGACGGGGCTATCGGGTGAGAAGATTTTAAATGGCGGTGGTTGCGCTACTCTCTGTGTCTAGGAACTCTAACCGTATCAAGCAGGGTTTGCGATCATGCGACATCTAACGGTACGAGCGAGAAATATGCGAAATGCCGTGTGATATTCCATCGTGGCCATAGGGGCTTGAGGGGCAGAGTCATAAAAATCGCACTACAGCTAGATAGCTGAGTCAATTTCAGTCGTTGTCTGGAGGAGACTTCTAGCGGCCGGCTGCTCTGATCGGTAGTTTTCCGTGGTTTCTCCGATCAACACCAGGCGAATGCCGGAGCAGTACCATAACAAACGCGCACGGACCGCGCGCGATCTTTCCTTCCTCTTCCTTGTCTTATCCTCGCATACGCCCTTACTCTTACATGCACTACACAACCACACATGTTCGAAAACCAGTCAAGGGCATGGAGCTTGTCCCGGCTGGGGCAGTGCCCCGCTGTTGGGAGATATCAGGTTTGGTTGGTCTCTCTCCAGCGGGGGAAGATCACCTTCAACTCCCGAGATAGAAACATACACTATATTTACTGGATTAATGACGTTAGCCGTTGAAGCCCTCGGAATCACCAATCAATCAAATCCAGGTGGAAGTGTGCGGATTGTCAAGGAAAGAACAATTTCTTAGATAATTTGTTAAATAATTTTGTAGATGTCATTATTAAGCGGACCTTATTTGACATCAGTATTCTGGAAGTAACAGATAAAAGAGTATTCTTTTCGGTTTGCTATATTGGTTTTATTACTATTTTAATTCCAACTTTGTGAGAATTTCTAGTTTTCTTGTTTGTGGAATTGAAACGACAGGGCAAAAATAAACACAACTGTCAGATCTATGTCTGTCAGATCTATGGTGATCATAACAGCAACAAGCAAGAAACGCAATAAATTTTCAACCCTTTAAGGTAAAAAAAGATTTTGCTATTTTTATACTGAACTGCGCTATTAATTCTCATGAAATTCGTATTTGTCTTGTCCTCCATCAATACCTTTTCCATCCTGTCATCAAACGGCAGAAACGTGATCAGCGTTCTTCCGCCGTGTTTTCACGGCAACTATCAGCCTTCGCGTTAAACACTGTCTCGTCGGTAAGTCAACAGCGCCGCTGAACACACACGCGCAGATGTTATTTCGCTCGCGCTCCCGCGCTCTGCCCGCCGGCCACCGAGCAGCCAGGCTGGGCGGGCGGGGGGCGGAGGGTGGGCAGCGGGAGAACGGCGGGCAGGGGACGCACGGGTGGTGGGCGGATGGAGCAGGGCCGGCAAGAGGGAGGGGTCGTCTTATGCGCACTGCTTCCACCTGATAGATGGATAGATAGATAGAGATATACATAAATAGGTAGGTAGGTAGGTAGATAGATAGATAGATGGATGGACAGATAGATAGGTAGTAGACATATAAGTTCTTTTTGAGCTTATCGTCGGTGTTAAACGTGGTTAGAATTTGAATAATTACAAAACTGATTACAGTTAGAATTAAAGTTAATAAGCTACAATTCACTTCTAATTATCTCTAATTTAAAGTTTTGTCCTTATTTTCCTTTGACTTATTGCTTACCTAACACTTCACTCCACTTCACTTCACTACGCACGATACTACTACTTCACTTCACTGGGACATGATCGTATTAATAAGAATAATGAGCTGCTGAAAAATAGCACTACAAAAGAAGGGAAAAGGAAATCAATATTTTTAATAAAATTTTCTAGACGATACAGAAAATTCAAATCTCTCCGTCTTCTAATATGCTGATTGAATTTGAGAAAAAACTGCGTTGAAATTTAAAAAAAAGTATGTTCATGAAAGAAATTTTTCCACTAGTAAAGAGGGAAGTGCTTAGTTTATAATTTAGTAGTTCGAAGCTTGAGAAAAAACCTTGAGGTTATTTCAAGTTGTTCCATTTGTGTCTCAGAAACGAAAGTGTTCATCTGCTTCCGTTATTACACAAAATGCATTTCAAATTTTAAATTTGACTCCAGGTCTCTAGTTAAGCGATTATAGCTCCTCCTTGCGATAATGCGATGACGGGGTGTAAAAACGTTTTGCTGCTGAGAGAAATACAGTTCTTCTACAGCAAATCACTTTCACCAGTTGGCTTCCAGTTTCCATTCAACAAAACGTTTTGAAAAATACGCTATACATTTGTAGGATTTCTAGAGTGCCTGGGATTCCACGGAATTGGATTGACGTCAAAGCCAGAGCTCCGTGCTGCCATCTGTTGGCCAAGAAACGAAGCACGTACGTGGGTGTACTTGAATGTGTATGTTTGCATTTAGTTTCGTGTGTGTAGAATTTTTCGTATTAGTCCGCGCGATTTGGCGAGAAATATATAAAATCTCGGATGCCCGCAAATAAATTATGCACGACTTTTCATTGATAAATTTGCAGTCGTTTTTAAGAAAACGGTGTGAAGCGTTATTAGAAATAGCGAAATTCGAAGTTCATTTTTACACGAGTCTTTCGAGTTTTCAAAAAAAAAATCATTTGAAGAGATTTAAAGCACTTCCACTCACAAATGTAATGATGTATAGAAATTGCTGGAAATGTATTAACGGCGAGAGATATTTAAAAAAATTACATTTGTGTATATTTAAAAAAACAAATGAGTACAACAAAGTTAAATTTATGTCATCTTAAACAGTACAATTAGCACTATCCGTAAGAAACATTTGAAGAAAAAATTTAGAACCGTTTTTGAGAAAATGGCGTTTGAGCATTTGTGAAAATGCAGAATTTTAGGCTCCTTTTCACAGAAAACGCTTGAGTTTTCGAGAAACGTTATAAGACAATTTAAAGAACATGTACTCTTGAATGGAATAACGTGAACAAGTCGCTGCTAATGTAAATATTAAGAACGTGAGAGGCTAGTAAAAAATTACATTTATGTAATAAAAATTACATTTATGTAATTTTTGAAAAAAGAAACGAATAGAGCAATATGGCGTTTATGTCATCTCATAGCGTTCATTTAGCACTATCCCTACCAATAATTTAAAGAAAATTTCGGAACCGTTTCCGAGAAAACCTTGTTTTGTTACTTTTTAAAATTGAATTATATTTCACGCAGTATTGCTGGAAAACTACTAAAAGTTTCTAAAAAATACAATCACATTATTGAAAGAACGAAGTATGAAGAAAAAATTTCACTTTAAGGAAAAATGTATTCAACTTTGTAGTTGTAGGAAGACGCCAAAAAATTCAAACTTTTGCAATTTTCGGAAATTTAGAGTTGACAGTGAAAATAGGACCTATGCCACCTTTAAAAGTGTATTTTACTCTATTATTACAAGACATTTGAAGAAAAAAAGTTTGGAGCCATTTTTGAGAAACGTTTGAAAATGTTCCAGGGACTTCATGTAAATTACCCACAAAAATTAATGAATGTTTTTCAAAATCGCAGATCTGCAACTCAGGCCAGATCGACGGGTTTATTCAGTTTGGAAAAAAATCGTACCCATAGTTTAGGTGCTAATGTTGTTTACATACACCAGCCAGGCAGGCAGACAGAGAGACGGACAGACATTTCTTAAACCACACTTTTTCGGTATTAGGATTACCCCAAGACGTGTATTTCCGTTGAATTCTCGAAATCGATTTTCCGCAGTATTACATAACTTTCTCTATACTACCTATATACTCCGTATGTACCCTCGTGGAAACATAAAATTTCGCGTCGAAAATGCCTTGGCCCGCCGGCTTGAGGGCGATGGACATCCCTGACCGCCGACAGCGATATCTCCCGTTGGGTTTGAAAACTACGTTCTCTAGACCGAATTATAAAGATAAAATATTTTATAAACTCTCTAATCAAATACATTTAAACACTCATTGAGAGCTCACAGTAGTAGTAGTACAGAGCTAAAAAACTTCCGTGATTCCTACCCATGAAAGTGAATTGACATTAATTTTTGTATACGTAATCTTACATTCAAGTTTCCTTAATTTAAAATGTGCTTGTTACAAGAAAGGCGCGAGAGTAGCGAATGCACATCTCAGTGCCAAAGTGTTGTTCCAGAACTGGAAAAGTGCCACGTTCGATTACCGGTATAGATAGATATTTTTATTCATTCTACATTGCCACAAGATCGTCTAAATTACAACATTCTACATTTGTCTTGCCAATGTTCTGCATAAAGCACCCAAAATTTGCATTCGCAAACAAGGCGAATATTTGAATTCTGAAGAAATTACGTATTTGAGCCATTCCACGTCAAATCGCACAAAAAAGACCAAAATTTGACCTTCATATTTTTAATTATTTCTAATTTTTTCTATTTGTTATATGGATCAAATAAGTGAACACATGTATTTTTATTTTATTCTAACTTTATTATTTTCGGAAATATTGTATAATGAAATTTGCTAAAAATGACGCGCATCACTAACTTAAAAATATCATATATTTGAATACACCAGTTATAGAAATTCCGTTCAAATTCCATTCGAAACTTAAAAACATGCTTAATTTTTAAGATTTTACAAAATATTTAATTTTTTGAATTTTCAATTTTTTTTAAAAAACTGAAATTTTGAAAATTGAATATTTTTGTAAACTCGATGAGCTAAAAATTTTTAAAAAATATTTATAAACGTACTAGAGTATTGATAATAAGTACAGAAGAAACCAAAGTGGGATCTCAGTAACTTTAAAAGATATTAATATTTTACTAACCAGTGTGTAATAGATTGCTGCAATAGACACGGTTTTTTGCTTTACTGGTCGTCGGTTTCTTTGGATGAAGCAGTAATTTAAGTACTTCTTGAGGTGGTGAAACTTCATGGTTGAATTTATAAATAATAATATTTATGTGCATTAATATACATATAAATAATATTAATATATTTATAAATAATTTATAACTTTATAAATAATTAAAAGACGGATTTTTTCTCAAGTTTTGACTGACATTTTGAAATTTTCTGGTCCCTCACAACTCACTTTAAATACAAGTACTCGCTACCATAGAGTTTCTGAACTTTCGTCACAATGCACAGTTTTAATGCCTTACCAAATTTACTTCAGTTCTGGACAAAATTCCATTTTGTTCAGACAACGTTTTAGACACTTTTATCATGCGTTCGCTTGCTGCAAAAAGTCGTTTAATTTTATTGTATGTCTAACTTTCAAAAATTGTCAAAATTTAAATTTTCAAAGTCATGTCAACTGTTGAGTGAATCGATAAGTTACTAAATACTTTGTCTGATTTTTCGATGGACGTCGAAGGATCTTCAATGTGAAAAAAATGTATGTGTTGGCACTTTGTAGTACTTTCTAAAATTTCTCATGGGGATGCCATTTTGTTCCAATTTTCTTTTCTTGGCGGGGGTTTCTCCTATTGCAATTAAACTCATGTTTATCTTCTCTTTATTCATTTTGCAGACACTTGACGAACTATCTGAAGAGCTTAAATTCTCACTGCCTTAATTTCCACTTTTTTTACTGGACATTCTGCTACTTTCGTTAATGCCACGGAAGCCACTGATCTCGACGCTATCTTCATTAAGAAAAGGCCGTTTTGGAAGCCGATTCCCTTTCTTCCGAAATGAATCACAAATTCGCCAACCTAATGACTCCTGTAAATTCACCAGCAAATCGTGGTTTACGCGTCTTTGAGATTTTCTTTTTTAAAAATCGTGATCAGAAAGTTTAAATGGATTGATTCATCTATCTCATACGCTGATCGCCACTCATGTTGCGCAGTGTATACACGATTCACAGAACAAATACTAGCATTCTTGTCTTCATAAGTATTGCGACTAATGTTGAGAAAATTTTAACATGTCCCTTGACAAGTGGTCGATTGTATTTCACGAGCAAGGTCAGGAGAGCACCCCCATCCCTAGGATGCAAAGGGACTCTGCAGTAAAATTCGTTTTGCTGACACGAGATAAAGCATTCGTTTTGCTGTCACCCATCCCTTCTGGGGAAAGAGTGAACATATGATTTACTAATGTTTCTTGAAACCCAAATCAGACAGAGTGCCATTCGTTTTATTTTTCGTCGGCATTAGTATCCAAGACTGATCGAATACAATTCGTTAGTGCAGGGGCAGAAACCACGTGCCCGAATACCATACTTACAATAGATTTTTTTATCTGAACGTGTTGAGTGCCCACTTTTTTCTTGTTATGTTTTGTAGAAAATTGAACAAGAAATATGCCTATTTTTTTCAAATTTTTATCTGAGAGAGTTCATAAAGAAATTTTCGTTTTTTAAAAATAATTACAATTTTTAATGAAATACTTATTTTTTGAGAAAGTAATTTACAGATGAATAAAATACACATATCAAAAATTTAAACGAAACAAACCAGTAATTTTTATGTTAAGTATATTCAGAGCGTCAATTAATCATATTTTGCAAAGTACGCGTAAATTTCAAAATTTAATATAGGCGAAACTACACAAATTAACAATTTTCAGGTAAATAAAGAAACACGTGCCTCTCTTTTTGATGTCCAGAATTAATGCCATATATTCGAATCATTTTTTTTAATAGTCGTGTCAATTCGAGTGCGATTTGACGTGGAATGGCTCGTATTTCAATTCGTTTCGCTCTCACCTATAAGAACATAGGTGACTCACAAGTCACCCACGATGTTACCCACAAAAATATGTATGACACAATGTCATACATTCTGGGGGCAGAGTGAATACTAATAACTCTTGAAACCCTTATCAGGTAGACGGTCATTCATTTTTTAGTTCTTCAGCACTTGTATGAAAGACTGGCCGAACACAATTAGTTTGAGCATGGGTAGGCAGAGCGCGCCCTCATATTTACAATTGATTTTCTTAGAGCTGTATATGTGAAGTGCCCACTTTTTTTTGTTGTATTTTATAGAAAATTAAACAAGAAACACGCCTATATTTTTTTCAAATTTTTATCTCATCGAGTTTATATAAAAATTTTACTTTTTTTGAAAAAAAATACATTTTTTAAAAAGAAAAAAATATTTTTTCAAAAATTTATTTACAGAGGAATAAAATACACATTTCAAAGTATTAAATGACATTAACAAGAAATTTTTATATTTAGTACATTCGGAGAAATAATTGATCTTATTTTGTGAAGTACCTGTAAATTCCAAAATTTAATATAGCCATAACTACACAAATAATCAATTTTCAGGCAAATAAAAAAATACGTGTCTCTTTTTGATGCCCAGATTTAAGAAAAAAATATCGTACATTTTAAAAAATGTCGTGTCAACTCTTGTGCGATTTGACGTGGAATGGCTCATTTGACGATTATGTAATTTAGATTTAGTAATACAATTTGTATAAAAAATTAACGTAAAATACGACTGCTTCTAGTATTATTATATAACTATGCTAGTGATGTCTTTCTGCTTGCTACAATTTTATAGTTCAGAAGAGAGTTGAATAAACTCATCTCTTTTGTTGCGAGACATTATCGATTTTCTCCCTTTCTGAGTATCAGGCCTCAGAATTTCAACTGTCCTTGATAGTTACGACTGCAGGTCAAAATGAGATAAGCATGCAGCGTTGCCTTTCGGTAATGAAAGAAAAATCAATTATTTAACTCATAACCAAGGAAACGGAACTTTCAACCCCCATTCATTTTTCGACCACGCTCACCATGCAAACGAGAGGGGGTTATCCTATTATTGGGAGAGAGACACCTATTTGTCTCGGAGGTGGCGCTTTTGGTTTCCTTATTTGTCATGTGTTCCCTAGAATAAAATAAATATACTCGTACAGAAAATAGGAAAATACAAAATAAAGATATTTAGTAGAAGCACCGGATAAACTATGATTTAAAATAAAATAAAAATTTAATTACGCTAAGAAATGCGTACTGCAATAAGTTAATTTGACAAAAAAATCACGAATAAGCAAAGCGTCTTTCACAGGATTCGATCCTGCTGCCTAAGGTGCCATAATAAAGCTTTCTATCATTGAGCCAAACGAATACTGCTAAATTACAATTCATCCGATTATTTATTATGCCACATTTTTGTCAATGTTTGAAAATCCTCCGAGATATTTAGATATTTATAAATAATGCTGATATGTGGCATGCCGTTTAATAAACGGAATTAAAATACAAAGGGATTTAGAGATTTGTTTTACTTCAATATTCTGAGTATATTCTTCCCTCAAAAACGACGATTGGGTGACGGGTGACAGATCTTGGAAAGTAATTCATGTTCGAGTTGCTAGAATTCTTTCTTGTTAAGTGATTCCCTTCCCGAGGTATCTTCTCTTGTGTCTTCCCGTTGATGGTGGACATTTTTTATTTTACGAGCGCAATAGTCAGTTTTCGCGCTCCATGATATAAAAAATAATTTTATTCGTGAAAAAAGCGGTGTTTATATTGTATTCTGAACACTTTTGCCTGCAACATCTGTCAACTGAATTTAGTCGAGTGAGAGGCCAGATATTTCTTAGGGACATTTTTACCCGTCATTAAGGACAGGATTTTTATGCACTAAAAAAAAATCTTGAAATATACTTTTAAAAATATGCATTTATGATCTAAAAATTCTGAAATATACACTTCAATATCCAATTAAAATTAACAATATTTCATTTTCTCTATAAACCTTTCTTGATAAAAATCAGAAGAGGCATGTTTGAAACGAAAAAGACATACTAAATTTTGTGCAAACATAATATAATTTGGCGTTCTTCGCGTGATAAATAATTGAAGTAAATATTCACCTTAGTGAAAAATAATATGTCTTGTTGTATTTCTTCTGCCTAGTTTACAAAATAAGTTACCAAGAAATATCCTAAATTTGCACAAATATTTTATCATCTTTAAAAAAAAATCAAACTGTGACAAGGTCTTTCGAATCAACGAATGCTCACAAATAAATAGATTCTATGAAATGATTTAACGTTTTATAGATAAGTCTCTATTTTAAAGAAATATGTAAAAATTACTATAAATATAAAAATACACAGCAACAGGAAAAATCGGACAAATATGCACTAACATATTAATCCATTCAGCATATTCTAATCAAATGTCAAGAAATTTCACTTAGCTATGCATTGATTCAACGGACGAAAATATGCAAAATCATGGAAATTCGTTCCCTACTCATCACGTAGTGCTCCCAAGGTTTCTTCAAATTTCGTGTGTGGAGTGATTTCGTTGACGTGTCAACGACATGCAGGAAGCACGTCGCAAACTACCGGGAGCTAATGTAAGAATTTTTATATTCTTATATTTCACCGACATTTGTAGTTTTATTTTTTCAGATGTATTTTATATTATTATTATTATTATTATTATTATTATTATTATTATTATTATTATTGCTCCATATCACGACTACAGATGTTATGAGTCGGCTGAGTATAAAATCTACTCCAGGTTGCAACCAGCTACCTAAGGAGCAGATCTTGGAACAGTCGGTGCCTCTACAATACTTTGCGCAAAATGTGAGCTGTGCCAAATAAAGCAATTTCTTGCACTTCCCAGTCCTTTGAATGACCTGGAAGTTTAGCCAAGTTCTTACACAAATTTTGCGGAACAAATCCCAGAGCTCCAATAACTATCGGTACGACCAGTGCTTTTACGCCCCACATTCGGCTGATCTCAATTTCCAAACTCTTGTATTTAAGACGTTTCTCTGCCTCCTTGGTTACGGCATTTTGATCGCAAGGTACAGCAACATCCACAAGTAGACACTTTTTTCTCAAAATCCCGGATAACAATATCCGGTTTGTTTGCTGCTACCGTGCGATCCGTTTGAATTTGTTGGTCGTAGAATATTGTACACAATCCAACCGATGTCACCGGTTTTGGTGAGTGTTCGTACCACTTGAGGTATGTGTTTGGACTTCGAGGGCGGTACAGATCTGCCAATGGAGGTAACTACACACCCTGTCGTGTCATTTTGAAGTATTCGGTCTTTGCTAGAATTGGACAAGCTGAGACAATATGATCAATGGTTTCTACTTGCTCCTGGCAAATTCGGCATTTGTCATCTACGGAAATTTTGAGAACCGCTTTATCATAATGTCGTGTTCTCAACGCCTAATCTTGAGCAGCTACTAGAACTGCTTCCAATTCTGGCTTCATTCTTCCCCTTTTAAGCCACATAAATGATTGATCATTAGTGATCTGCACCTTGTCCATTATGTTTAGTTATTGTCCATGGAGGATTTTGTCCCTCCACGACTTCTTTAACATTTTTGTGTCTCACATTTCATGTTTAGTAGTACCAGAAGTTGTCTGTGTTATTTGACGTGTCTTGCATAGTTTTCTTTGCAATGCTTTTTGCTACAATAACAATGCCTCTGTTTCCCATTCTTCGGTCAGATTTCATGACCTGCCTCATTAAAGGGTCATCTTGATGACTGACTACATACTTTCCCATTCCAACTATTGCATTGTGCCAGGAGGCTTCAATTTGTCTGAGGCCTCTTCCTCCTTCCTTACGTGACACAAGTCCATGTACTTCAGCTGGAGGGTGGGCGACATGATGCATTGTTAGCAGTTTTCTGGCTTTTCGATCCATGATGCGGATTTCTTGCTCAGTCCAGTCCACTAGTCCGGAACTGTACTCTACTACAGGCACCGCCAGACTACCAATTGCAGATATTTTATTCCTGGAGTTCAGAGCAGACTGCAGGACAAGTCCCAGTCTTCTGTAATACTCCTTGCGAATTCTCTCTTTCATTGTGTCGTTCGAGATTGTCTCACATTGTTCAATACCCAGATATTTGTAAGTTTTATATGTATTATTAAGGAGCTGATGTAGAGACAGTCGGTGCCTCTACAATTGCGCAAAATGTGACGGTGATGTATATTATTATTATTATTATTATTATTATTATTATTATTATTATTATTATTTTAATTTGGTGTTCATTTTTCTAAAAAAAATGGCATTATATTGTTGCAGTTCTTAAAGTATTCTGAAGAATTCTGAGGATGTCTGTATCTGACGTTGCTTGAGAGTATGGTGGCGTTACCTGTGATACGTATCACCGTATAGTGTGCGGGAACATAAGTCAACGCAGAGTTACGTAACATTTATCCAGTAACCGTGATTTCCAAGATGAAAACTAAAATCTTGCTCTCTTTCTGTCAAGATTGCTATGACAAATGTTAAAAGTGTGACAGTCAATTCCTGTGTTTTCTCTGTTTTTTAATAAAAACAAATATTATATTATTTTGTTTTGATGTTGTTTAGAATAAGAAAAAATCTTTAAAAAACGAAAGCAATCTCCAGATGCATTTAATGTCAATGCAATTGAAATAAATGCAGAATTGTTCTAACATTGCGAGTATCGGCGGGTTAAGTGTTAACATTAAATTTTTACGTATGTTGATTGCTTCACGTCATTTGGGGAATTTCTCTGTTTAGTTTTTATACAGAAACAATTTTTTAATGCTTTGCGCGTTTATTATTTTTAATGCTTAATGTTTTTGGTCCTGCTTATGCTGGATGAACTCTTTTAGAAATCTCCAAAAAGCCATGTACAGTCCGAACTCTGCCATGCGAGCTGAATCATTGTAAAAAAAATGCGCGCGCGGTACAGGGTTAAAATCTATTTCTATTATCTCCACACAATATTACGAATATTTTTTATTTCAAATACAAGTGATCAATTTTCTAATTTCTTCAGAATTGATATATTCGCCTTCTTCGCGAAAGGAAATTATGACGGGTTTATGCATAAAATTGTCAAGAAAAATGTAGAATGTTGTAATTTAGACGATCTTGTGGCAATGTAGAATGAATATAATATATTCCTAGACGCGGAATCGAACCCAGCACTTCTCCAGTTCTGGAACAGCCCTTTTGCACTTGAGCTGTCTATTCGCTGCTCCGTTACTCTTCTTATAACAACATTTTAAATTAACGAAACTTAAATGCAAGATTACATTTACAAAAATTATGATCAATTTAGCTACATTGTTATTAATCATGGAAGCCTTTTACCTCTGTACTACTACAGTTAGCTCTCAATGAACGTTAAAATATTTTATATGCTCGCTAATCAAATAAATTTAATCTTCGTAGTTCGGTCTAGAGAAGGTAGTTTTCAAACCCACCGGTAGATCTCGTTGCCGGCGGTCAGGGATGCCCATCGCCATGAAGCGGGCCAAAGCATTTTCGACGCGAAATTTTGTTTCCACGAGGGTACGTACGTATACGTGAAAGTAAAAATTTAACTTACATCGCTACACTGCACTTGTGAGACTAGTCAGGAGCTTAGAGCTTGTCCCAACTGGGGCGGTGTCTCGCTGGTGGGAGATACCTGATTGAGGAAAACCCCTATGAACCGACGTGGGTCGTCGTCGAATCTTGCCATCTAGTGGGGACAGAACATTGCCACCTCCCGCGATTCAAACACGCACTACTCTGACGGGATCAGTGACCTTCCCAGTTGGCGCGCCCGGAATCACTCATCAATCATCCATGTGTGTGTGTGTGTGTGTATGTTGAGGCAGGACTGCGACCGGCGGGGAGGGCGCGGAGGGCGGGGCTGGGGCGGAGCGGTCGGCCATGAGCTGGGGCGACGCCCGCGCCCGCCCGCGCCTCGCCGCCCTGCTGCTGGTGGTGGCCCGCGCCGCGCGCCTTCTCCGCGAGGGCGCCTTCATCACGCGCCGCGAGCTCTTCTACGCGCACGCGCAGGACCTGCGCGACCAGGTGAGCTCGCACGCACGCACGCACGCACGCCTTTGGGTACTCATTTGATTTATTTGGTCAAAAAAACAGTGAACACTATATATGACGTGTGGGGGAGAAGATTATTTGCGCTGTGGCGTCGTGGCAGCGTTTCCAAGCGAGCGGCATACCTGAGACGGTAGCTGTAGTGAAAGGGCGCACCTGAGCTAAAAATAAAGGGGCGACAGACAGGATGTGACTGCCCCAGGAAACAGCAAACAAAGTATTGAGAAAGGTTAGTGGTGAGTCTGGGACGATTGTGGGAGACCCCTGGAATTGGTTAGCCATCGAGCCTGGGGACGCCGACAGCATGACGCCGGGTGGGGGAGACGGGGGTGGATATAAGGCGGGCGCTTTCAGCGCTCGCAGAGATTCAGGTAGATTTGTAGAGCTTGTTGATAGCCGACGGACTGGGTGAAATATCCAGTGCACTCCACCAAGTGGTTTCCGGGGGGGGGAGATCGGTTTTGGCGCCAGGCCATGTAAGTACGTGGATACCGGGGACTTGACGTCCGATTGCATCGCATCATGCGTTGTACCTGCTTTCCAGCAGTGGCACTTGGCTCTAGGGCCTAGGGATGATCGCGGGGTTTTATTTAGTATTACCGGGGTTAATTAGTATTTGTAAAATTTCTTCAATTGTTAAGTTCTTGTAAATAAATATAAATATTGTTATCTTCAACGCAGTGTCTGTGTCATTCACTCCAGTACGTCACAGCGTACGTTTTCTTAAGTCCCACAATCCTTTCGCAACATTTTAACTATAAATACGAAAGTTGAAAAATGAATAAAATATAAAATATGTAATAATAACAAAATTTTAAAAAGCGCGAGATTAGCAACATTTGAAAACTAGATATTTTTTTCCTGAATTATAGAAAATATACTTGAAACGGTAAACGAAATGCAGATGCGATTTTTCTGCATTGCTAACAAATAGTAACGCAAACTCAGCTCTACTCCTACCACTAAAAGCAAACGGAGAGCTCACCAAAACGTGCGCATAGTGAAGCTACATTTATATCCAGAAGCAAAACAAGGGGCCATCTCAGCAGTTGCTCAATGGATCAGGGAAACTGGACAAAACCAAGATCGAGATGGCGGGTCATTGACTCGACAGCTGAAATACATTACTTGTTACAGGCGTATTAATTCTTTTTACTTTCCCGTATACGTACGTATACACGGAGTGATATACGTACTATGGGAGAAAGTTATGTAATGCTGCGTCGAAAAAATGGCCAATTTTCGGCCGGAAAAAAATTAATTGCCGGGCCGTGATAACGAAAAAAGTGGATAAAACCAGTTGTTAAATTAAGAAAAAAAATCCCCTAACACGTGGTGTAGCCAGAAACCCTCTTTTGTGGATCCTTGATATCGAAAAACCAATTGAAAGGAAAACGTTCGTCTGTCTGTCCGTCCGTCTTTACGTCTGTCCGTCCGTCTGTGAGCACTGCTAGCACCTACGATTTCTTCCAAAATGGATATTCCCCGGTCGATCTGGTTCTAGTCAAAGCTCTGATATTTTGAAAAATTTTCTTCAGAATTTGGGGGTACTTTATATAAAGCCCCCGAGGATTTTCAAAATTTTCTCAAAAACGGCTCCAAATTCTTTCTTTAAATTTCTTGTATGAATAGAGTAAAATACACTTATTAACATGGCATAGGTCCGATTTTCACGGATAACTGTGAATTTTCGGAATTGTGAAACTTTGAATTTTTTCGGCGTCTTTCTCGAACTTACAAAATTGAAGATAGAGATTTTTTCTTCAAATAAAATTTGTGCTGCATATTAAGTTCTTTCATAAAGATCAAGTAAATTTTTCTCAAAAAGTTTGTAGTTTTCGTGCAATATGTGCAATTTTAAAAAATTACAAAAACAAGATTTTCTCAAAAACGGCTCCAAATTTTTTCTTTAAACTTTTGGTAGGGATAGAGGTAAATGTACTCTATCAGATGACATAATAGCCATATTGGTCTATCTGTTGGTATTTTCAAAAATTACAAAAATGTAAATTTTTTCACATGTTTCTCACGTCGTTAATATTTTCATTATCGGCGATTTTTCACATTCTTATATTTACAAGTATATATGCTTTAATTAATGTCAAGTAAAGTTTCTCGAAAACAGTACCGTTTTACAGTGAAAAGTAGCTCAATTTTCGGCATTTTCTGAAATGTTCAAACGCCATTTTCTCATAAAATGGCTGCAAATTGTTTCTTGAAACTTTTGTTACGGATAGTGATAATTACACTCTTTAATATAGCGTAAAGTTTATTTTCAGTTATTTTTTCTTTTTTCAAAAATTACATAATTGTAATTTTTTTGAAAGATCTTCATATCTTTAACTATGCACATTACCAGCAATTTGTAAACGTTACTATATTTGTGAGTGTACGTGCTTCAAATAATTTCAAATAAAGTATTTTGAAAACTCAAAAATTTTCTGTGAAAATGTACTTCAAATTTCGCATTTTTAGTAGCGCTAAACTATATCACTCCGTGTATACGTACGTATACGGGAAAGTAACTAGTGGTGCTACAGAATGGCACAGACTTTCCCGTATTAGTTTTCTATTTTCTTGGGTCTTCGCTAGCTATTCGGAATTGACACAAACTCTTTCTTGCCAGCTGATATCTATTACCGCTAAAAGTACATTTTTTTGTTCATTTGTTAATTTTTCGGTTTCCTATTCGTAGAACGGAAACATTAATTTTAGAATATTAAAGAACACAAAACCCTAGTCATAATGACAATTTTCTTTTAAAAATTATGTGCCGTTTAATAGAAAACGGCGTTTTAGCGCTACTTAAAAATGCGAAATTTGAAGCTCTTTTTCACAGAAAATGTTTGAGTTTTCAAAATACTTTATCTGAAGTTATTTGAAGCACTTACACTTACAAATATAATAATGTTTACAAATTGCTGGTAATGTGCATATTAAAGATGAGAAAGATCTCTCAAAAAAATTACAGTTATGTAATTATTAAGAGATTAAGTAATTATTATTTAATTAGATTAATTAAGTAATTATGTAAGATTTTCTCAAAAACGGTTTCAAATTTTTTTCCTTAAACTTTTGGTAGGGATAGTGGTAAAAGTACTCTATCATAAGACATAAAAGCCACATTGGTCTATCGGTTGGTTTTTTCAAAAATTACAAAAATGTAATTTTTTTACTTGTCTTTCAGGTCTTTAATATTTACATTATCGGCAATTTTTTTCACATTATTATATTTACGAGTATATATGCTTTAAATAATGTCAAGTAAAGTTTCTCGAAAACACAACCGTTTTCTGTGAAAGTAGCTCAAATTTCGGCATTTTCAGAAATGTTTAACTTTTGTAACGGATAGTGCTAATTACACTCTTTAGTATAGCGTACAGTTTATTTTGAGTATTTTTTTCCAAAAATTACACAATTGTAATTTTTTTGAGAGATCTTTCTCATCTTTAATATGCACATTACCAGCAATTTGTAAACATTATTATATTTGTAAGTGTAAGTGCTTCAAATAACTTCAAATAAAGTATTTTGAAAACTCAAACATTTTCTGTGAAAAAAAGCTTCAAATTTCGCATTTTTAGTAGCGCTAAAACGCCGTTTTCTCTTAAACGGCACATAATTTTTAAAAGAAAATTTTACTTTATGACTAGGTTTTTGTGTTCTTTAATATTCTAAAATTAATGTTTCCGTTCTACCAATAGGAAACCGAAAAATTAAGAAAATGACAAAAAAATTTACTTTTGCCGGTGATAGATGACAGCTGGCAAGAAAGAGTATGTGGCAATTCCGAATAGCTAGCGATGAGCCAAGGAAATAGAAAACTAACACGGGAAAGTCTGTGCCATTCTGTAGCTCCACTAGATTAAAAATTATACAATACTACTGCATCTATAGTGCGATTTTTATTACTTTGCCTCTCAAGCCCCTACCGCCACGATGAAATATCGCACGGCATTTTGCGTCTTTCTCACACGTGTCGCTAGATGTTACATATTCGCAAACACTACTTGATGCGGTCACAATTATGCGATATCTAGCTGCAGGACTGAGAAAGACGCGAAATACCGTGACATATTACATCGTGAAGACGGGCCTTGTGGGGCAGAGTTATAAAAATTGTACTATAACCGTCACTGTACTTGGATGTATTAACACGTACGTTTGAAGTAAATCAGCTCTTGACGGTTTGGCCCAATCGGGAGCGTAAAAGTCACCATAGTGACGTCACTGAAGCGGCATGTAATCTCGATTGGATGAAAACGTCAACAGCTTATTTACTTCAAACGAACCTCTAAGTAAATCCCATAATATGACTGTCCCCCACATTGCTTCTGGCCCAGCCACCACCATCACGTGCCGCCCCCCATTGCCTGGTCCACCACCATTGCCTACTTAGTGTCCGCTGCTGAAACACAGCGGCAACGTGGTGCACAACGGGTATCGTGGACATTTGCAGCGAACACGTGTTGAATGCATCACAAAAGAGTGAATGCAAGAAGCGGGGGCGAAACCTCAGGGTGCAGGTCCGGAGGGATGGTGTCCGACTTGCGACAGTTGCATCAAAGTCCGAGCAGTCGCACCCGGGGGATGGTGACGCGGACACAGCGAGGCTATGAAGGCGGATAGGCTCTGGAAAGGGCCAGCATTGTTCCTCAAACTTTTGTCGCGAGACCTTCGCTAGACGCCAATGTGCGTGGGAGGCCTCAAACCAGGCTCATGTGGCAATGCGTTGGTAGTTAGCGGATGCTATAGGAGAGCAAACGCTCCTGTAGTAAATGGTACGGCACTTATGTATGTACATACATGTAAATAAACAATATAAATGCCAAAGCCATCTTCTCTGTAATTTGTCCAATCCACGACGTCACACCTGTCTCGTCCAGTTCCGCCATCACCAAGGCTCCTCCTGGCCACCGCCACCCGCCGACTCCCATCGCCCTCTCATGGGTTGTACACTGCATAGCCCCCGCATCGTCACTGCCTCGCCACTGCATCGCCGCCGCAAGGCCACCGCTTCACCCCTCTTCCCCTCGTTGCCACTGCCTCGCTACCGCATCACCCCCGCATCGCCACCGTATCGCCACCGCTTCGCCACCGTATCGCCACCGTAAGGCCCCCGCGTCGCCACCGCTTCGCCACCGCATCGCCCCCGTGTCGCTACTGCTTCGCCCCCGCATCGCCCCGCATCGCCCCGCATCTCCCCGCGTCGCCCCCGCGTCGCCACTGCTTCGCCACCGCTTCGCCACCGCTACGCCACCGCCTTCGCCCACCGCTTCGCCATCGCATCGCCCCCGCGTCGCCACCGCTTCGCCACCGTATCGCCACCGTAAGGCCCCCGCGTCGCCACCGCTTCGCCACCGCATCGCCCCCGTGTCGCTACTGCTTCGCCCCCGCATCGCCCCGCATCGCCCCGCATCTCCCCGCGTCGCCCCCGCGTCGCCACTGCTTCGCCACCGCTTCGCCACCGCTACGCCACCGCCTTCGCCACCGCTTCGCCACCGCATCGCTCCGCATCGCCCCGCGTCGCCCCCGCGTCGCTACCGCTTCGCCACCGCATCGCCCCCGTGTCGCTACTGCTTCGCCCCCGCATCGCCCCGCATCTCCCCGCGTCGCCCCCGCGTCGCCACTGCTTCGCCACCGCTTCGCCACCGCTACGCCACCGCCTTCGCCACCGCTTCGCCATCGCATCGCCCCCGCGTCGCCACCGCTTCGCCACCGTATCGCCACCGTAAGGCCCCCGCGTCGCCACCGCTTCGCCACCGCATCGCCCCCGTGTCGCTACCGCTTCGCCACCGCATCGCCCCCGTGTCGCTACTGCTTCACCCCCGCATCGCCCCGCATCTCCCCGCGTCGCCCCCGCGTCGCCACTGCTTCGCCACCGCTTAGCCACCGCTACGCCACCGCCTTCGCCACCGCTTCGCCACCGCATCGCTCCGCATCGCCCCGCGTCGCCCCCGCGTCGCCACCGCTTCGCCACCGCTTCGCCACCGCTTCGCCACTGCTTCGCCACCGCTTCGCCACTGCTTCGCCACCGCTTCGCCACTGCTTCGCCACCGCTTCGCCACTGCTTCGCCACCGCTTCGTCACCGCTTCGCCATCGCATCGCCCCCGCGTCGCCACCGTATCGCCCCCGCTTCGCCACCGTATCGCCACCGCAAGGCCCCCGCGTCGCCCCCGCGTCGTCCTCGCGTCGTCCTCGCATCGTCCTCGCGTCGCCCCCGCGTCGTCCCCGCGTCGTTCCCGCGTCGCCAGCGCCTCGCCACCGCCTCACCGCCGTCATGCTATCGAACTGCCACTACCCTATCTTCGCCTTACCACGTTTCTGATCACTGCCCGTATCCCATCCCACCATCATTCCGATCATTGCCGCCCACCACCGCAATCTCCTCACCCCGCGTCCGCCCTGCGACCTCCAGGTTCCGCCCGGCAATCCCCACCCCCGGCCCTCCACCGCTCGCTTACCGCCACGTCACCGCTTCGCCGCCGTCACCTTACTCAATTGTCATCGCCTTACCATCTTCGTACCACGTTCCCAGCCACTTCAGTCTCCCGTTTCATCGCCACTCTTACACCGCCCAGACACCCGCTGCGCCATCTCCTCGCCACCGTCCCTCCACAGTCCATCACCACATCCCACCGACCCGCCACCACCTGATGCCGTCGCTTTCCCTTGTCACCGCCTCACCATTTTCCTGTCAGTGCTCCGACATCCCACTCCCAACACCACAACATCGCCTGCGTCACATTCCCTCGCGGACTCCGCCCTGCTACATGCTCTACCTTCACCACTGCCATTGCAGTTACAATCGCCACCGCCAATATGGTCTGCACGATGTAAAAGTAAGTGGTTCTGACAATGGGAGCAACCGAGGTTTCTTTAGTAGTTAGATCATTTGCTTCGATATATTTTCTCTTTTACAGACCGCCGGGAGGTGGCAGAGATATCACCTTTTATTGATGTACTCTATTATTGGTCTGAATGATGAGACTTATCATTTAAGATAAATAAATGAAGGTAAAACAGTGATTATTTATTTACAAAAAATATTAGCCATTGTCGGCTTTACGAAGAACGGCTTCGAAGCCCGCGTGTAGCGTAATGCTTTTTATGTTGTGCCGTGGAGGGATTTTCCAATCCATCGTGTATCACCAATTCTGTTCATAAGTCATCACGATTCTCATCTTTCATCATCGGCTTGGTGGCAAGACCTTGGGGCATTCCGGCAAAGTACCCGGCTGTAGGTTAACATTCCGCATTAGTCTTGGATGTTTTAGTTGCGTTGTAGAATTCTTTGCATTCCCGATAGGGAAGACTGGATTTCATTTGGAAATATTTGATATGCAAGTCCCAGTTATTGGCCACTGTTGTCACTGCGATGCAGCGCCAACCTGAACCCCCTTTATTTAGCACGATTTAATCATCGTCTTGGCAGAAACGAACGATCCTGTGACTGACGAGAGCTTACAAACCACTTCGACGCGATGATTTCGGGAGTCTGGAAAATGAACCAAGTGATTCAACCTGAAATAATCACTCAATTGAGGGAGGTGAGCATTCTGTAGATACTATAAGATCTAAATAAGAGAAATATGAGTACAGTACGATACAGACACTGAAATTAGCTGCATCAATTGATTTTGCTACTCTTTTCTTACACACACACACACACACACACACACATATATATATATATATATATATATATATATATATATATATTTATAACAGTTGTGTTAGTTACACCACTCATAACTCAAGAACGACTGAGCCAGTTTTAATTATCTCTGTGTTGTTGGATTCATCGCGGTCCCGAATAACAGAATAACTAATAAAATATCGAAAAAATGGCACTACATGGCGCTGAAGAATAAAAAATTCGTTATTCATGCAAAAGCAGCCCGCTGCACAGTTCGAATTTATATCGTTAAATAACTCCTAAACGAAGCATTATAGAGCCTCAAAAAACATTTCTCACTCCGTATTCTATTAGATGAGATGTTTTTAAACACTCTATTACATGTTTGCTGGTCCGGCGCTTCACAGTATTACCCCACTTACTCAAAGACGTGCAGAATATAAGTAAATAAATCAAAGTCGGGTTAATTAAACCATGGCGCTAGAGCACATGATGGCGCTTCAGTTAAATGCAATTCCCAATTCACGTGAGCTGCATTTTTGCTGGGCGTTGCCGTGTGCCATGGGGCGAAGTAGAGGAGAACACGAGGAACAGGCAGCGCCAAGTTGATGAGAGGAATGGGAAAAAGAGACAGGGACAAAGAGAGAGGGAAATAGAGAAAGAGAGGGAAAAGAGAGGGGGAAATAGAGGGAGAAATGGAGAGAGGAGGAAATAGAGGGAGAAATGGAGAGAGGATGAAATAGAGAGAGAGAAGTGAGAAAGTGGGAAAAGAGAAAGAAGGGGAAGAAGAGACAAGGAGGATGAGAAGAGACACGGAGAGGGAAAATAGACACGGAGAGAAGAGACACAGAGTGGGAGAAAAGAGGCACAGAGGGAGAAAAGAGACACAGAGGGAGAACAGAGACACAGAGAGGGAGAAAAGAGACTCAGAGAGGAAGAAAAGAGACACAGAGAGGAAGAAAAGAGACACAGAGGGAGAAAAGAGACACAGAGGGAGAAAAGAGACATACAGGGAGAAAAGAGACACAGAGGGAGAAAAGAGACACAGAGGGAGAAAAGAGACATACAGGGAGAAAAGAGACACAGAGGGAGAAAAGAGACACAGAGGGAGAAAAGAGACACAGAGGGAGAAAAGAGACACAGAGGGAGAAAAGAGACACAGAGGGAGAAAAGAGACACAGAGGGAGAAAAGAGACACAGGGGGAGAAAAGAGACACAGAGGGAGAAAAGAGACACAGATGGAAAAAGAGAAACTGATGGAAAAGAGAGTAGTGAAAATGAGAGAGTAGGACAAAGACAGAAGGGGAGGGAGAGAGGGAAAAAAGAGAGGGGGAGAGGAATATTTCCTCAATTATTTCTTTTCCGGCAGCAACGCGTCGGGTACCAGCTAGTTTTCTTATATTTTAGAATTCGTTTCAGCTACTTCATTGCTATTTTTCAGCTGAGATATATTATGCCAATATTAATATTTCATTCCCTAGTTAATGACATTTAGTCTGAGCAGACTTACTATATTTTTATAGTTTCAGTAATGGTTCTCAAAGGTCAGAGTTGTTATATACCACAGACTAGCATACGAAACGATTACCCACATTTCTGATGTGATGAGTTCGTGAAGATGTTGCAGGGCAAGTGGAAAATGATGTATTAATAGCTGGTGGATTCTTGCCAAACAAGCAAAAAATTGGAGGCCGCGACTAGTATGAGCCCTCGTTTCTTCCAATCAAAATATCATTAGGATGCTTCATGTGTGGCTCGGATTTGTTTATTTTATCTATCAGTTTATTTATTGTGTTTAATTGACGTGCTACTTTTTTACCCCTAGAAAATGATTCTTTCGCAGACAATGAAATTCCTGTAACGAACAGAAACTTTTTGCGAGAAAAAGGAGGTAGTATGTGGTAATGTGTAATTGGACGTGTTTCAGAGTGCAATCGACGTGGCTGTGTTGGACGCCGCTGCCGTTCTGGAAGTTCCTCCTTGGGAACTGCGCATTCTGCCGACGAGCAGGGCGCTGATTGCTGGCCCAATTGTGCTGCACATGGCGTCCGGGACAACGATCGACTGCGATGTTCCCGGCGGTGAGAATGTAGATTCCAACATGTTGACAGCTTTTGGATTTTAGTTGGAGTCATTAAATTGAGAGGCGAACTGACCAAACTCAAAGGCTTTCACTTTTACCAGAATGTATGTACGCTTTGAACTTTTCATCTCGGCCGGCGACTTGTGATCTGCCAATGACAATTCCGTGACTCGTTGTTCATAATCACTTCCTATTTACTTAATACATTTATATTTGCTATATTTTTTGTTTTATGAACCCAACTATTCAATATTCAGAAATATACATACGGATGATATACCTATATGAGCATTTTAAAGTGATTAATCGTTTAAAAATTTGAACTTTTACTTATTTTATCCAAATTGTTAGTCCCAGTTTCGCAAAGGATAAATATAATGTACATCTGAATTATGACAATACTGAGAGGATCTGTTTTTATTGAGACTTATCATTTTCCTTCACTCATTTTCTAAATTTACTGAGTTATTACTGGTGTCGTAGGGCATATTATCCTCCGAGTTAATTAAATACTACTGCAGAACACAATATATGGATATAAAAACCCAAAGAACATGATCTTGCTTCTAGATTATAAGGGCATAGGCATAAGATAAAATTTATTTGCCCTGTCCAAAGAACTTAATAATAAAGAAATGTCAATTCTAACATTGATGAGCACCATACGTTTCACTGTTAATTATAATTAAGTAATTTACCTCATTTACCTATTGATTTTTATATAGGAATAAGTTTGTGTTTTAAAAATTTGTTTGACATGTAGAGGAAACACTGTAAACAATATATTAGTTTCTTGTTCATTTGACCTGCCTACGCTTACATTCTGACATTAACGTTACGTTAATGTCCGGTCTGCGTTAAATGGGGAGCAGAAGGTAAACCTAACTTGCATCCTATATACGAGCTCTCGTAAGCTCTCCAGATCACACTAAATGTTAAATGTAGGCTTTAGAATTGATAAGGTTTATAGAATTCACGTGAAAAATCCTTTTTCTCATTTGGTGAAAAGTGCAAAGGAACTTGCGAACAGTGTCGAGAATGACTGGGCTTCGGGAGCTATAATCCATAGTACCCGCTTGGTTGAACAGTTTTTCTTCCTAACATTTTGTACACCCTTTCCGACATTCCATGAACGGATATAACTGGCATTTCAAGATTAGAATAAAAGAGATGTGCTATTAGCGGGTCGTAGAAATGCAGTTGATTTCTTATTTATCTGAAGTCGGTGAAATAATTACAGAAATACTGACACAAGAAACATCTTATTCAAGACCTTGGAGCATATTTTATGGTTGATAATTAAAATGAATGTTCTTTAGCGAACCATTGTGTTAATAAAGAATAAAGCTGCAATAAGAAAACAGACAAGTTATCACTCATTGCTAAGGGGATCGTCTGCTCTCATTAGCAATATTAATTGGAATTACTCAAACCACCTCTTTAGGCTTTGTCTCTTTCCGGCGGTATTACTGCAAGTAGTGCATCTTGAATAGTCCATAGAAATAAGCAGTACTAACTGGAAATAACTAACTGGAATTGTGAAAACCATCGAGCGAATGTGGCGAATCTTAAAACTCATTTTTTAATAGATTAAATGATTTATTTTAGAAATGTAACGTTTTATATCTTCAGTCGATGTGATAATTATGAAGCAGATTGTAATGAAATGTCATTTTTTCTTTTCACTTAGAACAATGCCATTTGGTAACATTTATTCATAATAATTGACAGAGTAATATTTCTATCTCGACTCTGGATGAAAATAATTTTCCCCAAAAAGCACCAAACATTCCCCAGGCATTTATCTTCCCCATTTGCTCCCCACAGCGAAGAAACATGTCCATTTTGGGGACCAAATACTCCAATCTGGCAACCCGGGCTCAAATCCACATTTAATGTCCCGGGTGTCCGCGTGGTGTTAGCCCCGAGGGTTTTCCTACGCTACGCCAAAGATTATTTCTCTTTTTAATACTTAAAAAAGATAATAACGTTGTTTCTTTTTTGTTCATAATAATTGACATTGTATTTCTTCTCGACTCTGGATAAAAAATAATTTCCCCAAATATTTCCCATGCATTTATCTTCCCCACTTATCCGCTCAACGAAGAAACACCCTCCATTTTGGGGACGAAATTCTCCAATGTGGCAACCCTGTGTCAAATGAACATTTATTGTCCCGGGCGTCCGCGTGGTGTTCGCCCCAAGGGTTTCCCTACGCTGCGTCAAAGATTATTTCTCTTTTTAATACATAAAAGAAGATAATAACGTCTTTTGTTTCTTTTTATTCATAATAATTGACAGAGTAATATTTCTATCTCGACTCGGATGAAAATAATTTCCTCCCAAAAGCCCCAAACATTCCCCACGCATTTTTCCCCACAGCGAAGAACCACCTCCATTTTGGGGCCGAAATGCTCCAATCTGGCAACCCTGTGTCAAATGAACGTTTATTGTCCCGGGTGTCCGCGCGGCGTTCGCCCCGAGGGTCGGTCCGGTCGGCCGCCCGGCTGCCGCCCGCATCTGTGGCAGGCGCGTGCGAGCGAGGGCCGGCGGCGCGCCGGCGTGCTTTCCCCGCAGGTGCGCTGGTGCCGAGCGACGCGCACGCGCTGGCCGCCGCGCGCACCGCCGCCCTATTCCTGCTGGTGGTGGAGAAGGACGCGGCGTTCCAGCGCCTGCTGCAGGAGGGCCTCACGCGCCGCGTCGGCCCCTGCGTCCTCCTCACGGTATAATAATAATAATATTAATAATAATAAACATTTCTTTATTTATGACGAGGATGACGTCATAATGTCTGCTTTTCCACTTTTTATTTAAATGAAATGCTTGTGTATATTATTAATTAAAATAATATATTAAATTACCAAAGGACATGAATAAATGAAAATTGAAGGTTTGGGCTCCGGAGTCCCCTGCCTGATATCCTTTTGGACAATCATGATGAACATCTGATATTCATGTCCGTTATTTCTTGTATGATTGTTACCTCTGTGTAAATGATAATTAATTCCAAATTTGTGCAATAGTTAAATAGCAATATTTATTTTAAAAATCTATCATTTTAAATAGATATGTACTTTCTTTTTGTCATTTAATTTCTGGGAAACCGAAATTTGAAATTTATTCTGAGAACGTAATATTTTCTCATACGAGTTGCAAACTATGAAATTAAGTTATCATTTTACTATTATTTTTTTACTTATTGAAGGTTGCTTTTCAACCACTAACGTGATATAGCGACTGTAAGTAACATTGCGGGTAATCGTTACGGTATACGGACCCATCCCTGCCTCGGGCGGGATTCGAACCCGCGACCTCTTCAGGCACGAGGCAGCTACCGCTCTTCAGCTTTAGCGACCTTGACTATCCAAGCCGGCGATGTTATCATTGTTTATTGATGTTATACCACTTATGTAAACAAGCCAAGCCCTTTACCGCGAAATGAGCCGAGTGTTGCTGCAGGGCAAGGGCTACCCTGACACCTTGGTGCGCGTGCTGCTGAACCGCCTTTGGGAGCTGCTCCGCCTGCCCATCCTGCTGCTCATGGACGCCGACCCGCACGGCATAGAAATCATGGCGACGTACAGGTGGGGCTCCAAGGTAAGCGATTGGAAGCTGTTGGGAACACGCGCCAGATCGCACACAGAAAAAGAATTGTTCAAATTAATTACGGCAGAGAAGCTTTTAAACATATTTCTACAAACTACTCGTACTTTAGTTTTGAATTGTGTTGCTATTTTTTCAGCCATCCCCTTTTATTTAAAATGTGTTCCATAGATTTTAGTTGAACAAAAATTGATTGAATGATTAATTAGTGATACCGGGTGATTCAGCAACCAAGATCATACTCCACGTAAGAATAGTGCATGATTTTTTCCTCGGTAGGTGGCTGTTATCTTCCACAGCTAGATGGTGAGATCTGGCGCCGACCTGCCGTCGACAAGCTGGGTTTTCCCCATCCAGGTATCACCCACCAGCGGGACATAAGCTTTAAGCTAACGACCGGTATGCCGGTATGTGTGGTAGTGTAGTGCATGTTAGTGTAAGTGTTAAACATCAAATTAACTTGCTTTTCATATAGTGCAAAATGCTTTCTTAAATATGGAAATGAGAAAAGTAAATAATGTGTGAGTGTTTGGGGGTATAATACATTTTCCATCAAGAATAATTGTGACTATCATCCTTCACGTCCAGACTGCAGACACTTAGTTGAAATACTACCATTCGACATGCCCATACTTTGCGGAAACGTGCAGCATAGATAATGACCGTCAGCAAACGACCGGAAACAATATCTGGGACGATTCCAATGACATCTAACACCAGAAAACAAGAGCGGAAGAACGAACAACGCCGCATAAGGTGGAAGAAAAACCCGCGGACCATATTTAACCGAAAGGGGAATATACTTTTTAGACAAAGGCCATTGGCGCTCGGGAGTAGTTCGCGGGAACTTCTCGTGTATTTCATTGTCAGAAGTCGGAGCGTCGTTTTATTTAAGCTGCGCTTCCGGGGCGGAAGGCGGGATTGTCCGATCGCGAGCGTGCGGTCGGGCGACTGACGCAGTCAACGCCAGAGAGCGCGACGGACGCGGGCGACGCAGAGGCCGAAGATGAATGGCCTTTATTCTGGCGTGAATCCAGGCCTTCCCGGGCGTACCGTTAAAAAAAGGACGCTTTGCAAAAACATCTGCAAAAACTTATCTCATTAGCTATTTGAACTAGAAACATTAGGAAGAGACGCCGGCGGGGGAAAAAGAGGGGAGTGGGGCTCGGCTGCTTTGAAGGAGCCTCGATGGCTGGGGTGGTGTAGGAGTCGTGCTCCGCTTCTGTGAAGAGGGGAAGTTGCTGTTGAGTTCAAGAATTTTAAATAGTAGGAAAACCCGGCAGACGTTGTTCTGTCCTTCATCTCCCTCTTTCCCCTCTCATCACCCTTTCTCAATGGCTCTCCCTCCTTCCCTCACCCTGTCCCTGTCTGCCTGTCTGTCTGTCTCTCTCTCTGCCGGTCTCTGTCCCTGTCATTTACATTTACTTTCAGATTCTGCACGTCTCTGAGCAGGTGAGGTAATATCGGGAAGCGCCGGACCAGCAAAAATGTAATAGAATGTTCAGTTAGAGTTCATTCTGTAGATTACGGTGTGAGAAACGTTTCTTTGAGGCCTCGGTCTCAAAATTTTAGTTTTAAGGCCCTAGAACGCCTCGTTTAGGAGTTCTTTTAACGATATAGATTCAAAATGCTGACGAGTGTGTTGCTGGTTGTATTTGACGTGAATATTTAGTTTTGTTCTACAGCGCGATATAGTGGAGTTACAACCGAATTAACAACACATAAACCATCTGGGCGGAAAAACACGTCGAACTTTCATGGAGATTGGTCCAACGGTGTAGGTCATTTGTAATTTTATAGGCGAGAAAAACGTAATAATAAGGGGATATAGGATGGTCGTGCACGATGTTGAGATGAAAGATTGGGTTGTTAAGATGCACTTAAAGGATGTTAAACTGAAGAGTAGGAAGTTGGCTCAAGTCATGTTGGATATTGAAATGACAGTCGTTTCAAGGAGAAGGTTTAGCTGAAGTTGATTGTGTATTGAATTTTTATTCCGACCGACCTGTTCGTAGCAATTCCTCACGTCTAATGTCATTAAACAAAACGCATCGTCTATAAACAAATCGTCATTAAACAAATCATCGTCATCGTCATTAAACATCAACATATCATCAACATATCATCGTCATTAAACAAATAGCATCGTCTTTCGGCGAATTGCAAAGAACCTCTTTTCAGGGCTACACTTTGTAAGCGGTAGAAAAATATCAAAATAAATACTTTTCCTTTTAACCATCACATTGTATGCGTGAGAACACCGAATATGAGTATTAACCCAGTATGAGAATAATATGAGTATGAGCGATAATTGATATGAGTTTCTCTGTCGGTTTCACATTTTAAAATATTCCCATTTATTATACCTTACCCTGCTGATAGACTTTCATCGAGTGACCTCTTTAGACACTTATGGTACCTGCTGAGGATTATTTATTTTTTACAAAACCAATTACTTGTACCGTATCATTTACAATTACAAGTTTTATCTCGCCTATACAATTACTAATTTAAAAAAATTTAAAGAAAATTCTTTTTTATTTAGAATTTCCCCTCACTTATAAAACTCCTCTTTTTCGTATTCCCATTACATCTTCATCATATATTTTCCCTCAATTTCGTTCCAGCATTCTCTTGGTAGAAAATTCCCTCCTATTTTTACTTTCCCGTATACGCACGTATATTCGGAGTAATATACGTAGTAAAAGGAAAGTTATGTAATGCTGCGGAAAATCGATTTCGAGATTTGAACAGAAAGACACTTTTTGCAGTCTTCTGATACCGAAAAAGTGTTTTTTTTCAAAACGTCCGTCCGTCCGTCCGTCCGTCCGTCCGTATGGCCGTCTCTCAATCTGTGAACAACACTAGCGCCTAAACCATATGTACGATTTCTGCCAAAGTGGATATTCTCCGGCCAAAAACGGGTCAAAATTTTTTCGTTAAATTTCTTGTAAGAATAGAGTAAAACACACTTATAAATGTGGAATAGGTCCGATTCTCAGGGTGAACTCTGAATTTTCGAAAACGGCAAAATTTTAATGTTTTTGTCGTCGTCTTCCCGCAACTACAAAATTGGAAATTTTTCTTCAAATAATTTTTTTCTCCAAAGTGAGTTCTTTAATTCAGGTCATATTCATTTTTTGGAAGATTTTGGTAGTGTTCGCGCAATATTGCGTACAATATGTCTATTTTAAAAAATTACAAAAACCAAATTTTCGCAAAAACGGCTACAATTTTTTAAAACTTTTGGTAGGAATATTGCCAAATGTACTCTATGAGATGACATACACGCCATGTTGCTCTATTTTTTTTTCAAAAATTACATGAATGAAATGTTTTAACTTGTCTCTCACGTCGTTAATATTTACATTAGCGGCGATTTGTTTACATATGATATTTATGAGTACATGTGCTTCAAATAATGTCAAGTAAAGTTTCTCGAGAACTCAACGTCTTCTGTGAAAACTAACTGAAAATTCCGCATTTTCAGAAACGCTTAAACGCTATTCTCCCAAAAATGACTCCAATTTTTTTCTTCAAATTTTTCGAATGGATGGTGTGAATTGCACTCTTCAATATGACGTAAAGTTTATTTTGGAGTATTCTTTAAACAATTATACAAATGTAATTTTTATTGAAAGATATTCGATCCGTTAATATGCACATTTCCAGCAATTTGTAAACACTATTGTATTTGCGAGTGTAAGTGCTTAAAATGACTTCAAATGACTTTAAATGAAGTTTGTCGAAAACTTCCGTGAAACCGAGTTTCAGGTCATGAAAAGAGGTGGTAGATTTTTTCGACACTAGTGAGGTGGCTGGGACGAGTTCAGCCGGTGTCTGTGGGAGAATTCTAACGGCCGGCTGCTCTGTTCGGTAGTTTTCCGTGGTTTCTCCGATCAACACCAGGCGAATGCCGGAGCAGTCCCCTAACAAACGGGCCGTGGACCGTGTACGACATTTCCTTTCTTGACTAACCCTCATCCCTTACTTACACTCACTTGCACGCACTGCACTACCACACAGGCCGGGAGTCCGTTCGGGAGCCTAGAACGTGTCGCGGCTGGGGCGATGCCATGCTGGTGGGAGATATCCGGTTAGGGAAAGTATAATGTACCCGGTAAACATATATAATATACCCGATTAAGAGTGTATAAATCGGCGACGAATCTCGCTATGCAACAGGAGGTCATCGACACCTCCGCCATAAAACATGCACTACATTTACAGGTCTAATGATCTGAGCAGTTGACTCCCCGGTAATCAGGTAAAAATAAATAAATAGAATCGAATAGAATAAATTATTTATTTTGCTATTTAGGAATTCATAGAATATTTCCGGTGGTAACGTTTTCTCAGTAGTTGCAAATACACAAAAGAACCAACCTAACAAACATTATAATATTTACATATTACTTAATAAAATTTTACAAAATTTGTATATTAGCCTATCGTGCTAAAGCTGGCCTAATATAAAATAACAATAATAATACAAAAATATAATGCTAACATATTCTAAAAAATTACAATTTATTTCATCTAATTTTAAACTTTTTGACATTTTGATGGAAAATCTCCAGCAGTGTTGCAGGTAATTTGTTCCAATTTTGTATTTTCCTGTTTACAAATGAGAATTTACCCACATCAGGTCTCTGTTTCTTTTAATCAATCAATCAATGAACCCTCTCTTGAAGCACGTGTGGTTGGTGGTCGTTGAAGGCGCTGGAGCACGAGTCGGCGCGGCTGGCGCTGCCCGCGGCGCGCTGGCTGGGCGTGTGGCCGTCGGAGGTGGCGCCGCTGGGCCTGCGCGCGCGGCCCCTGGCGGCCCGCGACGCACAGCGCCTGCGCTCCCTCGCCGCGCGCCCGTCCCTGCGCGCCTGCCCCGCCGTCCTGCAAGAGGTCAGCTCCCTGCCCTGCCTGAGTCGCCGCAATATATATATATATATATATATATATATATATATATATTTTATGCGAGTTTTTTTACAATATATATACAGTGCAATATATATGTATATATTGTGCGAGTTTTTTTACGGCTGTCGCCGCTTCTCGCTTCCACCTCTTCCGATCTTCCCAGTCTCCATCTTTGAGGCCTCTTGCCTCCATTTCTTCTTGGATGTCCTTTCTCCTACTTCTTGGATGTCTTCCACGCTTCTTCCGCTCTGGAGGCTCAGATCTTCTCATGCCACCTATTCATTCCCATACGCTGGAGGTGTCTATACCAATTTAACAGTTTTGTGCCAATTGAATCCAAGATGCTGCCCTCTACGTTCATCGTCTCTCTTATTGTTTCATTTCTAATATGATCCAACCTGGACACCCGGCAGCACCTTCTCCAATAGTCCATTTCAAGGAACATGGACATTGAACAAAAAGAATAAATGCAGTTTGATGGCCCTTTTTGTTATTATTTATTTAAGGTCGCTCTAGAAACAACTGGGTCATTGGCGACCACAGTTACAAAAATACAGTATTTACGAATGTTAACAACTGTTAAAAACCCACACATACAGGTGCATAGTATTACATGGAACATAAAGCAGTCAATTGTTACATACAATTTATCATATTAAATTTCCTAAGAAGTTGAATAATCTTCATGTGGTCCGAGTAGGAGTTAAGATACAATGAAGATCACTATTAATGTTGAGACTTTCTCTGTCTGTCGTCTTTGCTTGGCAATCAACAATGAGGTGCTTAGTCCTTTGCATTGGTTTATTTACAGTAGTGCTAAAAAAACCGCATCATTTCGCTCACAGTTGTAATGTGCAATTTCATTCTGAAAATACACCCCCTGACTTGCAAAAATTGAGTGAGTTATGAAGGTAATGGAATCGGAATCATCATATAATTCACATAAAAATGTGATTAGCAATTTCTACTAACTTTTGCTTCAAATTTGAAAGATCTGTAAAACAGAAAACAGAATGCCTATTTCCTTTAAGTGATGCGGTTTCATTGGCACTGCTGTAAGTCCCTCGGCAGACTCATGGTCAGCATGCTAGCGTTCTGTAGGTTGGTCCTGGGTTCCATTCCCGGTCGGAGCAAAAATAGAGCTGTAGTATTCCGTTACAATCGTATCAGTGTCTACAGCTGTGTGACGAAAGCAAACCCTCAAGCAGGCCAAGTATACTGGATGCGGTGGAGAGAATGCGTCATGCTTGCTACGTGTCTTCCTTACCCCAGGTGTATATAAAAATTAAAGTAGTTCCCAGACCTGGGAACAACGCTAGCTGGCAAACGTCGGATTAATCAGACACTAAAATGCCATTTTCAAATATGTATTTATTATTATCGATCAAACTCTCATTTCATATTCACAGTAAGTATGAATATGGAAGGAGTGTGATGTGTTATGACTTGTTGGTAATAAAATTGTTCATTAACCTTCCGGCGGGCGCGCGGCAGCACTCCGTGCTGCCTTTTGTGTTTTTATTGTTATAAAATGGAATACGGCTATTTGACATGTCAGAAGGCTTCAGTACTCTCATTTCGCAACATTCTAAACAAAACGCGAAAATCTCCGTTCCGTTGCCTTCTCCCTATCAGTCGTAAAGAAGATTTGAAAATAATAAAATGCTGACTGCAGCACTCCGTGCTCTACCGCGCCCAGTCGTGTATTTTTAGTATTCCAAACGAACCTTTTATTTATTCAGATTGTTCTTTATAAGTATTTTCTATCACTGTACGCAAAATCAAGATGTTGAAAGCTGTTTTTGTGGATTCTTTCCTGTTACTTAGTCTTAGTTTTGTTTTTCTTTGCTGAAGGGCTGAAATAGACGAAGAAACAGACTCCTTCTTGAGTTACTGGAAATGGCTTCATGAAAACCAATTGATGTTTTTCTTAAATTTAAGGACAGTAACTGTGTCATTTAATTAACTTATCTTCTTATTAACAATTTTTGATTAAATTTTTTTTGGTATATTTTGTTTTGTAAGGTTTTCTGAAACAGTGTTTTTTATTATTTTATACCTAAAAATAGCCATATTTCTGTGATTTATAAAATATATTAACATTAAAAATGTAATGAATAGTTGTGAGTTTTTATACTTCCTTCTTCAACTAAATAACATAAGTTTTGAGGATACAAAAGACTATTTTCTCCAGGCAGCATAGGGTGCTCCTACGCGCCCGCTTATGTGACTCCAATAGGCGCGCCCACTGGAAGGTTAAAATTAAGCTCTGCAGACGTCCAGCATGATCGCATAAAAGTCAGTAATATGCAGTAAGTACTGCAGATACTTGGATGACTTTGTGATGAAACAGGTCGTTTCATAACTTTCAGCAATATTTCATACTACATAATTTATCTGCAATCTTCCATTGTAATTTATTATTATCACTTTTCTCTCGCGACGTGGTTTACGCCTCGACGCCATGGTAACGGAATTTATTTTTACGGGAATGGTACCGTATCCGCAATGTCTCCTCAACTTTAATCAGTTTACTTAAGTGTAGTTCAACGAACTACAAAGCAGAATAAATGAAAGATAAACTTACCTAAGAGTTTATATTGTTTATTAAACTTTTTTGTTCGGAAAATGCCCTACCTCGGAATGCCATGTGATTTTCTTTTACTGGCGGCAATATATCTTATTTATTTTCGTTAAAAACAATCAAATACGCCTCGACTTCATTTTAATACATTCATAATTTAAGTTCGGAGAGGTTCGTCTTTTGACTCACTTATTGAACGGTCCCCGTAAACTTATGATCAACTTTATCTAATTACTCTTTATGTTCTCCTGTACTTCTGTATGTGACGAATGGAAAAGAAGTTCTCCGTTTGCCCCACGCACGGTCTGAGACCGAAGGACACTTCCAAGTACGTGTTTTTAAAGCGTCGGTAAAGCAGTAATTCTGCCCTGCTATTACCAACCGATTGAGATGGATGTTTTTTCCTTTTTCTTTATTCTCTGTATTTTCTTGTTGATAAGCACATAGATATGTAAAATGTTGCATTATACTTATATTTTTCTTGTTTATTACTAACTTACAAACTAAGCTTAATCTATTACATGAGAAAAAGAAAGCCAAATTAGGCCCTTCTGTTAATGCTCAATTGCTGCGAATTTTTTCAGTAATACTCGTACATTGGAATTATTTTTGGATTCGGGTTTGTTGAGTAGGATTTCAGCCGAGGTTGAGTGCATTTAATGTGGGAATTTGTGGTATGGAGAAGTAGAAGTTGGAGGCAAAGTAATTGGTAAGATTGGCTGTGGGTTCGATGGATAGTTCTCTGTGGAGTCGGTCGAGAGATGGGTGGTGAGAACAACCGTTGTGGCTGCAGCGTCTCTGGCCGGGAAGTCGTGTCCTCCGAGTAAGTCGTAGCGCGAATTCACTTTTGATCAGCTGGGTCGCGGTTATCCGATCGGGACCTTCAATAGGTAGTGGTAAAAAACAATAGTGGCTACAGCACGCACTTCATCACATTATTTCTAAATTTGCGATTTTCAAAAATTCAGAGTTCAAAAAACTTCCTGTGCTATTCTTTTAAGCGTTCTTTCTCCTACTAGTGGAAAAAATTGAAGTGGTTTTCGAAAAAAATTTTTGTTCATAAATTGTAAATATTTCAAGCCCAAATTACGCAAAAAGTACTCTTTTTAAAAAAAAATTACACAAGGTTTATTTTTAAGAGTTGATTTTGTAGAAAAGATTTTCTTTAAGGTAAAAATTTCAACTTTCAATTTCGTAGTTTGAAATGTTAAATTTTGTAATTTTTAAAAATACAGAGAGTTTGCTGAAAATGGGACTAGCACCACTTTTTATACCGTTCTTTGATACAAAGAAAAAATTAAATGTGTCAAGTCCGAATAGCTACCCGACACCAAAAGAAATAGAAAACTAATAAGGGAAAGTCTGTGTCATTCTGTAGCACCACTAGTTTCGGTATCAAAGACTCAATTTGATTCTCCCTACACAATCTGTTAGAGCAAATAATTAAGTGTGTGTGTGTGTTAAGATTTATCAACTTTTTCGCTACCAGCGTCTGGCAGTAATAGTTTTTCTGCCGAAAATTCGGCGTTTTCCGGCACACGATTACAATGCTTTGTCTTCTTACGAAGTAAGGGTGAAAAAATAAAAATTACGTCGTGTCAAAGCTCCTGATTGGATAACCGCGTCAAAAATCAATTCAACATACGTTTTAATCGGAGTAGAGGACTCAAGTGCCAAGGGCGAAGGATTTTTTATCCTATCGATGTAGCTAGGTGGAATTAAATCGCTTTGGGAGGTGAATTCCAGTGGGCGGATGCTCGAAGTGTATTATCCGAAGTTTTCCGTCCTTAGGAGATCAAGAATACCGAAGTTGTACCCTCACAAACTTTCGTGCGTACTGTTCTTCCTCATTCTGTCCCATGCTCTCCCGTACACGCGCACACACACACACACACACACGCACACTCACACGCACACTCACACGCACGCTCACACTCACACTTATACCTTTCGTACAAGCAGCGCACTTGTCGTTAGATCAGTCGGGAACTTGAAGTTTGTGTTACGTGATTCGGACCCTCTTTTTGGGTGCCACCTTGCGGCTATAACTTACAATTTGCTAAACCGACTAATGATTAAAGTAATATTGATAAACGTCTATCTTCTGGAAAGTGATATTTTCTTCCTCCATTACGAGAAATATCGTGATGAAATGGTCCCGGTTACCGAATGAATTGTTAGGAAGACATCATAGAAATACCAAATCACTTCCAACGGAACTTTCTCCATGTTGCGAACTAAGACCTGAAAATCAGTAATTGTAATTTGAAAGTGCGTTTCTGCTTATGCTTTACTTTCTTTCATCGAATCTCTTTGGAGCTTGTTTGATCAGGAAGGATGCAAGTATAGTCAACTGATATCAAAGCAGATTTTTCCTAATTAATGTTTCTAATCATAAATTAATTTCCAGAGAAAACATAAGAAATGTGTGTAAGCCTATGATTCAAGTCATTTGGACTCATGGTTCAGCGCTTCCCCCCCCTTCGTCCAGTTCCAGTCAGGTTTTTAGTACACAAATCAATGATCCATTGAGCGAATATTGAGATGGGAACTGGCTTTTATTCCGTGCTCAGTTGTAAGAATAGTTTTTCATTCTTGTACTAGCACCTACATAAAAACTACAATTTTCGTATGTTCTCTTAACCGGATCATCATTCGTTTTCTGTAAACTGAGAACCCCTTGACTGTGGCATTAATAAATGTTGCTTATACGTGTAATGGGGCGCTAATAGCATAAGATGATTTTTTTTCTCTAATCCAGGAATATTCAGTGCTTGAAGTAAACACTGGAACGCACCAGAGGATGAAATAACGCGTTGCTCCAGTCTGCAATGACTCGTCTAACCTGACAGCGGTGGCGCGTGGGGAAGCGGGTAATGTAGCGTGTGACATTAAGTCAGCGGAGGAGGCCAACGCAGCCAAGTGCTTCGCCGGGCCTCGCCTCGCCGTCGGCGCGCTGCCCGCCGCACGGCCAAGCGTGGAGGGTGGCGGGCGACACGTCACGTCACGGCGTTCCCGCCTCCGCCGCTGCCGCTATTCTGCTATTTTTCTAACTTGCTCCTGAAGGCCCGTCTTCAGAATATCACGGTATGCCCCTGAAGGCCCGTCCTTCAGGATGGAACTTATCACGGTATGCCCCTGAAGGCCCGTCTTCAGGATGGAACTTATCACGATATGCCCCTGAAGGCCCGTCTTCAGAATATTACGGTATGCCCCTGAAGGCTCGTCTTCAGAATGGAACATATTACGGTATTTAGCAACGTTCTCAGTCGTGCCGCCAGGTATCGCATGATCGCGAACGTATCAATCTGTGATTGCGATCATGCGACGTCTAGCGGCACAACGGAGAAAGACGCGAAATGCCGCGAGATATTCCATCGTGGCCGTTGGGACTTGAGGGGCAGAGTTAGAAAAATCGCGGTATACTTCGGTCTCTTGGCTCAGCGTCCCCTCTCGTCCAGTCCAGTCAGGTTTTTCGAACAGAAATCCATGTCCGTTGGGAAAATGTTGAGATGAGAACTTCCTTTGCTTCCGGACAGAAATTAGAATCATTTTCTGCGCATTTTTCATGTGTTCTGCGGGATGTCCAGTCACTAGATATTACCCCAGGACAAAAAATATTTTGGGGTACTAAATTTGTGTTTTATGTTTGCCACCTCGACAAAGGTCGGCTTCATAGAGAAAATTAAAAAAAAACACTAAAAATGATGCACTTTGTTCAGTTTTTCGCTGATACATTTAAAATTGTGAGTTTTATTGTAACAGCCACTATTTACAGAATTAAAGTTGACAACATTCCCTAAAAATGCATGTATTTTGGAAAAAAACTGTTCATGCGCTAGAGTGCACCTAAAACCGTGACTCTTTGAATTTCTGGTGAAAACGGAATGGAGAATACCCTCCTATATCGCGGCGGTGATCTAGTTTCACTGTCATTCTTCAAAACTATTGTGAAGGAATTATTTACATTGTTAAGTTATTAACTCTCCGATATTCACGGAGCAGCAGAGATGTTCGTACTCAAAATATCTGAAAACCCGGCCTTTGGTAATGGAAATGTCGGAAACAAGAAAAGTGGATAGAGAATGCGTCCTGTTCAATACAATAGGTTAGTAGACTACTTTGATCTACAGTACATTTCGTCAATCTTTGCCAAATTATGAAGTCAAAGTGTGAATTATAAACAGAAGTATTTTAGATATGAAACAAAAGTATTGAATCAAGTAATCAAATGGCTTCAGAGTATTTGTACCAATAATGTTTTTTAATGAATGAATTGCATTGTAGAAAAATGAATGAAGATACTATACGTATTATGTGAGCTGAAATGTAATTTATTCTAAAAATTAGTTATATAATGTAATGTAAACAAAAGTTATATACTTTTCTTGTAGAACCTCAACTTTAGAAACTCTGGCTCTAGACCTGATTGACTTGGTAAAAAACTTGGTTTTAACTGTAAAAGAAAGTATGTAGAATGAGAAAATTATTTTTAAAAGTTAGTTTTGAGTAGGGGCGTACGAAAGGAAATAAGATACTTCAAGATAAGTGATATTGTGTAGTATTAATGTATGAAGTAATAGCTGCTGGCACTGTTAAGATTATTCAGATTTTTTCTTTCGTTCAGTATCTCCGATGGTCCAGGCTAGGGGAGTCGTCTAATCAGTAGAAGGTCCAGTTTGAGTCCACGTAGGGGAAAGGGGATGGTGATTCCTGTACTGAGAAAGATTTTTTACAGTGAAAATATGTATAGTGATCATATGATTCAAAGATAATACTGTAAAATTGTATGAATTAGTACCTTCTGTCATCTCAGCTGCTTCAGACAGTGGTTATGCAACAGGGGATAGTCTGAGCCTCCTGCATCTTGAAATTCAAATGTGACATCACACATTTGAACACAGTCCCTTCGCCAGGGAAGACATTTTATGTTGAAGATACTTTCACCTCCACTTCTTCAATATTCCTGGAAGTCCTTTCATTCAAAGAAGATAAGTTGTAGCAATTTATCCGGGAGCTGGGGTCATGCACAGTGGTCATTGCGGTTAAGCCTATCCTGGTTCTACCCCCACTGCTCAGGAATACAAATCAGTCCCAATCCACTGCTGCACTTGGTGAAAATCTCTACGACCGTGTAAATGGATTGTAGCTTCAGGGACGGGAAGGGGGATAGAGGAAATATTTCGAGTAATATGCTTCGTCCAGTAGTGCTTGTATCTCAGCTTAAGTCCAGTAGTTTGTTGATTGCCTGTGAACAGAGCAACTACCAGTAATCTGTAGTAAAGGCTGAAGGGTTGACGAATTCGGATGGGCTGAAGGGTGGACAACCGCCCCCGTCGGGCCAAACTCTAAACTCACGACTGGTCTCCCGACCTGTGTGGTAATGCAGAGCATGTAAATGTAACTTCGCGTAAGAATCATTCCTTAGTAATAGGAAAATAAAGAGGAAAGAAAGGTCGCACGCGTTATTCTGCTCCGGCATTCAAAAATCCTATATTAGGCGTGACTAGAATCCTACAACCTCCCGGCCAGACGCACTGCAGCAACAAACCGTTCATGCCCTGAACCACCTCAGCGGGTGTGGGTCTAGAGTGCCGTGTAGATGATGCAAGCTAAGCGAGCGTGAGGAATGGAATGGTGAGGGGCACTGCGGAAAACAAATATGTGAGTGAAGTCATCAGGTAGAATATTGTATAAAGATTCGTTTTTATTTAAAGGTAGTATTTATAAAGTTGTCTCGCGCGTTTGATCTGAAGTGGCGTGTGCTAGACTGATACATTTCTTGCGTACCAAAACTTTCATTAATAATTCCGAAAGAGGTCTGTGAACTATAATTTCATAATCCGTAATATACAAAATATACATTTTTGCTCCTTTTATTACATACGGGGGTTTGATTTCTTCTGGTACGAGTGTTTAGAAACTTGCAGACTCTCGAATTCTATTAAAATTAAATTGATTTTTTTATACTCTTTGCAATTTTATCACAGGGTAAACATTTTCTAATATAAATATTTGAGTTTTTACAAACGTAAAAACCTACTAGAGGCTTGGCCATACCGTGGTTAACAAAGTGCGCAGTGTTGGCATGACCATCGAGCTTTACTGTAACTTTGTGCCTTTAGGTGGAGTGTCAGATGCGCATCGGCGTGAAGGCGGAGATCGAGGACGCGGCTATGCAGGGCTCCGCTTTTCTCACGGACATGTACATACCGAGGAAGCTGGCCAGCCTGGATGTCATCTGAAGGTTCAACTGGTGAACAGCTTCTGTGTTTTCGAAAAAAAGCTATCGAATATTTGAACATGAAGCTCTTACTAGAGATATTAAAGATTCCATCTTTGCCATTTACTCTCACTTTAAATAAGCCAGTTGCGTATTAAAGATATTGGCTTACGTCAGTTTTACAATTTTTATTAGATATCTCCATCTTCTTGAATTAATCCGTTAATGTGTTCAATAGTATTTATTTCCCCCTGATTTTCATTCTTTTATGTAATTCCGTTTTCCCATTTTTCAACATTATGTACGTTTGTTATGAAAATAAACTTAAATCTGTTTTCAAAAGTTTATTTTAAACTTTTATTTATTTGAACGGCTCTAGAATACTCTCCTGTAACTACGAATGGGTGAGTACATACGTACGTAAGTACGTACGTGGTGAGTGAAAACCACTCATGCATAGATTGGTGAAGCAAGGGTGGACTTTTTCATTGCAAATGAATGACATCGCAAAATAATATAACCCTTACGATCGCTGCGTTGGTAGAGATAGTTATACATGCAGTTATAATGCACATCAAGTCCCTGCATGATTGTGAATATCCTGAGAAGCTGGAAAAGTGTTCTTCGAGACACTACACAATTACCGAACCACAATGCGATGAGCACTTGCGGTTTGCTTGAAAGAGTTTGTACGTGAGGTTTCTTGTATTGCCTTAGCTCGTTCTAGCCTACCCGTATTTACTTCGTAGCTTGTACAGAACAAGCGGCAACAATCCTCATCTCGCAGCCCGGAGTAGACACATGTTTTCCACTTCCATGCGGTACATATTACAAGGGCGAATGGAGTTGGGGTTACAGCGATCCTCGCCATGTTACTGTCGAGAAAGGTCGATAGAATGTGGTTGATAGTACAACTGTTTATTGTTCATGAACAACGTGTCTTACAATGCTCGCGATACCGCTGCGAATCTAGTTGTTAAAGTATCTGGACCAAAAATGCCAACATTTGCAGTTAACTCCTTACAAACGAGTCAAAAATTATGATTTAATTTAAACATTTCATTATTGAAGAGAATGTTTGCAGTTCACACATAATTTAGCAGTTAATCGTCCTGTATTATGAAACCATTCATTAATAAAGGAGTTATGACCAACGGAATTAACACATTTCTGGACGTATTTGCATCCCGAAAAGTGAAGTATAATCCAAAATACAAAATATTCTTAAACGGTTGAATATATGACCTGAATTTACCGGAACAGTTAGTTTATCGTTTTAGTGATACAGCATTGTGACAAAATCTCATGAATGTATTCATAGAATCAAATACAAATAATGTAACCGTTAGTGTCAGTAAAGATTACGTCATCAATAATGAGCTAACATCGCAGTTCATATTAACAAAGGTGTTACCTAAAGTAGTGTTAAATGTTCATTAATCAACTACATTAAATGTTTATAAAATAGGTTTATTTTAATTTTTTAACAGACTAAGTTCGTGCGAGGCTTGTTGGAACCTGAAGAACTAAGCTAAATTATTAATATTTGAAATTTTGCTATGAATGACCTTTTAAATTACTTATTTTTCAATAAATTGCATCTTAAGAAAGACATTTCATTTATTTAAAGATTAATCAATTTTTATAGTAGTGACTGTGATAATCTATGTGAAAATAAATGTAAATGTCATATTGTGTTACATTTAATGGTCGTTATTTTTTGCCAATGGGAGTACATTTTATATTTTATAATATGCATAATGGTTGAAGAGAATACTTTCACAGAGAATATTGAAGTTAATTTCTTAATGTACGTGAACAATCCATTTCGAATACTGAGAATAAATCCGTAAGTTTTCCCATAGATTCCTATATTACATTTTTTTAAAAAAAACTTTGTCTTTATTAGAAAAAAATACACAAGGAATTTCAAAGCCCGAATACGTAAAGGAAATGGATAAAGGTTCACGTAGTAAGACCTGATTGTGAGTTACTATCCAGCGAGCGATGCTATTGGTTAAGCGACGAGGCAGCGGTCAGAAGAAGAAGCCGCGCGACCGCGTGGGCGGGCCCAGCGTCTCCAAGGACGCGCGGTCCGGCTCGTCGCCGCTCACCAGCCCCATGAACTCCAGCAGCGAGCCCAGCCACTTGGCCACGCGGTAGCGCCGCGACAGCGTCGTGATGTCCGGCGCCGGCGAGAGGCGCTGGCGGCACGCGTCGCACCACTCGTCCGGCACCTCCACGCCCGCGCCCGCGCCCGCGCCCTCGCCCTCCACATCCACGTCCACCTCCATGTCCTCCAGCGGCAACGACTCCAGGCTGCCCCGCGTCTCCGCGCTCGACCACGCCCCCGTCGCCGACCCGTCCATCGCCGTCTCCACGTCCACCGTCTCCGCTTCCGAATGGGCCTCCACGTCCACGTCCACATCCACGTCCGCCTCTTGCGTGATCCCGTCCACGTCCACGTTGGTGGTGGTCACGTGGTCAGAGTCCACGGTCGGGAAGTCATTCTCGAAGTGTGATGTGGCGCAAGATGAATCAACACATTCTATTTTTGCTCTTGATGTTTGTGTTTCGATTGACTGACAAGGTGCGATGATTGATGTCTCTGTAACAGCTTCTACTTTTGATGTCTCGACTGTGATGCCCTCGGTAATCGGACTAAGAGTTCGAGTAAAACTGCTAATTGCCATCGGTGGATGTAAGAGCTGTGGCATTATAATCAGCTTCGCTGTTTTCTGATTGAATTGTAGGATCCACAAGCATTGGTCCCCGACAGATGAGTCGGCTTGTTTATTTTGAATTTGGGGTATTTCTTGTTTTTCTTGATCCACAACATTTTTTATCGATGTGGAATCATTCTCTTCCAATTTAGTTGTTAATTCTGCAGCGGGGTCCATTTTAATTTCCCCGATATTCATCGGCTCTTCATTGCCCGACTTATCCGCATCGGAGTGGCTTGCAAGATGAGTCTGTGCTAATGCAACGTGCACTGGTTTCACGTCGGCTGAATCCGTCCTGTAAATTTGAGCAGGAGACGAATTCTCGAAATTACATAAATCATCCACCGTTTTCATCTTATCAAAGAGTATATTTGTGGATGCGCTGGTATGCATACATCCAACATCCTTTCTATTTTCGTTTACAATCAACGAATTCTGAAATCCACAAATGCCTCTCGTTTTTCCATGCCAGGGTTTTTGGAACCACCGGCATACAAAACTTCTGCATATCCTGAATAGATCTCTGGGCCAATGATCATTGGTCTGGTACGTAAAGGATCTAGGTTACTTTCCAGGATATCTGGTGTTTGTGTAACTTTCGATAAGTTAGAAAGTCTCTCCTCGGGAGTGTTCGAGCTCGCTGCGTTGGGGACTACTTCCTCCTGCATCGAAGTTATACTGTCGTTTCCGTTGCTACGTTGCACATCCATGTTCACGATCAGGTCCTGGTTCCCTTGTAAGGTGAGCAACAGCCCGTGAGCTGCCTGCCCCCTGATGTTCGGCGTGGACCGTCATCCTGTGGCGGTGGACGACTGTGGTGAGACAATGGGACCAATAGGCAATTCAGTGTATGTGCGAGAGAATAACGTCTTACTTCTAATAAATTCTACATTAGAAGAAATCATGTCTGATTAATGTGAGTTATAAAAGCACGCAAATGTAAATAGTATGCATCAAGCTATGCTAGATGAGTGATATACCAATGAATTTAAGATTCCTGAATTGTACTTATTTGTTTTTATTATTTACTCTAAAACATCTTGCTACTCTTCTAGAGATAGTATATCAGCTCAAACAATACGTCATTCTCTTGATAGCTTCGTAGGTATAGAGTAGCATGGGACAAAAGTCTGCAGTGGGTTTAGAGTCGGATTAGCCTATTTACTGTTTTCGAGGATTGAAAGTTGACATTTCTACAATATAAATTGGAAGGTGTCAGTAGATGATGTTCAGTGAGGACGAGTTTCGTAGTTCTGTGCAAATTCTGCTGCGACAATGAGGTGAGATATAATTTCAACTTATTTTATGTAATTTTGCAAGATATTGAAAATATATTTACGCTGTTAATAGCATAGTAAGTGAAATCTACAATTAAGAGTATGGATGTATGAAATGTGTCCTACACAACGGACTAGTAAATAGTTTCGTAGATGCCTGACAGAAGGCAGCGCAAATTAAAAGATTTTTCTTTGACGGTTGAGGCAAAGGTTCGCTTACATGTCGGGGCAAGATTCCTGGTGCGGACCTCTGCACCTCCACTTATACGTAGCGCTTGTTGAAATTTACCCAGAAAGGGTAATTTCTCAAGTCCAGATAGTGAAACTGTATGATAAATCGTTCATGAAGAATTGTGGGACTAAAAGGGCTGCGAAAGCTTTTGAAGTCTGTGGTATTGTACCCATTGATAAATTCAAATTTGGAGAGACAGCCTACCTCCCTTCCCAGGACACAGAACAGAGACACATTTCGTCCGCTACACTGATGAGTTGGCATTAAATGAAGAAGATCCTGAAGTAGGTAGCCATATTATCAAACCATAAATCATTCCCCGGAGCCATCGTCATCTGTATTGAGAAACGTCCCAATACCCCCGAAGGAACGCGATTCTCCAAACTGTGAAACTTCAAAGAATCGCAGTGAACATCATTACTCGTCATTGGATATAATGCCCATCCGAAAGAGACATTGAATAGAAAATGAATGCGCAGATGTCCCTATGTTGACTTCACAAGACGGCACAGAAGAATAAGCAGTCCGGAAATGCCAATAATAAATCGCAAATTTCGCGTATTTGGAACTTCGCAAATAACAGAGGAAAGGGAAACAATAATAAACCAATTGCCATTGAAATTACTTCAATAGGGTTATGCCCTACCTGCGTCATGGAATTCGAGGACCCTCCAGCTGAAGACTGGATCCAATAGGATTCGTGTAAAGAGTGGTGGCATAAAAAATTCACTTCCTATGAAGGAGGGCAATTTCTATGTGATTTTTGTGAGAATTAATGCACACAATATGTACATAAAATTTATTATGAGATTTAATTTAATCGGAGTATAATTTGCAATTGAAGACTTGATTATGATCTTTTAGAATCTATGTATCACATTTAATCATTTACTAATAAAGCTTATGATACATTTATTAATGCGTATGAGTCTTCTAAAAAAATTAATTTATTTTTTAGGAAGTTTAGATTTTTAAGCGAAATAAGCCTCATACTTGGGGCAAACATCCGAACTCTGCAGCTCCTTCATTAATTGTTTTCTATACATCAAATTTAAAGATATGGCCTTCTTTGTTTGGACTGTTTATTCTTCATGCATTAATGATAGCTTTGTAAATACCGAATCAATACACCAAATACACGAGTGGAAACTCATCCTTTTTTATGAAAAAAATGTGGACTCTTGCCCCCACGTTGCCGTAATAGATAAAAAATATATTGCAGATTAATTTAACACAAGACATTATTATCTGAAGAAAATTGGGCGATTTAAACACATTTTGGAGGCGATTTTTATAATAAAGAAAAAAGAAATCGCCTTGTGATCAATTTCAATATTTTTCCCACAGAAAGTAAGTTCTTACCTCATGGGCAGGTACTTCATGCACTTCGAAAGACAAACAAATGTAAGGAACATATTATGAAACTCAAGTATCTACATTTTTTTCCATAAATAGCAACGTTTAGAATTGTTCTTTCAAATACTAATCAGTTAGGCAACAATTCTTGCTATCTTATTGCATTAAATCGTTGCTGTGTGACGACTGAAGAAACGAAATAAAGAAAGAATGAAAGAGGACAATTTAAGTTGAAAAAGACAAAACATTTATGGTCATGTGTATACCCACTACTTGATTACTTTAATTAGGTCCAAAGGCTTTCTTTAGAGAGGGTCAGTTTTATTTAAAGAATATATCTATAAGTTAAGCGTTATTGAAAATAATTACACAAATTGTCGAGTCTATAATAAATATAAGTTATTAATTTTTATGTAAAATAAACAACATTTCATTTTGTTACAATGTGTTTAACTACTGAATTGTTCTAAAGACTAGAGAAAACGAGGCACATATTTCATCAGAGCACGAGAGGCAACGCCGACGTTCGAAAGACACGCGCTTGAAGAAAAGAGAAGAGTTAGAATTTAATGAGAGTTCGCTAGATTCGAAAACAGGCGAAACGATCTCTGGCATCTGGAAATCTCGTTCTTTTCGGAAGACGCCAGCGACCGGTAAAGTCATGTGGAGTAGAGTGGTGTGATGGTAATGAACAGTGCCGCATGTGCTGAAAAATTCAGAAGCGAGATAAAACTCTTTGCAGAACCACAGAAGAGGTAATTATTTCATAGCATTATTTCATTGTGGGCTGTGAAGAATTCATTTAAAAGAAATTGGCATAAAGTGAATTTCTCGAAATAATTTGAAAGTAGGAGCACATGCTCGTAATGCAGAAGTAAAATCATGCTGGGATGTTCTCTTTTCTTTCAATTTTTATTTTTTTCTTATATTTTCATTCTTCAATTATCGGCATCATTAGTTTCCTCTTATTTACGGTACGTAATTGACAGAATACTGTAAGGAAATATCTGGTACGAGAGCAAACGCGAAGTAGTGGAGCTATACGGCTGCGTATGTCCGTGAGCGTGGAAAAAAAGCAACGGACCAGGGCCTTGCAACTATCCATCAAAACCGGGGACAAAGCTTGAGGGTGCTACTACAGGAGGCGCTAGTGTCGACGGAAACAGCTGCAGGTTAGGCTCACCAACTTCCGCCCATAAAAATTGGTTAATTTGTGAGAAATACGAAACATGTCTTCTAAATGTTCAATTACTCATAATATACATAAATGTAAGAAACCGCGAACGTCGACGCTATCTTTTGTATCATTTCGCGCCTGCTTGCGTCTCGCGAACCTAGGCAGCAGCCTCGCACGTTTGAAGTATCCTTGGTAGCCGTTCGTATTTTAGTTCCGGTAAGAAGGTGCTGCAAGAGATCGCGCCACTGTAATGGTCTCCACCAAGTTATATGGAAGTTAAAAGGCCCTGCAACCGACATCCTACCCTTATTTAGATCCAAGGAGCTAAGTAACAAATGAAAATTACATATTTATAAGGCTGTTGTTAGAAGTACAGCAATGTACGGCTGTGAAATATGGGCTACAACCTCTGAAGCGAATTTCAAAACACTAGTAGTGGCAGAAAACTATTTTCTGAAAAAAGCTTATAAACTTAGACCCGACATCCCTCTTGAAATGTTACAAAACAAATATAAAACTCACACCAATTCATCAAAAATAGATGATCAAGCAACTGAAAATCTGAAAGTGCAAATGAATCCTCCACTTTTTCAAAAATATGAACAATATGCCCACAAACCACCGAGATTCAAAAACAAACGAATACCCCCACTGACGTACTACATGTACAAAGACCTGCCCTCTATTTTTAATTGTTCAATGTCCAGTCTCAGTGTCCAGACTAAAACTATCTAGTTTAATAAATTAATATTACTACTAGCCAGCAAAAGCTCCAACTGACTTGATCAGTACGAGCCATGCTTTCAAGAATAAATTACAAATATACAAACATCAAAGCCTGGATGAGCATCCCAACAAGGGATGCAGGCCGGACAAATACTGATGACCACCCGCTCAGCAGCAGCAGAATAGAGGCGAGTTGGGGATCACGTAGCAGTCGCGAGGACAGCGATATACTTCAGAGTGATTTTCAAACATCTGACTTCTCTTCAAGCTGTGGTTATGTTCAAGTAAGAGTATCGCAGAAAGAACTTCATTATTTGAACTCTCCTTCAAAGGCCACGCAAAGTTACCAAGAAAGTCAAGTAGGACATGGCATTGATTACAATTTCCGAATTATTCAGGGATATGAATCAATCTTCCTTGACGAAACTGTGCTCAGTTATTGAAATTGTTTGTAAATTAATATTGTGAACTCACTAATGTGGGAATATAATGTGTTATATTGAGTAGAACACTTTGCATTTGAATCAAAGATATGAATGTCAAATAGTAACTGTAGATACTAGTACCAAAGAAAGTGAACAAGATTCATGAGAGGCTTTCTTATTTAGAAGTCATCCACCATTATCTTGCTTTCTTTGTATTCGATATTCAAATTTCGACTATAGGAATTATCTTGAAGGTTTTCCAAATGTACAAGAATTTTTAACTTCATTTAATCATTTTAATCGAAGAGGAACAATATTCAGTATCTAACATTGTTATTCGTACACTCAGATTTAGCTACACAAAGAAATGAATATATTTGTTCAGAAAGAAAAATTAAGGGTGAAATAAGAAAGCACCCCATTTACACAATTTGCCTGCTTTTTTATTTCTCGCTTAATTTTTCTGTCGGCGCAAATATATTCATTTCTTGTGTAAATAATAAACATTTATATTTATCTGAAGTGTAAAAATTAAACGTTTATATTTCTCTGAAGTGTTTCTATGCTTCTATAATGCAAAATTTTGCCTATAATTCACGTTTTCAAACCAACTTTTGAGTGCTTATTGCGGCTCAACCATTCGGAATATCCACGTAGTTTATTAGACAAAATATGCTTAGAATTGTCTTAAGAGCTTATTTTTGAAGTTTTGACGTTTCCTCCCCGAACACCCTGTATACTTCTTATGAATGGTAGAGGAGGAATTTATTGAGATTATAGTATATTTTTTCAAAGGAACTTTATTTAATTTGAATGACATTGGTGACCCTGGAGTGCAGAGAATCCATGTTCCTGAGTTCCATAAAATAAAAAAAATGCATATGAGCAACCATCACTTCTTGCAAATCGACTGAGGCTGATTTATGGTAAGGTGGATATAATCCACCACTCTGACGGTTGGTCATAATATATTGTTCTTGATAATAGATTTATGCGACTCCGCTTTCATTCCCGGACGGAGAAAACATTTACAAAACAACAGAAGCAGTCACTTTTCACTGCCGTGTACCAGTTCATATAGCGGGTTGACAATACGGAAGCTGCTCACTAGGTAGAGGAAATAGGTGGTAGGAGGTCACGATCTTCTGGTCCACGGCCGACAGCCTGGAACCCCATGGCATAGTCATAGTCTGACGAGGCTGCGGAGAACGTACAATATAATATCTTTATACATTTAATTCTTTTTTATCTGAAATGTAATTCTTGCAGTGATATTAGAGTTAGTTTTTTGGTACTTGTACTGCGTCATTTTCTCTTTACAATTTAAATACATTTCTGATCTTATTTTAGACGTCCTTCAAACTGACTACAATGTTATAATATTATTTTATGACATCTTATTTCAGACAAGAAGGTGAGAAAAACATTGCTCGAAAAATTGTATGTTTTACTGAAAATATTTTAATAGGTAATATTTTATAATGACTCGAGAATTTGTGTAATTTTAGAACACTTAACTCATGGTTATATGCTTTATTAAAAACTATATCTAAAGAAAACGATGGATATAAAATAAAAAATAAAATACTTGTTTATTATAGACATGAAGTAGCGCGGCGTAACGTGCCGCATAGGGGTGGGAGCGCAGTCCCTAATGAAAAGAGTGGGGACCCGATTGAAAAGGTTTGCAATCTGTCAATGTCTACTTGTTGCTCCGTGAAGGATTGAGGAAGGTAACCACGAAAACACCACCCTCAAGTATTCTCATTCGGTTATTGCATCGCCTCACCTCTTGTTCCTGCTGTCAAGAATCCACTTCCTTTCGAACGCATCACCTTGGTTCACTTGGTCTACGAAGCTGCAGTTACTGAGGAACTACTTACGCTAACGCTCGCGGCGTCACAATGGATGCAGATTTGTGAGTGAAAAAGAGCAGAGCCTCTGGTGGCACTGACCCGCAATGATCGCCGTCCCCCGAGGGCTCTTCCTCGGCGATGGGCCCGAGGACGGAGGGCGGGGGCTCCAGCGACACGGTGAAGTCGGGAGCGGCGGCGGTCAGCGCCAGGGCGTCCAAGCGGTACCGCAGCCGCCGCTGCTGCTCCTGCCGCGTCTTCAGCAACACCCTGCAGCGCCAGGAAACACTTCAAGAGCCCAACCCAACCTCCACACTTCTACTACATTTATCGTAACATACACTGCTCCTACATCCAAACCTTGCCGCGGCCGAAACGACTTCAAGAAGTCCAACCTTCACACTCCTACTACATCAACATCCTGCCGCGGCAGGAACAACGTCAAAGAGCCTAACTGCAGCCTCCTACATGACATACTTCTGTGTCAACACACCGCTGCTCCTGCCACGGCAGGAAACACTTAAAGAGCCTCAACTTCGACACTCGTACTACATCATCTATCGTAACATACACTGCTCCTACATCCAAACCTTGCCGCGGCCGAAACGACTTCAAGAAGTCCAACCTTCACACTCCTACTACATCAACATCCTGCCGCGGCAGGAACAACGTCAAAGAGCCTAACTGCAGCCTCCTACATGACATACTTCTGTGTCAACACACCGCTGCTCCTGCCACGGCAGGAAACACTTAAAGAGCCTCAACTTCGACACTCGTACTACATCATCTATCGTAACATACACTGCTCCTACATCCAAACCTTGCCGCGGCCGAAACGACTTCAAGAAGTCCAACCTTCACACTCCTACTACATCAACATCCTGCCGCGGCAGGAACAACGTCAAAGAACCCAACCTCGTCACTCCTACGTAACACACTTCTACTACATAAATACCCTTCCACGACGGGAAGTGCTTCAATGAGTGCAAAATTGACACTCCTACGTAATATACACTCGTACCACGTCGACACCCTGTCGAGGAAGGAAACACTTCAAGAGCCCAAAAGCGACATTCCTACAGTGATTTACATTCCTACGTACATCTTCCCTTCCACAGCGGGACACTTCAACAAGTGCAATCTAGACAATCTCATTTACGACGTACTCTACTACATCAGCTAAAGATTATTCGATTCTTCTCGACAAGGCAAATAGAATGTTATATTTTTTAGAAGAGTAACGTCGAGCCAAAATGGAACAATTCTAGAAAACCCTCGTTTTAAAGGTTTCAAATAATCTACAGAGATGAAATTACTTCACTACACATTTGCAGACGACAGAATTAGGGACTACTGTTGTCTTGAAAGTGAGGGTCGAACACACACACACCCGAGAATGCACGAACAGTCCCAATGTCTAACAGCATCTGACCAATGCTGACGTCAGCCGAGACACTCCAGGATTCTTTTGTTTTTGTAGTTTCTGTGAAGCTTACGGAAAAATTAAATCCACGTCGGTGTGCGGGAGTGAGTTGTGGCAGTAAATTAATTATAAATAATGTAGTGATCTATTACCGAGAGGAAAGGAAAAGTGGTTATTAATACCATCAAAAAACACTATGGACAATGCTGCAGTAGAATACACTTTGTTGTCGACAATACAATCAATTCATAAAAGGCACGAAAAATATTTTTATTTGCCCCTTGCACATATCTATTACACAATAGTTAAGTTCTTGCCCGCTTCTACTCTACCGTTCCCTGCAACGAGCGGGCCTGTATCCCGCTCACCGCCCTCTATATCATATCTAAACGATCAGTATCTACTGTAATGTGCGATTCTCATTCAGTAGGCGGTGACCTCACGTAAGCACATTGCAGTGTTCCGTCTGCAAATGTAAAATGAACGTGTAATACTTGTTCATGGAATGTAGCTAATACCACAGTACAACCAGTATGTACACTTATGACAAATCCCATTGAAAAAGGTTTTTCGATCACGTGATGACCGCCATGTTCTTGATAAAACACCCAGCGCGGGAAATACATAAGTATTACTTTTAAAACGGATTTTCTTACGTTAATTTGATTCTCTACTACAATTCCTTTTATTATTCTATCCATTTCATTCAATTTCACGTCCTCTAAAGCAAATTAAAAACACACACACCTCCCCCACATCTTTTGGAAACCGGAAGAAACTAAACATAGTTTTGGTATTTTTTGCATGTTTTACAGTACAAGACTGGTGCTGGTGGACACAAGTGGAATAGATTGGCTGCAAAACCTTTGAACCCTTTCCTCAAAGTGTTCAACAGTTTAGGAAATTAATTTAGGGTATTATTAAGTAAATGAGGGAGAATAGTGGGTTATATAGCGATGCATAAGTGTTCTATTGTGTAGTGAGGTGTCGTGCAGTGTATAGCAGAGAAATATAGAAAGAATGTTTTCAGGTTTTAGTGAAGTGAAGTGCAGTGTTTTTTTTTTCTTATCTCTCTTAATGTAATTTAATGTTTTATGAGTCAGTTTTTATATTATTATCAATATTTTACCATTATTTTTATTATTTTACCATTACTATTACTATAATTAGTGTATAATTTGCTAGTTATATTACCTTATTCTTATTGTTTTTATTATTATTATTGGTGTTAGTGTTTTATGTTACTGAGAGACTGTGTATATTTATGTTTTTGTAATTAGCTGCCACCGGGTTATGCCCAATTGCAGTTTAAATAAATCTAATCTAATCTAAGACAAATAATCATGTTTTTAAGTCATTTTTATGAGAACAGGTAATACGACTTGAAGGAAATATTGAAACATAAGCACTAAATTAAATAGATTCTAGTTGCCGCACATTTAGTGACAAATGACAATGGAATCTTTTGCACGCCTACGTTTTGGCGCCTGTTTTCTGTCCCCCGTGCTTTTCACGCCATTCCACATAGTCTACAAATTTACTTCTTTTCGTGCGATAAAATTGAAACAGAAAAGGCAATCATAACCATGTTAATTGTCGTATAAGCAACTCGTATATTTCTTTGAGAATGTCAGTTCTCATGTCACACGGTGTATAGCCTCCGAATGTATCTGCTGAAATTGTATTGGCTGACAACTAAAAACATTGCCGGGATCTACCCGGGCAAAATCATATTTTGGCAACGGAAGTGAACATACTGGTTATACTGTACTAATACTAAGCAAATATAGTGACATATATTGCACAAGCGATGAGTGTACATCAGCAATTTGAACAACACCCTCTCTGTGAATATTTAAAATAATTTTGTATTTAGAATGTACATGGAAATGCAATGTGTATATTAATAATTAGAGAGTGAAATAATCAATGTATTACATAACATTCTGGAGATGACGGTACTTAGCATTTCAGTAACTTTAGCCAACATGTCCACCAATAAATCTTACCTGCCAATGGAATGTGGCGTATACTAAACAGTCACAGATATTGCGCAGGTGAATGAATATCGCCAATTTGAACAACTCACTCCCTGTGAATATTTTAAATAATTATTTTAAGTGTACATGGAATGCACCACGTGTGATAATTACAGAGAGAGATACATTGATCTATTATATAACGTTCTGTAGATAATAGTAGTTACTATTTAACGAATGGAAATGGTTGATGGAAATGCAGAATTTTTCTTTTTCACTTTTCTACTGCTCTCGTGTGCAATGTAATCACATGGGTTCAGCTAGCATATAAGAAAGTTCAGTAAATACGTACAATTGGTATTAATCGTAATTTTGTCGATAGTAATAATCACAATCATTTTCATAACACAACACTTCAACTGAGCTCCACTCTCTGCGCCATGTTACTCTTCCATTTCCCGCCAATTTGCGGAGCTGCGCAAGACGCCATCTTCCCGTTTCCATTTTAGCCGCGGGTTTCAAGCAACGCGAATTTCGTATCTTTTTATGAATAGTGGAAAGCTGCGATCTGTTCAATATATAATTTCCTCCGCTCATATTTTTCCCCCTTTTTTGTGGTACCTAATTCGTTTAAAACCGTTCGCTGGGAGCTGAAGAGGAAGGACATCAAATGCTCTTATAGTCGAGCAAAATTAAAAGAAAATTGCTCCTAGTTTCCAGTAAACTTTTTGAAAATGTAGCGGGGCTTCATGTAAAGTACATCCAATATATGTTAATGGCCTCTGGTCTTGCTCAAATTGATCATGCTGCTAGCGTATTTACAATGTTTCAGCTCAAAAGCAACTAATCTGACAGAATTATTACTGACACATCCATTCTTCATCCATCCATTCACATAGACATCTTGATTTTCGCTTACAAAATTGCATTTTTCTGTCATACTTAAACATTACTCAGCGTTCTTTAATTAACACGGTTGTGTAATTCTTTTTATTGTATTTTTAATTGAAAATAATAAATTCTTTGTGTCTATTTAATTTTTAATATTAGAATTTTAGTTGCCTGTATAAATGTTTATTTTATATTATTAATACCTATTTTCTTGACTATTTTCACTCTTTTTTTCTGTGCGTAAAAATCCGAAGCCTATCTTTTTTCATGACCAATGATTGTCTATGAACTATTCTTTGCACCAATCCTACAGGTGGAGAATAATTAACACTCTGCTCCTAGAAAGGAGTGGAGGGTTCATTACTTGATAGCAGTGTATTCAAAATCGGCTTTGAATGTCGCTTCCCCATGCAGTTCTCTCACGTAAAGGTGAACATTCCTTATATTAAAATGCTGCTTTCTGTCGTTACTCATAATAGTATGTAGTGTAACCAATGTACGGGATCTTATCCTCAAATTTAGGATGGAAAGGTCCCTGGTTCTTCAGGGTTACAAGAAATTTTACTTGCTTGTGGGGACTGGGCAATTCTCGGATTTGTGATTAACAGAAAAATACACCTTGGATGTGTAACGAATCAACAATATAATTACTTATAGAAATAAACACAATTACATGATAAAGCACTGATTGAAATGCTTGCATACACCTTCATAGAATAAATAAATTTTAAAATGTTTATGATCAATTGTCCTTGATTCTCCTCAGGATGTGAGTGTCATATTATAGCAAGTACCACAGTGTTGTACTGGCACGTACATAACTAACAAACCCTTAGACCTATTTCACCAGAAACACAAAAAAAGAATATCTCATTCTGCCTTAATTTACATGTTACCGCGCAGTGCACTGTTACAAAATCGAAAAAATGATAAGGTGAAAAGTACAATTTCTCTTGGTCCTATACTCTCTTAATTTACTAATTCTTATTAACAACAAAAAAAATGCGGAAAGTGGCAAAATTTAGAAACCCTTTCCTTTGTAACGTAAAGCTTATGCTTTCGTCAAATTGTATCGTCTGCTTCACAAATAACAAGAAGTGACTCAAAATGTTCACACCGATTCCACTGGGAGTTCGCAAAAATATTATATACAAAGTTAATGAACGAAGTTCGTCCGACTTCCCTTTGCGATGCCGGTGGCAGCGTGACCTTACACGCGGCAGGCGGGGTCGCAGCGACTCGCGGTGCAGCTCGCCCAGCTGCTGGCCGAGTTTCGTCCGGCCTCGTCTCGGACGAAAGATTCTGCCCCTCAGTTGCAGGATGGCAGTTCGCAGGAAAGATAGAGGGCTCTATTGAGCTGGCGTATTTGTTTCTCTTCGTGAAGGATTCTGTTCACTCCGCGTTGCTTAGTGCAGCGGCGGCGCTCTCCATTGGGTCGCTCTTGACGGCACGGCAGCTGGCGAAGAAGTGCCCCGCTCGCTCCGCCCAGGCAGTAGTCCGTCGATTCCCCGTATCGATTGCGGAGCGTTTCGTTCGATTTACTATCGCGCTGGGCGTTCCGTGCCGGTGTTGTGAACGTATAACTTTTTGTGTACGGTCACAATTGCCTCCCCCACGAGAATTAAAATTTTTGGTCCGATCGATATTTCGGAAAGTAAAAATTTTGATTATCGTCTTGTCTCTTCTTCCTACTTTTCTTAAGTAGAAGGCGAGTTATTTTTTTCTATAAGTTCGGATAATCATTTTTATTTACAGCTTCACGAATGCGACTAGTAAGTTCCAAGGCTTGTCCACAACCCCACTGATATATTTGGGTTATCGTTCATTCTTGAGTTGAATTCTACGATGCCGAGTCTGGGAAAGCGGATCTGATGTCGTTGTAGATCAATAGTAACATTATAGTCCATTAGAAAATCGATCCCGATGATCAGAGGATACAACAAGCTTTTCACCACAATGCAGACTAATTCGAACATCTGTGTCCCAACTCTTACTGGTAAAAGGACCGGCAGATTCGTCGGTGCGGACTTCTTCTTGTTCACGCCAACAATGATCGAACGTCTCATGGGCAGCGTCGGTATTTTGATCCCGGAATTCTTGATTTCCTGTAGTAGCCCTTCCGTTATTACGGATGCACTACATCCAGTGTCAACGAGAGCTGCAATTTTAATGCCATTGCAATCCACGTCAATCATGGGACAATGTCGTATTGGTCTTTCATCAGCAATTTCTTCTTCCTCCCACGGCTCGCTTCCAAAATTTATCAGTTGGATGGACTGGATAGTCATCATGTCGTGCGTGCTTTCTGTTGGGTTAGAATCGGGATGACTGGCCGATGCAACCCTTTCTAGTTTTCCTGGTGACTACCCGAAAACTCACCACTGCATGATGCTGACGTAAAAGCGTTTACATTACTATCGAGCTTCATTTTCCCCTTTTCATTATTCGGTTTCTTCTTCCCCTCATCTGTCTTGAAGCTACCTTTTGGGTTGGTGCTCCCATAGTGGTCGTCTTGAACTTGAGGAATATGTCGGTGGTTACCCATTTCGTAGCGTTGTTGGCCCCACCGTGCATCCTTGTTGCTGTTGCTTGAGTCGGATTTTCCAATGGTTGCCGCTGATGAAGAGAATTTATTCAGTTTGTCATTCAACTCATAGGTCGCATCATACATGCCTAATTGCTCGACAAATTTATCGGCCGACATTGGCAACAAATTCTTAATTAAATTCTGTATATTAGCAGGGAAATGACGCAGCAATATACAGACAATCTCCCCATCAGGGACGACTGGGGTGCACAATCTGAGCCCTGCGATTCTTTCTGTTGCATGGTCTTGCATGGACCCACTTCCTTTCTTCCAAGACCCATATAACAACCCCATTTTATAGTTAAGTTGCTTCTCTGAGTTCCAGTACCGGTTGTTGAATTTAACTCTAAACTCTTCCATAGTACTAGGAAATGGTTCGAGTGAATCCGCCCACATTTTTGCGTTACCTGTTAGCATGTGGTAGATAACCTTCACTTTCTTGCGTTCAGGAAAGTTATGCAGCACAAAATAATGCTCGACCCCTTTTATAAAAGCGCATGGATTTTCCGTGCTTTTGGCCCCAAAAGATAAATTAGGAGGCAAGTTAATTATGACGGATGAGGTATTAACCCCCGAAGAACTGGGTAACTCTTCGATTTTCTGGTTTATTTCTAGCATGTCATTTTCCACCTTTTTGATGTGAGAGTCAACCTTTTGTTGTAACCTAACATCGTTGTCTTCTAACTTCTTAATATCATCATTTATTGTTTGCAATTCTCGATGCACTCCGTCCTTCAAACCCTGAATCTCGGTTCGTACTTCCCCTTGATCAGTAAGAAGAGCATCTATTTTAGAGTCTTGAGTTTTGATACAACTCATAACTTCTTCCCTTCTCGTTTCTATCCTTGTTTCTAATCGACCAATAATATCTTGTGCCGTAGTTATCATCCTATCATCTACTTCTTTTATTTTATTGTGTAATGACGAAGTAATGATTTCCTTCTGTTTTTGCATGTCTTCAGTTAATTTTCTTTCCAACTGACTTACTTGACCAGATAGTTTATCTTCTAATATCTTGGACCTGGCATCTAAACAATCAATTAGTCTCACTTCTAGTTGTTGGGCGTTCTCCTGGAGCTTCAGTTCTAATTTAGATTCTAACTGAGAAACTTGGTGGTTGGTTTCACTAAGTTTAACTTCTAATGCATGTTTATTAGCCTCTAATTGTTGTGACATCTGATGTACGGCTTCACTGAGTTTAGCTTGAGATGCCTGGTTATTTTCACTAAGTCTAACTTCTAATGCCTGTTTATTAGCCTCTAATTGTTGTGACACCTGTTGTACAGCCTCACTAAGTTTAGCATGAGATGCCTGATTATTTTCACTGAATTTCTGATCTAATTTTTGTGTCATCTGGCTCATAAACATTGACATTAAGTTTGCATCATTTCGTTAGCCCTAGCTATTTCTCCATGAATGTTCCCTGTTATTTCTGTGGGCTGATCAGAAGCTGTTCCTACTCTAAACATTTCATCTAAATTTCGATCGGGTGTCTCTGGATCACCTACCCTCACCTCCTGTTCTACACCTACTTGACCTTCAGGACCTCCTGCTCCCAACTCCTCATCACTTGATTCTGTTCGCTCTAAATTTCTCCTTTCCATAAATTTATCTGCCATTTTTATAACTTAATAGCCCTCTTACAAGATGCACATAAACGAAGATATTTATCACCAGTGGTGCATTCAGTAATACCACTCGTAGAAAACCTAACTGTTTCTCTAACCTTTAAACAGTTAAAATATTGAAGTTTTTTTTTTCTGTTAATCATAAATCTTCCTGCCAAAACACGCTGGGCGCCATTGTAACCAATGTACGGGATCTTATCCTCAAATTTAGGATGGAAAAGGTCCCTGGTTCTTCAGGGTTACAAGAAATTTTACTTGCTTGTGGGGACTGGGCAATTCTCGGATTTGTGATTAACAGAAAAATACACCTTGGATGTGTAACGAATCAACAATATAATTACTTATAGAAATAAACACAATTACATGATAAAGCACTGATTGAAATGCTTGCATACACCTTCATAGAATAAATAAATTTAAAATGTTTATGATCAATTGTCCTTGATTCTCCTCAGGATGTGAGTGTCATATTATAGCAAGTACCACAGTGTTGTACTGGCACGTACATAAACTAACAAAACCCTTAGACCTATTTCACCAGAAACACAAAAAAAGAATATCTCATTCTGCCTTAATTTACATGTTACCGCGCAGTGCACTGTTACAAAATCGAAAAAATGATAAGGTGAAAAGTACAATTTCTCTTGGTCCTATACTCTCTTAATTTACTAATTCTTATTAACAACAAAAAAAAATGCGGAAAGTGGCAAAATTTAGAAACCCTTTCCTTTGTAACGTAAAGCTTATGCTTTCGTCAAATTGTATCGTCTGCTTCACAAATAACAAGAAGTGACTCAAAATGTTCACACCGATTCCACTGGGAGTTCGCAAAAATATTATATACAAAGTTAATGAACGAAGTTCGTCCGACTTCCCTTTGCGATGCCGGTGGCAGCGTGACCTTACACGCGGCAGGCGGGTCGCAGCGACTCGCGGTGCAGCTCGCCCAGCTGCTGGCCGAGTTTCGTCCGGCCTCGTCTCGGACGAAAGATTCTGCCCCTCAGTTGCAGGATGGCAGTTCGCAGGAAAGATAGAGGGCTCTATTGAGCTGGCGTATTTGTTTCTCTTCGTGAAGGATTCTGTTCACTCCGCGTTGCTTAGTGCAGCGGCGGCGCTCTCCATTGGGTCGCTCTTGACGGCACGGCAGCTGGCGAAGAAGTGCCCGCTCGCTCCGCCCAGGCAGTAGTCCGTCGATTCCCCGTATCGATTGCGGAGCGTTTCGTTCGATTTACTATCGCGCTGGGCGTTCCGTGCCGGTGTTGTGAACGTATAACTTTTTGTGTACGGTCACAGTAGTGAGAGTCAGTAGGGAATATCGAACTCAGGAAATCAGGTGTTTTCACGTACCACATATGTGACTGATCACATATACGATTGAAATTGTATTCGTGACTCAATAAATATTATTTTTGTTGTAATAATTATTTCTATCATTATTCTAACAAATACAACTCGTACTTTGAGAATTTTTATATAAATTCCTTCGCTCCTTGGCGACTCTTTCATTTATCGCATAAATTACCAAACACAACTCGTACGTTGCGAATTTTCATATAAATTCCTTCGCTCCTTAGCGACTCTTTCATTTATCGCATAAATTACCAAACCACACTTTGTGATTTATCTGATAAATTCCCAAAACATACTTTGTAATTTATCTGATAAATGGCCAAAGCACACTTTGTAATTTATCGGATAAATTTCCAAAGCACATTTTGTGATCTATCTGATGAATTTTCGAAGCGCACTTTGTAATTTATCGGATAAATTCCCAAAGGACCAAGGGAATTCCTGAATGTTGGGAGGAGAGCGGATGTCTACCTGCTCCGAGGTCCCTGGGCCACGTCGCGCAGCGCCCGCGCCTGGCGCGAACGAGAGCGCGAGCGCCTTTTGGGCCGCCCCCGTCGCCGCGGCGGCAACCCGCCCACGCCGGCGTCTCCCGCCGGCGACCCGCCCCCGCCGGCGTCTCCCGCCGGCGACCCGACGACCTCCGCCGGCGCCCGCCGCCGGCCGCCGGTGGCGCGCCGCGCCTCGCCGCCGCCTTGCACCGGCAGCGCCACCAGCAGCTCGCCCATGGGGCAGCCGATCTGCGCCACGCATGCGCAACTGCAGGGGATCTTCCTGCACCATTTTTACTTTCTTACCACCGTGGCAGAATAGTATATTCTTCAACGAGCCTAGAATGATAGCTATTATTCACGAGTTGATGTTTACAACACGAGCGACATAGGAGCGAGTGTCGGAATTTCTAGGAGTGAATAATAGCAATTTTACGCGAGTACAAGACTACACTTTCTCTACGCCTTTGAAATTGATATGTTAAAAACATTAAATAGGTATCTTAATCTTAGAGAACGGCTACAGAACGCTCAATGTTTTCTGACCCTAACAAAAAACCAACTCGCATACTGTTTCGTGGTTCCCCTGTCTATTTTATTATTTTAGCATTATTATTATTATTATTATTATTATTATTATTATTGGTATTAGTATTCTATGTTACTGGGAGACTGTGTATTTTTTTGTTTTTGAAATTAGCTGCCAACGGGTTTTACCCTATCGCAGTTTAAATAAATTTATCTTATTTAAATTCAGCAAAAATCCCAGTCTTTACGCATACACTCACTTTTTCTTGCATCATGCGGTATTTACTTCGTGTCATAACGGATCGGAAGAAGGGTATTAGGTCGCTGCATGTAGACCACCATGATTCCTCCCAGGACGGCATGGTGCCTACTTCCATTGCGACCGGTTGGGACGCTGAAATGCAGAGCGTTGTTCTGGTATTTTTATTGCAGGTCATTATTATCAGCTGCATGGAACGCTTTAAAACAGATAAACGGTGATGTGTAAATTGACATGCACATAAGCTGAAAATATAAATATTTATGAAGACTTAAAAAATCATTTTTGGGAGGAAAAGAAAAAAGTCTTCATTTTATTGTCACTACCGTCTTTGTACAAACTGAACCTTTTTGTATACACTTTTTTCTGATGTTTCTCATGTGTTCTCTATCCCCTCACTTTCAAGGATTTTAACTTACAGTTTATTTCGCGCTCCCTATTTTCTTCTTCCTTCTGAATGACACGGCTTTTTGTCCCACAGAATAGCTGTTACCTCGTATATATGCTTCTTGCATTACAGCGAATGTTCTAAACATTGAATTAATTTTTTTCGAATGTATATCAATCAAAGAATTCTCTTTTGAACACTTTGTTCATGAACAGGATTAAATATCTTGGACAACGTCTAACATTTTTGTTTAATATCTTGTTTTATTTTAATACCTATATTTAACATTTGTAGAGAATATAAAGTTTTGTTTCTACTTAAAATACAGTGCCCTTTCCCGTCTAAAATTGAGACCACGTAACTGAGTAGATTGCGATTAAAGTACTTTTCCGAGCACCATGGAAAAACGAATCTGGAGTTTAAAAGAAATCACGCTGAATACCTCTTTCTGCTAGGCGGTATTGCTTGTTGACGGTTAAGGAATAAGGTTAGGAACCGTAACTACTATTACATCTAATACAAGAGTTATATAGTATTTTATTTTAAGAATCTTTCACTTTAAGAAAACCAACTCCATCTGAATCGTTTTTCTATGAGCTCACCTAGGACACTATGCAATGTATAATCTTATCGTGATGCTGTGACAGCAACCCAGCCTACAGCAAATCCGAGGAATTGACAACTAACGTTATCCAGTTTAGTTCAACTGTAAAGCGCCGCTATTGTTCCGTTAGCAATGTCACTAATAGGATTGCCTACCGACCGCTGTTGTTGCAATGCATCTGATGCCACTGACTGAAATGTTGGTTCTGGCTCGTAGGATTAATTGTTCGTAAGCAACACTTAACAGGAATACATCGAGCAGGTCGTAATTTCAGTCGTCCTGGTAGTCACAGTGTTGAAACATGACAAGCTAACATGCGTTTCCTACTTCGCATTACACGATACCCCGTGTCCAATATTTGGAATTAGTGGGTATGGATACCCCGGGTCCAATATATGGAATTAATAATTCGTGTACAAATTCTGAAACGGTTTTCATTCAGCATTATTCGAAGACGAGATGCTCTTTCATAATATTTTATATCGTGTCATCCGAATTCCTGAACCATCAAGAAGAATAAGCGGCTTTTTGTCTGTTAGATTCTGTCAATGAATTGAATGTTGAAGTTGTTCACATGCTGTGGAGATGGGCTTCCAGCCTTCCTTTTTTATTAAAAAGTTCATCCATTTACATCGGTGATCAAAGATATACTTTCTTGTATTTCTCTTTGTGCATAAAGGTTTTAATTTTTCATTGCTGCATCTAAAAGTGAATTTTCTCTCTCTCAAAAAAAAAGAAAAAATTGATTATTTTCATGAGTAGGTATAAAATAATTTTTCATTGCATAAAATTAACCGAATAAGCGCAGTTAAAATAACGTTTTTACATATCAGTATAGTTTTTAAGTAGTATCATAAGTGGGAATATAATCGTAATATAATAAAGAGAACCATTAATTTTTAAAGTTTTAAAGGATATTTTTCTTTCCAAAATAATGATGACTCAAACTGTCGATAGTTATAACTTAACTGAGAAAACGTCAGATTTACTTCTTGGATGGCACTGACATTACATGAATTTGTCACAAAAATAAATCTTATTAACAAGATATCCATTAAGGTAACGCATTTTTTCTCTGAAATCTATTGGGTGTGTTAGACGAATATGAAATACAATATATAAAATTAATGTTGTTAATAGTAAATAAAAGGTGTAAACTTGGTAAAGTGTTTACATGAAATCCATTGTACAGTTTTATAACGCATCACATTTCTTTTATTGAGCAAATTGCGTTAGAGCCTGCTCTGAATATTCGTTTGCCATCATTCAATATTTATGTGTGTTCTTGCAGGTGAAATTTCAGTGGCAAAGTAGCAGTCAAGTTCAAAATTCAATTTAAATTAATCACTTTACTTAATATGTGGGTCCAATTGTACATTTTGATTCTTGTCTTTGATCAACATTCAGTATTAACTGTTTTTGTTCTCGACACTCACCAGTATTGCAGATAGTTTCACAATTTGTCTAACGTGCCATTATGCAAATAAATACTTTTGTGTGGCGAAGAGATCTTCCCAGTGATTTTTTTGCATGTTTTCCCTGTACCGTTGCCAAGCTTCCTATTCTTTGTTACTCTTAACAAATGACAAAAAGTGGCACGTAATGTCGGTGCACAAGAAAAGAAACGCAAATTGAAAATTGGCATTTTGCAGGAGAAAGATTTCATGCTCAACGAAGACGTTTATTTCGCAGACAAAGACAATGTTTTGTTCTATAATAGCTTCACATTTCATCCTGATAGGTATTTTAAATATTTATTTATAATAGGAATGTTTATTTGTAGTGTGCAAATTCGTACACAATAAACGGAAATTTGAAACACATTGCAGTTATCCGGCTTGGCCATCCTCACGCATAGAACGTTTCCTACAAAAGTATCCATAAAATTACTATCAAAATATTCAATCACGAACTTGTTTCATTATGTCAATCTGATGAATCAAGTCGTAACAATTCAGAGCATTAAGAAAAGGCAGCATACTGGAACATTCACAGCGTTAGAGCAAATGGGGTTTATGTCATCTGTTACAGTAGATTTAACGCTCTCCCTGCCAAAAGTTTAAAGAACAAAATTTGGAGCCGTTTTTGAGAAAATCTTGTTTTTTTATTTTTTAATTGCACATATTTCACGCAATATTGCGCGCAAACTACTAAAATTTCCAAAACTAGTGATGCTACAGAATGGCACAGACTTTCCCGTATTAGTTTTCTTGGATCTTCGCTAGCTATTTGGAATTGCCACATACTCTTTCTTGCCAGCTGCCATCTATCACCGCCAAAAGTACATTTTTTTGTCACTTTCATAATTTCTCGGTTTCCTGTTGGTAGAACGGAAATATTTATTTCAGAATATTAAAGAACACAAAAACCTAGTCCTAAATGGCAATTTTCTTTTAAAAATTATTTGCTGTTTTAAAGAAAATTGGGTATTAGCGCTACTAAAAATGCGAAATGTGAAGCTCATTTTTACAGAAAATGTTTGAGTTTTCAAAATACTTTATTTGAAGTGAAGCACTAATGTTTACAAATTGCTGGTAATGTGCATCATAAAGATGTGAGTTAACTTTCAAAAAAATTACATTTATATATTTTTTAAAAATAAAAAATAACTAAAAGTAAAATTTACGTCATATTAAAGAGTGTAATTAGCACTATATATTACAAAAGTTTGAAGAAAACATTTGCAGCCATGTATGAGAAAATGGCGTTTGAGCGTTTCTGAAAATGCAGAATCTTGAGCTACTTTTTACAGAAAATGGTTGTGTTTTCGAGAAACTTTACTTGACATTATTTAAAGCATTTAAACTTGTAAATATAATAATGTGAAAAAATTGCCACTAATGTAAATATTAACGACATGAGAGATAAGTTAAAAAAATTACATTTTTCCAATTTCTGAAAAAACAAAAAAATACAGAAATATGGCGTTTATGTCGTCTCATAAAATACATTAGGCACTATACCTACCAAAAGTTTAAAGAGAAAATGTGAAGCCGTTTTTGAGAAAATTTTGTTTTTGTAATTTTTTTAAAAATTAGATATATTGCGCGAAAACTACTAAAATTTTCAAACAAATGTGCATGACCTTAATGAAAGAACTCACTTTGCACACCAAATTTTATTTAAAAGAAAAATCTCTATCTTAAATTTTGTAGTTCCATAAAGACGCCGAAAATTTTTTTAACATTTACAGTTTTCGAACATTTAGTAATCCGTGAAAATCGGATCTATGTCACCTTAATAAGTGCATTTTATTTATTCTTACAAGAAATTTAAAGAAAAAATTTGGAGCCGTTTTTGAGAAAATTTTGAAAATGTCCGGGTGACTTCATTTAAGTACCCACAAATTTTACAGAATCAAATATCAAAGCTTCGAGTAGAACCAGATCGACCGGGTAATATCTATTTTGAAAAAAATCGTACGTATGGTTTAGGCGCTATCAGTGTTCACAGACAGACAGACAGAAGGACATTTTCCTTTCCATTGTTTTTTCGGTATCAAGGACCCACAAAACAGGCTACATCACGTGTTAGGGGATTTTTTTCTTAATTTAGCAACTGCTTTTATCCAATTTTTTGCTATCACGGCTCGGCAACGAATTTTTTTCTGGCGAAAATAGGCCATTTTTTCGCGCAGCATTACACAACTTTCCCTATACTACGTATATCACTCTGTGTATACGTACGTATAATAGGAGTACGTAGGAAACTAAAAATGAATATGATCTTAATGAAAGAACTCACTAAGGAGAACAAATTTCATTTGAAGGAAAAATCACTATCTTCAATTTTGTAGTTGAAGAAAGATGCCGAAAAAATCAAATTTTGCAATTTTCAAAAATACAGAGTTAACCGTGAAATTAGGACCAAAGCCACCATAATGAGTGTACTTTACTCCATTCTTATAAGAAATTTAAAGAAAAAATGTGTAGCCATTTTTGAGAAAATTTTGAAAATGACCGGAGGGCTTTATGTAAAGTCCCCCCCCCCAAATTTTGAAGAAAATTCTTCAAAATGTCAAAGCTTCGACTAGAGCCAGATGAACAGTGGTTCTTTCAATTTGGAAAAAATCCATACGGGTGGTTTAGGACGCTAGTGGTGTTCACGGACGGACAGACGGACGTTTTGTTTTTAATTGATTTTTCGTTATCAAGGACGCACAAAACGAATTCTGGCTACACCAAGTGTTATATTTTTTTCATAATTTAGCAACTTATTGTATCCAGTTTTTCGTTATCAGGGGCCGGAAATTAATTTTTTCTGATGAAAATTCACCGTTTTCTCGCGCAGCATTACATAACATTCTATACATGTACTCCGTATATCCGTACTCCGTACTCTTATGTTACTCCGTATATACGTACGTATACACGAAAGTGAAAAAGCTTAAATTTGATGCAAAGATAGCGGCGCTTCAACCACTCTACATAGTAGTAGTATTGTATTTCGTCGTTAGTTCCCTACCACTTCTATTGAGTGAGGAACTTCGATTAACACTTGTTTTGTCTCGATTGGTAGACAGAAGACTAATCATGAGTGGACTGACGCAGGTTACTCCGTTACTATTTAAAAATTGTGCAATTAAATTATTTGAATTCAATGTCAAGTATTGATCATGAAAACATTTAGAATTTCAAGTCTCTAATACAGGAAAAATCCAAAAAATAAATTTATTATTAGACTTAGAATTTCTTATAATCACACTTCAATAATTTCTTTCACATTTAAGTCATTGTTTGACTGAATAAAAAACACGTTATATTATAGTTTCTTACGGCAAATCTTTAGAGGCCGATGAACTAAATGGAAGTTGTTACCAAGCGCATGTACCAAAAGTATATATAAAATGAAGTTATGCAGCAAACTTGAGGAGTATACCTTAATGTTCAATAAACCACCTGAAAGTTTCCTCTGAATTTCATAAGCTAGAAGATACAATTAGAGAATAATTATTTCACTGTATTTTATAAAGTCTCTTGGAGATTTGAATCTAGTTAAATGACTTTCAAATACAATTGAGTAAATTTTGCGGCAAAGTTCCAGCACAGATATTACTGATATTATTGTCCTCATCATACTTTTTATCTTTTATGCTTATTGTTTTGCTTTTCAAGCAAGTTTTGTTATGCTAATTGTATTACACAATTAGCATAACATAATTTCAATATAAAACAAAAATTATGTTTTAAATTATAATCCATGTATTATATATAGGTCAAATATCCATTTTAAACGATTCATATTGATGTCCGATAATATTTATACATCAACAATAGTGAAGTAGAAGGACACAGTTTGCACAGTATAGTGCCACTGGTTTGCATGTGGCACTTTACAAGTAAATGTAGTGCAAATGGACAAACTACAAGCTGTAAGAGTGGAGAAAATTGGGATTTCATCTTGTATTTTCGTGAAAATTCTGTCTGTTCGACCAAAGCCTCCTATTATATTTGATAACAAAAGAGCAAAGAGTTTTAAGTTCGAATATTGGCAGTATACCTTTAGAAATCAGGAGTATATGTATCACCTGTCCATCAAAGGTGAACTTGTAAACTACATGTCAGTCTCGTTTTCCGCTCGCCAATAGCCATTATGCTACATCACGAAATAATGAGCACGCCTAATGACCAACGAACGATATTTGCGCAGAGCGTTGAAAGTCTAGAAGATCTCAGTGTCCAGGCACCACCTGCAGTTGTCCCCACAAATATTGAATCCGACTGGAATTTTCAAGATGTTCAGGTCAGCTGGCTTGTTCTTTGTCATAAATCCGAAGTACTCGTTCAACAAATATTTTCAGTTTTTAGGTAATTTGTCCACATGAGCCCGACACATTTTTGTAGTTATAAGGCTTATTTTTGACACTCACTCACATATTGTGCAAATGTTTTAAACTACGTTGTGCAGTCACTTACCAATTGTCCTGTGCATACCACAAAACCAGTCTGAACGTAAATTTCAAAACAACGTAAAATCTTAAAGGCTTTGTTTAGAAAATTAGTGTACAATAAGTTATTCATATATCAAATTTACCAGTATTAATGAGCAAACAATACCAAGTGGATTTATTTAAGAGTTTCGTAGATTTAAGAAACTTTGATACGTGTGATTAGGATGTGAATGTTGAAATAATGATCTCGTCGATATTGTCACGTGCTTAGAGGCTGGCATCATTAATCAATCCGTCCGACGTAGCTTTATTTTCCTAAATTTAATGGATCTTTGAAATTTGATGAGTCTGTGTCAGTGTAGTAATAGTAGTTTATAAATGAAATGTCAAAGCATTTGTATGAAGTAAATAACACGAGTCCTACCTCTTTTACAAGGTTTTGTACTTTTAGCTTTTCTAGTAGTCTGCACTGTGCTATTGCACTAACAATATACGAACGAACTACATACTACGTATACGGCATGCGAAATGTAACGTTAGGTGTATTAAAGAATTGTATCATCTGCGATCTACCGCATTATTACCGAACTAGTGCAGTGAAAATTTTCCATCTGCTTGGTCTTAACTTTACAAAATGTATTACCTTACAGAAATACTTACTTTAAGGGGTCAGTGTGCAAAAAATAATTTATAGCCTTACTACGTACGTGAGAAATTGTACGGCGGAAATTGGCGATTTTTTAACAAAAAAAACGCATAATTCTTATGAAAGTCCAATAATTTTTAGGCAGACTCAAATTAATATATTTTTTTATTTTACAATTGTTCCAACGTTTCAAAGGTCAATTGCCTTCATCATCAGGGTCTATTAAAACAATATAATATAATAAACTAAAGATTTATACGTAAATTCATTGATGCAGATATTTCTTGTAAGTTGTATTTTATATTTTATAATTTGTATTTGTAACTATAGATTTTGTTAAAAAATCATCTACATTTGATCAAAATGAAACAATGTTCTGTATTATATTATTTTATTATATTATATTTTTTTAATAGACCCTGATGATGAAGGCAATTGACCTTTGAAAACGTTGGAACAATTGTAAAATAAAAAAAATATATTAATTTGAGTCTGCCTACAAATTATTGGACTTTCATAAGAATTATCAACATTAAAAAGGCAGTCTTTCACAAATTATTTTAATATTACTCTTTACATAAAAAAACGCATATTGCCTGGCCACGGACACGAATTAGTGATACTACAGAGTAATTTTCCTGTATTAGTTTTCTATTTGCTTTGGTCTCGGCTGGCTATTCGCACATGCCGCACTCTCTTCCAAGCCGCCATCTGCCGCCGTCCAAAGTACTCCCGTGGAAACATAAAATTTCGCATCGAACATGGCTTGGCCCGCGGGCTTGATGGCGATGGTCACCCTTCACTGCCAAAAGCGACATCTAACAGTGGGTTTGAAAACTACGTTCTCTCGACCGAACTATGAAGATGAAATTCATTTGATTGGAGCGTATGAAATAGTTTAACGTCCATTGAGAGCTAAAAAGTAGTACAGAAGTAAAAGACTTCCGTGATTCCTGCCCATGAAACTAAATTGGCATTAATTTTTGTATACATTATGTTGCATTCAAGTTGCGTTAATTTAAAATGTGTTGTTATAAGGCAGGTAATCGAGCAGTTTTTTCGAAAATTACACAAATGTCATTTTTTAAAGATCACTCACATCTTTAATATGCACATTACCAACAATTTGTAAACATTATTATATTTGTAAGTGTATGTGCTTCAAATGACTTCAAATGAAGTATTTTGAAAACTCAAAAATTTTCTATGAAAAAGAGCTTCAAATTTGCATTTTTAGTAGAGCTAAAACGCCATTTTCTTTAAAACGGCACAACATTTTAAAGAGAAATTTGCCATTTAGAACTAGGTTTTTGTGTTCCTTAATATTCTAAAATGAATATTTCCTTTCTACGATTAGAAAACCGAAAAATTAAGAAAATGTGAAAAAACTGTATTTTCTGCGGTGATACATCGCAGCTGGCAAGAATATGTTGCAATTCTGAATAGCTAGCCGTGACCGATGGAAATAGAAAACGAATACGGGAAAGTCTGTGCCATTCTGTAGCACCACTAGTTTTTAAACATCACCAAAGGAAGACGGAAGTATCCGTAAACGCAAATATCGGAATTTATAAACAGAGAGAGATAGAGAGAGAGAGAGAGAACAATTATATGAATATTGGCACAAATATATGAATTACTAGCGTACCCGTGCGAGAACTCTCGCATGTTAAATCCCACCCTTTCCCTATCCATTTGTCTTTCACTCCCATAAAGGAGAGGAACAACTAATGTACTTACAGAATATCAAACAAAATAACAATGCAATTGATGTTTGAAACAAATTTTCAATTAAAGTTTATTCAACATTACAGAGAGATTTTCTTGGAACAATTCATATTTCTTTAAAAAAAACAGTTGAAGAAATGTTTCAATCTTCCTTGAGAAATAGCTTTTCGCTTTCTTTGATAGTCAAATAATAGAAAAGGTTTTTACTCTTGAGAAAGCCAAGTAAAGTAGTGCGAAAATACCGGATCGGGCAAGAACAGACCTACTCATTGCATTATTATTTAACTTTTCTTCATTTGTTATGAAGAACCGAGTGGGTTTGGAGAGTCAGGATGCCAGCTTGCTGGGGTGAGAAAATTGAAAAATTATTTGTATACTAAAAAGAATTGAATTATTTTCTGCGTTCTTACGTGCCTCAAGAAATGCAATTCCGAGCCAAAAAATAATCAAACTAATGTTTTCACCTTTGAGTACTAAATACCATTTGTTAGCATTAGAAACGATTTAGTTGGCATTAGTAAGCCCACTTCGATACATGGGAATGTTGCTCAAACGACGTTTGCATTTTTAATATCTTAACGAACCGACACCTTGAGTTTAATATCAAACTGTGTTTTATTTACAATATGAGTTTGCAGCTGGACGTTGGTGTACACTCTTCCAGATACCGCCAACATTTAAATCGTGCGTTTGGACTGCGATCGTTCGCAGTTGTCTGGTGACTTGCAGTATTCTTTCTATAATTTTAAATTTAGTTGTTTTTTAATTGATTCACGTAGTATTATAGGCTAGCGCGTTTTGATTTTTGTTTTCCATTTACTTTAGCTACTTTAAAAAGTTTGTTCTTCGTGTTGTGCCATAGCACAAGTTTTCCCCCACTACCACTGCGTACCCATGCGAGAACTCTCGCATGTTAGACACCACACTCATCCCTATCCTTCTATTTTCATTCTAAGAGGGAAAGTAGTTAACGAAACGTGTTTATTTGTTTAAAATATATGAAGGTAACTTGCAATGTACTAACACAATTACAAATAAAAATAAAAAACAATGCAATTAATGTGTAAAAGTAATTTTCAATAAATATATATTCAATATCATGGAGAATTTGCTTGGAACAATTCCCAAAACTTACTTAAAGACATTTGAAGTAATTATTCAATACACTTTGTCAGTTACGGTTTAGTTTTTCGTGATAGTCACAAAAATATTAGCCTTTTACTTCTGAGAAAGCTACGTGTCTGAACCTGTTGACTTGAAAATTTCATCGAATGATAACGAAAATATTGGTACAGGTAAAACACAAACACAGTCTTCACTCTGCACTGAACACCCACATCCGTCCACAATTATGTACACAGCACTTACAGACCATGAAAAAACGTTAATTGAATAGTTTCACTACACGCATAAGAAACATTCTTCATAGGTATAGGTATCAAGCAACTATATAATTGTTGCTGGAGAGCAAATCTTGAATTAATGATTATGCAAATAAACCTCGTCAGACTGCACAAACTACGGTGTTAACGGAAAGCGTAAATAAAGATTGTCGAATCTAAGCCTTCTAAGCGTGTCGCCCCAAAAATTGCTACCAGCAGGAAGGGCTGAAATATTGAGGTGGCCTTGATAGTATTGAAGCGTGGAACCGTAAAGTTAATTGAATGGATCGGAGAATGTCTCATCTCGTAGATTATGGTGTGAAAAACGTTTCTTTTAGGACTTCGGCCTCAAAATTTTAAATTTTAAGGCTCTAAAACGCTTTGTTAATGAGTTATTTGCTGATATAGGTTGGCATGTGATGCGGGTTGCATTTTACATGAATATTTCGATACCTTTTTATAAAGAAATCATCCATATTTTTAAAGTCAAAGTGAAATTCGTTAAGTCTCCGTGGAATTCTCTTTCTTTAGAGCCCTCATTTATAAAGATTGGTTGCCTGTGAGAGCCGGAACCCAAAGGTATACTACTGAAATAATACAGGAGACGATATGAATAGAGAGAGAGCACAAAAATATGAATTGTATGAATATTACAATTATATGAGAGCACAATTATTAATTTAAACTTATTAATTTATATTTTTTTAGTAAATAGTTATTCGTTGAACTTTGGATTTGTTTCTATCATCATTGCCAATAAGTTTACTATATTTTGGAATGTATAGTGAATACTGTGTCGTTATCAGCCCTAATTTGTTTTATAGAACTATATATTTTTCCAAATTATTTTTATAAACTTTAAATTTATAAAGCAAAGGAAAGTAGTACCATATATTATTTCTTTTTGATGGATAATTTCTTTACTTTAAAGAGAAAATGGGAGTTATAGCTAAATTTGTGACAATAACTGTCAAGTAACTTCTCCCACAAACTGTCATGGCCTAGGTATCCAGGCACGTACCAGCTCTCCGGAACAATTTGTTAATCCCGTATTTTTAAATTTCGCGCCAATTTCCCTGGTCGCAGTGCCCGCGATCTCTAGTAAGCTTCTTGCCCGCGATCCTGACATGCCAGCTTTTGAGACCTTTGCAACTGTCACCTTTGGGGAAAGCCGCGTCTGGACTATTTAAGTGAAGAGTGAGAGGGGTGGCGGTAAGGGATTGAAGTGAATCATAGATAATCCATGATCTTAATGCAAAGTACAAAAGAACAAACATTAATATTGACGATTAGAATGAGAATGTTTTTCCACTTTTTCATCGGAATTGAACTTTTCTTCTACTGATTGAAATTTGAAAGTATCGATTTACTCCAAAACACTGCAGTCACATTGACGACTCTAGCACACAAGACTGGAGATGTGCATTGCTGTTGATGGGATACGCATTTACTCGTATATGTAAATAATTTGTATACATATTTTCATTGTTTGAGTTTAGTTACCTACGACTTATTTTATATTTGTAAATTTACTCATGTCTGTATGTGTCGTATTTAACCAATGATAAGCAAGAATATATATTGAAATTAAATCAATCCCAATGTCTATTGCCACTTTGTGATAATAACTTTGTTTATTTTTGCACTCCGCTGTAATCACTTTGTTTACCTTTTTAAAATAACGATAACAATTGTTTTAGGTTCATAATTGTTTGTGCGCATCAATACAATTTTAAAATGTGCCCTTTGGGTAATGTTTAAAACTCTGAAATAGAATCTATTATTAAAGACTCATTGCCGAAAAAACAGCGAAAGGAACAGAGAAAGTGTGTGGAAGCAATTTCAAGAATTTTGTGAAGAAAGACAATACAAAAGGACAGCACAAACCACAAATGAAAAAATTACATTTACTTTGCAGAGAGTAATGCCAAATTTAATTATTCAAAGACTGCCTTTTAAAATGATTTTAAGTTGTTTGAAGGTCCAATATTTCTTTATATTATTATTATTATAATATTATATTATAATAATTATAATTGTGTCTGCCTAAAAATTATTGGACCTTCTAAGAACATTTGGTTTAGGCAATTAATATTCGAAGATTCGACAGCGAAGAAAACAAAGAAAATGCTATCAAAACTATGTGGAACGTTACAACCAAAATTATTCAGAAAAATACTTTAATAAGTACACGGGTGTATTCAATCCATTTGAAATAGACGAATTCCACCGCAAACTCAGCTTGTACATCTACCATTTCATACACGGAAGACCAAGACTTGGAAAACACAACTTCCTACAACTTTAATAATTGTGTTTTTAATAAATATTCTTGTAAGTAGATTTGTCATAATTGTTTTTTGAAAGTTTTATTACCATAAAATCGAAACATATTTTAAATAATTTTCTGCATTAAACTCTTATTCAAATTTTACTTGATTCCGTTATTCCAGAAGGCAAAGACAACTTGGAGCTGAATGAAAGTTTCACATATTTCCGTAGCAATTTTAAGTAATATTTCTCTATTCCTTAATTCCTGTGATTTTAATTCTCCATCCGTTTCATGTAATGCCTTTATTCGTGAAATCACACTAAATTTCACCAGAAGTGCTGTGACATTACTTATGATAAAAGTTATTTTCTTTGGTATACTAAGAGAGAAGATGAGTATGAGTAAATAATAAAAGAAAATTTCTACCTATGATCAGATAAATTATCTCTAGATATTATGGTGCAGATTTTTTTATGTTCTGTTTGTTTATAAATGTTTTAAAATGCTGGCTTGTTACTTCAGGCATTAGACGTCAAGCTGGATTCTTGTTAAGCTTGAAAATGATCTTAATTACAATGTTCCTCATGCACCATTTTTACATCGTTCTTTTTTGTTGGTCTATGCTTTGAAATTTCAACCTGTGAAAGCAAAGTTCAATTCTGATTATTACCGGTTATTTTTCTTTCTGATTATTAATATTGATTTTTTCCCATGTACCCTTCGTGACAAGACCATGGATTGGTGTATTACGCCTATGCAGCTCACTGGTACCATCCCGTCAGATTTCCCCTCGCCATATCAGTCTCGGGGCCGCAAATGCTTCCTTCCCCAAAGGCCATTTCTTCTGTAATTTTTTTTCTATGTGTAGAGCAAAGAACGTTTAAAAAGAATGGTGCAGGTCTCATTTTCATTGAACTCTCTTAATTTTAGAAAAGGGGAAACGTTGGAAATAAAGCGAGAAAGTATGTGTAGTTGTAGAACCACTTATTTGGCAGGGTAGGATCTTTGTCCGTGCCAAGAACAGGGCTCCTCCTTCCCCCAGGGCGCCGAGCGCGGGGAATCCAACGCCACGCGCCCACAGCCACGCGATGTGCCACCAGTTGAAAGCCCCGCCGCCGCCACCAGAGCGTCGGCTCCGTCCTCGGCCCCAGCTCGTGGCGGAAATCTTGATGGTGAGGAACTCCCCACTGGTTGACAATCAACTCGGCTCTTGTCCCTTCTGATGGTTTATCGGTGTCGATGGTGTAACGGTTAGCGTACTGGACTATTATACCCAAGTTGGCGGGTTCGAAGTCGTGAATTTTTAGGGGCGAAAAAATCGTTCGTACGCCTTCCTTCGGAGGGGAAGTAAAGCCGGCTGTCCTATATTAGTCGATTTACTACATTTAAAAGATCCTCAAGTCTAAATGATCCTCTGAGCTAAATTCAAATCGCCTGTTTCGTCGCCCAAGTAATACTTCCTTTCTCCGCCAGTTGGTGAAATGAGCGTAACGAAATTTGCGTGGTCAGATGGAAGAGCAACCCTCATGGCCTGAGTCTCGCCACGTAAAATAAGGCATTAATTCAATTCAATTCAATTTATTCCGATGTACACACTCAGTAGCGCTACCGAGTGGCGCGAGTGATAGCAAAGCGTTGGTTTAAACGGAGGTCTTCTCGCGAGTGTTCGAGCTGTTCTGCAGTGGCGCTCGGCGGTGGACCCTCGCCACGATCAGCCCGGGTGGGACACCGCTACCCGCGCCGCGCCATCGCTAGGAAAGCATTGGCTGATAGTGCGATTTTTGTAACTTGCCCCTCAAGGCCCGTCTTCACAATGGAATATGCTACGGTATTTCGAGTCTTTCTCAGTCGTGCCGCTAGATATCGAATGACCGCTACCATATCAAGCAGTTTGCGATCATGCGATATAAACTATTGTTTTCAAGGTAGTATTGTTAAAGTTGTTGCTCAATATATCTCTCCTTGAAAACTTCATTGTAGGTCAGTTTATTAATTAAACTATCTGAAGCCGTTTTTTCTTTCTTTTTTCCATAAAATGTTAGGCACAAATTATTTTTGGAATAAAATGTCCTGGAAATTATGCCTCGGAAGATATGCGTTGGTTGTTTAATAACAATTATTTGGATATTTTTATGAAAAATCTTCAGACTTTGTCCTCTTCTCTTGCATCACCATTAGAAAAAAAGAGCTGGATTCTTCCTGAGTTTGCCTCTTTCCGCCACTCTTTACAGTCAAACAATGCGAACGGAGCTACTCGACTCGAGGTGAAAGAGAGAGAAGGACAAGGACGCCTGCAAGCTAAGGAGGCGAATATTGCGTGTTCTTAGAAGGGCTACTAAAATAATACGCCAGTTCTGTGAATGTTTTCAAATCATGTGGATAAACATAATATGTTTTATTCAATATTACAAATAAATATTAAAAGTTGTAAATGATGTATCATTGTATTTTTCTTTTATTATCCAATCATTGCAGTTGAAGAAACCATATAATGCCATTAAAAAAACTAATGATGATTTGATTTCTTCATAAATAAAACTTTTACTGACAATATTTCTACAGCATATTGCTTGGCGCGAGATTCAATTCAATTGCAAGGCGAAAATTTGCAACTATTTAGAAGTAATTGGGGATGGTCTGAAATTGGTAATATTCTCTGTATATTTTTAGAAGTTCATATTACTGGAAGAAACACTGTCGGTCGACAAAATAACACACTAACTATAGACCATCGTATCATTACAAAATGAAAGCTAAGAAAATTTGCCTGGAGGGTAAAACTATCTCAAATTCAAAATACTAACTATTTGAAAATAAATTAGTTTTAAATGAAATGTCCGTGAGTGATGCAAAACAAAACACAAAGAAGTGTATCACTAAAATAAAAGAAGTAATTAAAATTCTATCCCAAAGTTTTGAAGTTCCCGCCCGAGAGCTGACCCCTCCCAAATAATCATGTTATGAACTCCGCCCAACAAAAATACAAAATATAAATAAAACAAAGTGTTATAAAATATTCTTTCCAAGTAATTCATTAAAAACAACTATTTATATTCTTAAAAATCATCTTCAAAATGTCTAGTAATTGTCTGAACATGTAAATAGTAGTTACGATTGTCAAAAAAGTACCCTCCAAAAATGTCATAAATGTTAGCAAAACATTATAAGGTTACACGGTCGGTCAAGAATTTATTGCAATAAGAATTTATTGCACTTATTTTCAGGCGTTTTTGGACTACTCCTAGTAAAAATGTTTATATTTGTTAATGATTTATGATAATTTCAACTTATTGTGAAGTGAGTTAGCCAAAGAAAATTATAATTGCACGTTATCAGCCAATGCGTATAACCTGGCAACGGTTGGGTATAAAAATGTAACACGAACGGAATGGGCTGGGGATGAGAGACCCGGTTTACAAACAAAAATTACAAAAGCAAATATTTTGTTCATATCATTGTTGAAGGACTTCATTACGTTAGTTTGATATCAAAGAAAACATTTTTGTTAATATATTATGCATTTTTTATTCTTATCAAAAATATTTGGTAAGTTTAAGGAGCACAATGAAGCCTCCCTCATACCATCCGTCATTCCACTGAACGTTTGGACGCATTTCTGACATTACAGTTCAATCTGACTTCAGTTAAATGTAATACTACACAAAAATAAAATAATTATCTATATCGCAATAATAAATAATTTTATTAATACTTATACTGTGCTTACTCGATTACAATTACACGAATGGATGTGTTGGGTCTGAGAGACCCTAGCAGGAAACAAATTACGCATATAATCACGTATACAATCTATACGGCAATAGGGAGTTTTCGTTCTTCCTTAGCGGGCAGCAGTTGACTGCAATCTCGATCTTCTGCGCATGCGCAGATGCACCAAAGTGATGCGAAACTGGAACTGCGCTTGAGCAGAAGATCCATATAGCTTAACGTTGGAGGTGGCAAAAACTCCCTAGTGATGCGAAACTTGAACTGCACATGCGCAGAAGATCGATAGTACTTTCGATTGCTTTAGCATTCGAAGTACAATCGTAGGGAGTGTTTACAATCTCGAACCTGAAGTACTATCGATGGATGTCGCAAGTTTTTGTTACGTCGTCGTGGGTCTCACATGCCCAACCCATCCGTTGCCGGGTTTAATTCCGCGCCAGTTGATAGGCAAGCGGTCTCATTGGCTCGTGGTCGGACGCGGTGTTATCAGCGCGGCGGGGCGGGCGCGCCAGTGCCGTGGCGGAGGGCGCGGGCGCGGGCGCCGAGGGCTGGCCTCGGGGCGAGGCGCTGCCGTCGGTGCTGTGCCTGCGGGACCTCATGACGCAGTCGGTGGTGTGCTTGGAGTCGCTGGGCGGCGCGCCCACGCTGGAGGACGTGGTGACGGGCCCCGACGACCCCGCGGGCTGCGCCAACCTCACCTGCTCCTTCGACGGCACCCACCTGCTCTCGGCGCGCGCCTCTACCGCCGGCACTCGCCTGGCCGCCGCCCCCGCTGTCCACGATGCACAGGTACGTGCAACGGCTTTTTTTCTTACTTTGCCATTGCACAGTGCGACTATTGTATTAGTGTGCTGCGGTTTTGTCCACTTTCCGAAGTGTTATTCAGAAGCATCAGAGTGTGGTAACATACCGTTTTTAGGTATATTAGTAAGAATATTTTTCAAAGAATTCATTCGATTGGTTTATATATTTTCATTCCAGAAAGTTATTCCTCGGTAATTGAATCAGTCATGTGAAATTCGAGAAGATGACCTTCAGGGAGAAAAGAAATGCTTTTCAAAACGTTAATTAGTAATTTGCAGCCAAATTCATAATATTCAAGATATGAACAAATCGAATACTCGATAAATTCTATTTCATAAAACGTAAGGCCTAAAAATTTCCGAATTTCACGTTGCAGTGGACACGTTACTTTCTGTGCTTATAATTATTGTTTCATTGAGAATAGATATAGTTCAGTACATCTGTACAAATGTATTACAAAAAAGAATACGAGAACGTTTACTGAATTCCAAAGTTACTGTTTTATTACTGTATTAATTTGATGTCTAGAATCGTATTGTGTGATTGTCGCTTGCTTTATAAGTGTACAAAATCTGGTGTGATGAAAGAGAACATAAACGGTGCGCCTGAACTCCCCTGGGAACGCTTCTCAATGTCTCGCCCTACAAAAGGAATGCTTTCTGATCTTGATGAATAATCGGTTTGTGATGGTTTGCTCAAAGTTCACTCTCAAACAGAAAGTTTTTGTGTATGACACGTACGTAAAATGTGTCAAACCGTTATGTTCTTCGCATCCTGGAGCCTTGCTTCTAAATGTTGACAAATGCAATGCGTAATTTCGGTCATTTTCAACAAGACTCTCTAAGTCACACACACAACTTGAGTTTCCTTAAGGGTTTACATAGGGCAGGACTGTCAAACGGAGCACGTACGTGCTCGGAGCACGCTTGCGCTCTGCAAGGGCACGCAGGGCCCGCGACGAAGGGAAGTCCGCGCTCCGATTTCACAGGGTTGCACAGTTGACAGTCATGGCGGGACGCAAGAAATTTAACAAGTTTCAGTCCCAGTGGGCTCTTGATTTATTCTGCACTGAGCGTGGAGGTGAGACGCTTTGCTTAATATGCAGAAAGTATTTAATAACAAAAAGAGCAATGTTAAAAGGCGTTACGAAATCTTCCATGAATACTTTACAAGTTTTGTCGGAGAAGATCGTCAAAAACCTTGTGACACTTCTAAATAGTAAGCATCATTATTTTAATTCAGGCCTAAGTTTTAGGTTATAACAAATCCAGAAATAGTGCTATGTTTCATCATTATACTATGTTTTTTTAAGTGTTTATCACGTGTATTTTCCCCAGAAAGATATGCACATCGTATTTCTTTAAATACTTATTGTCAATAATAGTGACGATGTGTTTCTGAAATTATGTTTTTAATACTTATCTTGATATAGTATATATTTTGGTTTATAGTTTTATCTTAAAATATTCATTTAAATTATTTGTAATTACTATTAATAGAAGTCATATACTGCATTCTCTAAGTAGAAATTAGCGTTGACGTTTCCTTGGTGTAATGATCAATGCTTCTATAACTGCAGTTTGTGTTTACATGTCAACTTCCTATTAAAAGTTGATAAAATTTAATAAATGTTTCTTTATGATACACCAACTCGTGTGTTTGACCCAACTCATCGCATTTGCACGAAGTTTTCTCACCCCTGCTTCCCGCCCTTCGCTAAGCTGGTATCACCGGCGTGCCCCCAAACATTTGCGAAGGCCATTCGCGTACTCGTTCATCTGACGGCCCTGACATAAGGGGTTACGTTTATGGAGGCAATTATCACATGTGGTTTATAGCCTGCCCACTCTCCTGATCTAACTCCTTGAGATTTCTTTCTTTGGGAATTCCTCAAAAATCGCGACAAATCCCCACACGGAAGAATTACGGCACAATATATAGGAACAGATCTCTACAATACACAGAACATTCGTTACTGAGTGAATCAGAACTTGTGTAGATGTGAAGTATTCTTCAAAGCATGGTGCAATGCAATGGTAAGTAGTTCCAGCATTACTATAACAAGATTTATATTTCCCGGTAGCGAAAAGCCACCTTCCCTCCTCTGGAATTCTACCGGCCACCTTGCTTCGACTTCCCCGGCATCCGTGGCCTCGGTCGCCGAGACCAAATCCCCGCACGACCGGGAGAGTTATAAAATGGTCCCACTTTAGTTGAAGAGAGAAGCCGGTAAACCCTCATGGAAAATTGATTGATGGATTGATTGGTGAGCGTTTCCGGGTGCGACAACGGCTAAGGTCATTAGTACCGAAAGTGTAGTCTATGTTTTCTCATGGAGGATGGTGGTAGTGGTGGTGATCTTCACCTGCTGGATGGTGAGATCCGACGCCGACCTACACGTCGGCTTGCGGAGTTATCCCCATCCAGGTATCTCCCACCAGCGGGCCACCGCCCTAGCCGGGACATGCTCTAAGCTCCTGCTCTCCCGACGTGCGTGGTATGTATGACAGTATAAGTGTGTAAATACGGGGTGATGGAAGGACTCAGAGAGGAGAAATAGGGATGAGGTAATATCTACAAAATGTCTTACATTTATTTCCCACGAATTTTTATGCCAAATTACTTTTAACGCAAAGTTGACGCATCGCTGTGCACTTCAAAGCTGAGAACGGGACACGGGCCTTCGTCCCTCCCACTAAAATTAAATATTCTTGTTTATATGAAACGCATAATTACCAAGGCATTTTATGCGAAAAAAACCTTCAAGGATACGCCATCTCGAAAACCCATTAAATGGTCAATTCGAATAATTTATTTGTTTCACGACAGCACTAACATTATAATTTGTAATAAATCCAATTATATCCATCTTATTGTTTTGCCGCATTCTACTAAATAATCGTACGAATTATTAAGAATATACTTATTATACGGGGTGTCCGGGGAGGAAACGTCGAAACTCGAAAATAAGCTCTTAAGACAATTCTAAACATATTTTGTCTAATAAAGTTCGTAGATATTCCGAATGGTTGAACCGCAATAAGCACTCAAATGTTGGTTAAGCGAGCTTAAGCGCTTAAGCGAGCCTTTACTACGACTGAAGGTTCTGGCCCGGAGCCAGTGATTTGCACGCACGGCGTGTCCTTGGGCCAACCCGCGCCGTTTTCAGCAGAAACCTCACGAGCAGAAGGGCGGAAATATCTAATCCATGGCTCTTCTTCTAACGGTAAAAGCACTTCAAAATTTGACTCAATGCATTTTTGAGAATTCACTTTCTGCTAACGAAGTCACATAGAAATCAGTGTGTTCAACATAGTAAATGTTGCGAATGAGAATCGGTTAACATTGTGCACTTGTAAAATTGTTTTAATTTTTTCCTTTGTGAAAATGCTTTAAATATATTTGTATAATTTTAAAATTATTTTAATCAATCGACTGCCCTTTCCATAGTATTGGAGGGTGAGTGTAAAGATAAGGATATAAAAGGGTAATTTCAATTATTAATTTGATTGTTAGTTTTATTGATACTGCTTTCAGATACATTTTAGACCTACAGCAATATAATTTTGTAAATCCCTCTGGAAGAGATGTTTGACCTTTCCTGTTTTTTATGTAGTATTCTTCTTTTTCCATATTTAAGAGAAGCAGCGAATTTAATTTGCTTATTTGGAGAATGCTGCTGTTTGATACATCATGGATGAGCACGATGTTTGGAGGGAAGAGCTTCGCACTGGACTAACCTCTCTGTTACAGAGCTAGTTAAATGAAGCACACTATTTATTACTAGAGCCCTGATTATCCGTTTAGCATATTTCTAATTATTAGTTCGTTCTGGTGTTTATTTTTGTAGCTAAATTGCTTTTATTTTTGTTCTAGAATACTTCTGAGATATTATTTCTCTTTAATGATTAAAATGTTGCTTATGTAGGTAAAAATGAGCACCAGTAAATTGCTTTATTTCTTGTGAGATATTAGTGTACTAGTAACGAGCGATTTTGCCTTATGTTTATTTTTACATTTTACAAAAAATATTTTTGTCTTCTTTTGTGTTTTTGATTTTCCATACAAATTGTTACAGGGATTAAACTTCTTAAACGACATGCCATATATCGTATTAAGTTATTAATAATATATCTGATTGAAACATGTAATTCTCATTGTTATGTTTTCAACAAACGTTGAAAATAACCTCATGATAAATAATATAATTATGCAGAATGAAAACCTAATATTGCGAGGTCTTGTGTTTTTGGTTTTTAGTTGTACACATATGGGGGTAGATATGCCAGATATCACCATAATTACTGATAATTATAATTCTTAGATAATCGGAAACTCTACAAGTAATCAGTTCAACTTTGTTTGTTGTAAAAGAACGTCGAAGGTTTGAATGCAATAGATTATGAATCTTGCTTTTTTGATGAAAATAGTCTTAAATGATTCTTTATAATATAATGAAAGGTTGATAGGTAAGTATCTTTCGATATTTATGTTTCTGCACGATGTACAGAAGTATCAATGAATCAAGAACCATTGAGCACAAGAAAGAGTACACATTTATTTGAAGTGCTTATTCCCATTTTAAAATGTGACCTAGAAAATGATCTTGATGTAGAGCTCTCTTTAATTATTGGCCTCGTACGTTAATAACAAATAAAGCGAAAGAGGACATTGTCATTTCAGAATTGAATGTTTAAATATCATACCTTACCTGAAACAATTTTGTGCACTTCCCGAAGTATTATTCAGAAGCATCAGAGTGTGGTAACATACCGTTTTTAGGTATACTAGTAAGAATATTTTTTCAAAGAATTCATTCGATTGGTTTATGTATTTTCATTCCAAGAAGTTATACCTCGGTCATTGAATCAGTCGTGTGAAATTCGAGAAGATGACCTTAGGGAGAAAAGAAATGCTTTTCAAAACGTTAATTAGATATTTGCGCAAAAATTCATAATATTCAAGATATGATCAATCGAATACTCGATAAATTCTATTTCATAAAACGTAAGGCCTAAAAATTTCCAAATTTCATGTTGCTGTGGACACGTTACTTTCTGTGCTTCTAATTATTGTTTCATTGAGAATAGAGATAATTCACTATATTTGTACAAATGTATTATAAAAAAGAAATACGGGAACGTGTACTTAATTCCAAAGTTACTGTTTTATTACTATATTACTATTATGTTTAGAATATTATTGTGTGATTGTCGCTTGCTTTATTAGTGTACAAAATCTGGTGTGATGAAAGGAAATACAATGAATTTTTTTATAAAATTGTATCCTTTATGTCGATTGGTGTTAACCGGTAAACTTCTTAGAGCTAAGTAATTATTCCTATTTCAGAAACCATTTATTGATGATCATATTTCTTGAGGTCCTTATTATATGAGTAAAAACACGGTTTTCTTTTGATAAAAGGCGAAACGCCTGCATCTTTTATGAAAGTGATGAAGGGAGCTAATATTCAGTCAATATTTCAATAATTAACAATAATTTATAACTAACAAAATAAATTGAATTGTTATTAATAGTTTTAAACCGGGATTCGTTTGATAAATCCTAAAATCTAAATGAGTTCGTATTATTCGAAGAAAAATATTTTTTTAAATTCTCAAGTTCAAGTATTTCGTTTTACTTCCTTTTAAAATGACCCATATTAACATACAGTTACGTTATTCAGAAAAAAACACACCAACATTTCTGAAATTCAATGCCTTTTAGTTAGTGCCTAAAAGTGAATGCCTCAACTTGTTCTGGTTTTTAATACAACTATTTGAACATTTTCTCCAAAAGTTCACGTAATAGAAACATAAAGGGTGTCCCATCAATACATTAACTGAATTGATGAAAATTGGTTCTAACGAGTATGTTTTTTGTATATTTGAACATGAACAATTTTTTATATTATTGAATCAGTTGTGATTTGGTAAAGTCGATTAATTTCAATGAAAAAAATATTTTTATCCTAGTATAAAATATCGAAAAAAAACACGAAGAATATAATGAACAAGTACATAGTTGATACAACAAGGAGATGCAATTATGGTTTTAGAAAACCAAAGCATAAAGTAAAAAGAATGTCTGTCAAATTTAATGATTCCGGTAAATGTAAAAACCGATTCTTTACATTGCAAAGTTACATTTCGTAAATGGTAGATGAAACTGTTTTCAAGAATAAATTTTGCAGGATCTCTAAAATTGTCTAGAAATTACCGGTGGTCTTTAAATGTTGACAAAATATCTTTTATACCTAAATCATGCAACTGATAGAACAAAGTCGGATGAAAAACATTTTCTTGTACACGATTAATCAATTAAGTGTTGACAACACTGAAAAGATTCGAACGGTGATTATTTTAAAACAACGGAGCAATCACGCAATGATGGTGTAATTGCGTGGTGCACAGAGCCACTAAAATACGAAATTGATGTCAATTACGATTGATTATTTGGTACCTAAAAGGAAAGAACGGATCAAAAGACGATAGAATTCACGAAAAATGCTTTTTGATTTGACCCGATTAATTAATTAAAATTATTTATTGCAAGTACAGAATCTCTTCCAAAGGGCTTTTAGGGAAACTGAGCAATTACGGTGTCCGGTTCTGATTACGGTGTGATTGAGTCGCTAAAATACGAAATCGATGTTTATTACGATGGACGATTTTCGTACCTAAAAACAAACAATTGATCAAACGATAAAAGAACACACGAAAAATGCTTTTTTTATTTTACAAGATTAATGGATTTAAAATCATTTTCAATATCGAATCTCTTCGAATGGTGATTCTTGGAAAACAACTGAGAAATCACAGAGTCGGGATCTGATAGCGGTATGCATCATGATGAAAAGACATTGGTGAGCTATAGTTCATCGCTCCGTCTTCAGTCAATGAGCTTCAGGCATCAGTTTGCCTCACAATATTGTCGGGATTTTACAAGCAGCCAGATACCAAAATTATCACCTTGTTACAAGTCATTGAAACATATGTAGGAAACTTTTTTTTTAATATTGCATCTTTTATTTCAACTACACCTTCGTCGAGTAATTTTTGGCTGATCACCGTTGGAGCTTGCCACTTTATGCCACTTTCAAATGTTTCTCAGCACTTGACGCTCTCCATGCAACATGGCGGCCAGCTTCTGGTCTGGCTTTTCAAACGAAGTGCTCGTGTCATGGTCACGTGGTTCGTGACGTAAACCGGTGCTGCGCAGAACGAGCAAAAATCCGTGCGCCGAACTAGCTCACCCACGTCGTTACATCATGGTGTGCACTGCTCCGCTAGAATACGGAATGGCTGTCAAGGACCGATTACTCGTGTTTCCGCGCGAAGTGCAGAGCGTGTGGGGCGGGTGCGCAGGCCGGGCCGCAGCGGGCGGGCAGCGGCGGCGCGGGGGCGGGCGCGGAGGCGGCGGTGGCGGCGGTGGAGCGGCGCGAGAGCTCTGCGCGCGGGCGGCGGCCGGGGGGCGAAGACCCCCGCGCGGAGGCGGCGGCCGGGGTGTGGCCGGAGACGTGCGGCGCCTGCTCCGAGGAGGGAGCGGAAGTGGAAGCGGGAGCGGAGGACGGCCGGAGCGGGGCCAGCGGGACGAGCGACGCAAGCAAAAAACCCAGGGATAGGAAATGAATCCAAAATGCTGTAACAGTTTATTGAAAACATATCATTTTTGCACAATAATATTAATGTATATAAAACGGAACATGTAATCATAACTAGACTTGTCTACACTGTACGTGAGTTGGTGCGACTCGGGACAATGGGTTGAGACGGGAGAGCGCGTCTCGGGCGGGACGCGCGCGAGCTGTGTCGGGCGGGCGGGGCGGGGCGGGGCGGGCGGGGCGGGTGGAGCGGGAGGGGGCAGGGCGGGGCCGGGCCGGCCCGGGCAGGGCGGGGCAGGGCGGGGCAGGGCGGGGCGGACGGGCCGCGGACGGGCGTGAGAAACGGGTGGGGAAGGCTGAACGTGGCAGGCGGGGGAGCGGGGACGGGAGAGCCCGGTGGAGAAAGAGAGAGAGGAGCTGCGCGGAGTGGAGCAGGGTGAGGCGGGGCGGGAGACTAAGCAAAGGAACATCGCATCTGAGGCGAGTTCAGGCGTCTCTACGAGCGAGACTACGTTCTAGCGAAGCGCTAGCTACGCGCTGCCTCGTGCCAGTCCTGCGCCCTAGCGGCGGTGCGGGAAGCGTGCGCGCGGACGAGCGGAGTGGGCGGGGCCCGAGCAAGGGTGGTGGTAGGGGAGGTTGGGGTCAGGGACACAGTAGAGGGGTGATCCAGAAGAAGGTAGAGTAGCAGGTCGGAGCGGGGCGAGGCTGGGGCGGACCCCGACGGGAGGGGAGGTTCGTTGTCGAGTCCAGCGGGCGGCCGTGCGCGGGGGCTGGCGGGGACGGCGTCCTGCCCGGCCCCTGCCACAGGCCAGCAGGTACACTGAGATAATTCGATTTGAACAGTCAACAGCTAGTCTACGAAGTGTCCATCGAAGCGATCGAAAGAGCGTCTTGGGAGGCAGGGGCGCGGCGCGGGGGGCAGGGCGCGCGGGCCGGAGGCCGGGCGGGCCGGGGCGGGGCGGGGCGTACGTCTCCGCGCTCACGCCCCCTCCTCTCCCCGCCCCGCCCCCGCGCCCGTGCTGACCCGCGCGCCGCGCCGCCCCGACCGCTGCGCTCCCTGCGGGAAGAGGTATATATCCTTTTAGAAGATTTCAGAAATTGATCTGGAAGAATCGTTCAAAGAAACGGCATAAAAAAGTATCACAAAGCGCTCGCGGGGCCGGCGCACCGCCGCCCCTGCAACAGCCGCCGCGGGCGGAAGGCGGGCGGGCGCGTGGGCGGGGGCAGGGTGGGGTGGGGGGCGAGGAGAGCGCCCCGCCCCGCCCGCTCCCCGCGCCAGCCCCGCGCCCCCGCCCTCGCCCGCGCCCGCGCGCCGCCGCCCCTCCGCACCTCCGCCCACGCGCCCGGCCCCGCGAAGGGGGCGTGGCGCGCACGGGGCGCCCTCGACCCGCAGCGGTACAAAAACAAGTCCTTCCGACAACACAGGTACTTAGGCCTAATATTGGTAAAGACTGCATAACTGTAAACCTCTGTGGCTCTGAACAATATGTAGTATAGCAATATATAAAAGATCTATGTAACGACGTATTGGAAAATAGCAGCTGGAGGTACGGGCGGCGCGACGGCGCCGGAGGAGTCGCGCGCGGATTGTCTGTCTGCGTGTGGAGATCGTGTGAGTGTGTTGGTGTGTCTCTTGTGATTGTGCCCGCTCGTGGGTGCTGCGTGCTACGAGGAGGCCTGCGCGGGCGGTGCTGCTCGGCGAAGGCTCTCTACGGGCGCCGACGCCGCCGTTGCCGTCGCCGCCGCCCCGCCGCCGCCGCCGCCGCCGCCGCCCTCGCCCGGGCCGCCCAGACCGCACAAGAAGGAGTAATAGTAGTAGTATTAGTAGTAGTAACAACAACAGCGGCGGCGACGGTGGACGGCTGGCCGGCCGGCAGAGGGCGCTGGCGTCGGGCTCGCTGAAGGGGCTTGCTCTCTCTACGTGGCGCGTTCGACGGCGCGAACGGGCGCGATCTGTGCTATTGCTATGCTGTCTGTGTAAACACTGCGTATGAACGTATTGTCGATGGCGCCGCCGGCCGCCGTCGCCGTCGCCGCCGCCACCGCCGCCGTCTCCGCCGCCGCCACCGCACCGCCGTCGCCGCCGCCCGCCGTCGTCGCCGCCGATGCCGCCGTCTTCGCCGTCGTCGCCTCCGCCGTCTTCCGTCGCCGGGGCGCGCCTGCGGACGGCCGAGGTTCGTAGGCCGCGGAAACTACCTGCGCGACGAGTGCACGACAGGGCTGCGGCAGCGGTGGCGGCGGTCAGTGGGGACGGCGCGGGGGAGACCAAGGACGGCGCGAAGCCGCCCGATGGCGGCGGCGGCGGCGGTGACGGCGGTGGCGGCAGTGGTGGTGATGGTGGTGGTGGGTATTGCTGTGAGGAAGGCGGGCGCGGGCAGAGGAGAGCGCTGCCACCCGCTCACGACTGCTCCTCGTCCAGGCTAAGGCACTCCTTCAGGTAGTCCTCCATGGAGCGGTACACGTGCTCGAGAACGCCCTGCAGCAGGTGGCCCTCGTCCGCGTAACTCTGCAACACAGGAGGACGTCAATGACATCTCTGCAAGATTCCCAGATTTCACCTCTGCAACCACGAATGTGCTCTTGTTAAAACATTAAATTATTTCAGTAGTATTATTTCAGTATTATTTCTGTATTATTTCAGTAGTATACCTTCCCTTTGCGGCTCTCACACGCAACCAGTCTTTATAAATTGAGGCCTATAAAGAAAGAGAATTTCACGGAGACTTGACGAATTCCATTTTGACTTTAAAAATATGGATGATTTCTTTAAAAAAACGCAGCGAAATATTCATGTAAAATGCAACCCGCATCACATATCAACATATATCGGCAAATAACTCATTAACAAAGCGTTTTAGAGCCTTAAAATGTAAAATTTTGAGGCCAGAGGCCTCAAAGAAACGTTTCTCACACCATAATCTATAAGATGAGACATTCTCCGATCCATTCAATTAACTTTTCGGTTCCACGCTTCAATACTATCAAGGCCACCTCAGTATTTCAGCCCTTCCTGCTGGTAGCAATTTTTGGGGCGACAGGCTTAGAAGGCTTAGATTCGACAATCTTTATTTACGCTTTCTGTTAACACCGTATTGAAATGGAAGATTGAAATATTTCTTCAAATGTTGTTTTTAAAGAAGTATGACTTGTTCCAAGAACATCTTTCTATAATGTTGAATAAACTTTAATTGAAAATGTTTCAAACATCAATTGCATTGTTATTTGTTTGCTATTCTGTTAGTACATTAGTAGTAAGTACATAGTTCCTCTCCTTTAAAGAAAGGATAGACAAATGGATAGGGAAAGGGTGGGATTTAACATGCGAGAGTTCTCGCACGGGTACGCTAGTATTATAATATTCCTCGAGAAGCCACTTTTACCTTTCGAATTTCTATTTACATCTAAGACGGGAATAATGTTAATTTATATGTACACGTATTTTTGAAGAAGATAGGACGTCTTAAGAAGACTAAATTATGTAATACTGCGCGAAAAAACTGCCAATTTTCAGCAGAAAATATCTTCTCACAGGGCCCTGGTAACGAAAAAGTTCGATAAATCCAGTTGCTAAATTTAGAAGCCAGCCCGGTGGCCGCAATCGCTAAGTCAGTAGTGTCGTAGCGATATCGGACCTAAGGGTTCCAGGTTCCAGTACCGCCTCGGGCATGGTTGTATGTGTTCATCCTTTCACCCCTATCACCATATCGTTTCATCCTCATAGATACCATACGATCCAAAAATCCAATAGAGGTCGCTAATGACTTACAAGTTGATGCGGCCGTAAATAACTAAAAGAAATAGAAAAATATCCTAACACGTGGTGTAACCAGAATCCCTTTTTTGTGTGTCCTTGATACTGAAAAATCGATTGACAGGCAAAACGTTTGTCAGTCTGTCTGTGAACAACGCTAGCGACTAAACCGTTCAACCGATTTTCTACCCAATATTCCCCGATCGATCTGGATGATGTCGCGGACCCTTGAATTTGAAATCGATATTTTAATTACGGGAGTACTTTACATGAAGCCCCTAGGAAACTTTCAAAATTTTCAAAATAATGGCTCCAACGTTTTTGATTAAACTTTGTTATTAGATAGTGTGAAGGATGTTTAAGGGAATGGCGCAGGTCTCATGTTGGTTGAATACCATGATTTTTCGAAAATTGAAAAAATTCTAAATTTTTCGGCGTCTTCCTACAACTATATTTGTAAACTAACAATTTTTTTTAATGAAGTAGGTTCATCAAAAACAGATATTCAAATAAGATCACGTTCAATTTTTCAAAAACCTGACTATTTTTTGCCATATTTTGTGTCAAACATAAGCAATTTTTATTTTCTTTAAATCATTTTGTCTAAAACTCTGCTGAACATTTTTTGATTAAACTGGAACCTTAGATAGCATAAAGGACGCTTAAGAGAATGAGAAGGTCTCATTCCTTGAAACGCCTAATTTCGCGAAAATTCGTGCAGCATTACATAACTTTCTCTTCTTAAGAAATTCCTTAAGCGCGAGAAAGTAAAACAAATACTACCTCTCAGGAAGTATCAACAATGTAGGGAATGAAGTAATTGAATTCCTCTTCGCGGAGTTCTGTGAATTATATCTCATTTTGTGACATGATTTCAGCTGTATGAAGGAGTTATAATTGTCAAATTTGGGTTGACATTTGCTTGAAATATTTAGTTTTCGGCACTAAATTCTCTGCCATTTGTAATCTAATTTGTAACTTCTTCAATGACTCTAAGAAACTATGCCGGAGTAAGTTTTTCCATAAGAGCCTGTACTAATTAAATTTCTTTTATTAAAAAAGAAGGCGGTAAGGCCGAAATTGTTTTTCATGCGCTTCGTTCAGGTGGTGTTAATAGTAGTATAAAAATCCGGTACTAATAAATTAACTTAATATTACAAATTGTAGTAAATATTAATAATTTAATTAGTTTATTAGTATTAGTCATTTATCAACTGTGTATAATCTATAATCCTGCGCACGTTTTCTTGAGCTCTCGTTTCGCTAGTGGCGAGAGGAGCGGGGAGTTTGATTATTGTGATGGAAAGAAAGTTGTCTCTAATTTGTAGTTCGTTTTTCGATACAAAATAGTTTCTATTACACGGGAGCGAATATTTCTGGTTATCAGAGTTTGTCTACAATGCTCTTCGTTATAATTTATTCTTAATTCAACTAATGATGGCAAAGAGTAGGGATAGGTATTCCGCGGATCAAGAAAACGTTCGCTTATAATACTATGACTAACCAATAAGTTGAAATCTGAATACAGATGTAAATAAGCGTTTTTGGGAAAGAATCGTCTCCTGTATTATTTCAGTAGTATACCTTTGGGTTCCGGCTCTCAAACGCAACAAATCTTTATAAATAAGGGCTCTAAAGAAAGAGAATTTCACGGAGAATTGACGAATTCCACTTTGACTTTAAAAATATGGATGATTTCTTTACAAAAACGGATCGAAATATTCATGTAAAATGCAACCCGCATCACATGCCAACCTACATCGACAAATAACTCATAAACAAAGCGTTTTAGAGCCTTAAAAAGCAAAACTTTGAGGCCAAAAGCCTCAAAGAAACGTTTTTCATACCATAATCTGCAAGATGAGATATTCTCCGATCCATTCAATTAAATTTTTCGGTTTCACGCTTCAATACTATCAAGGCCACCTCAAAATTTCAGCCCTTCCTGCTGGTAACAATTTTTGTGGCGACACGCTTAGAAGGCTTAGATTCGACAATCTTTATTTACGCTCCGTCCGTCAGTCAGTCAGTCTGTCCGTCCGTCAGTCAGGTCTGTCCGTCCGTCAGTCAGTCTGTCCGTCCGTCAGTCTGTCCGTCCGTCAGCACTGCTAGCGCCTAAACCATACGTACGATTTCTATCAAAATGGATATTCTCCGGTCGACCTGATTCTAGTCGAAGCTTTGAGATTTAGAAAAAGATTCTTCAAAATTTGGGGCACTTTATATGAAGCCCCCCGGGGATTTTCAAAATTTTCTCAAAAACGGCTCCAATTTTTTCTTTAAATTTCTTATATGAATAGAGTAAAATATACTTTTTAACATGGCATAGGTCCGATTTTCACGGGTAACTCTGAATTTTCGAAAATTGTGGAAGTTTGAATTTTTTCCGCGTCTTTCTCCAACTACAAAATTGAAGATAGAGATTTTTTCTTCAAATAAAATTTGTTCTGCATATTAAATTCTTTCATAAAAGTCATGTAAATCTTTTTCAAAATTTTAGTCGTTTTCGTGCAATATAGCGTGCAACATTAAAAAATTACAAAAACAAGATTTTCTCAAAAACGGCTCCAAATTTTTTCTTTGAACTTTTGGTAGGGATAGGGGTAAATTTACGCTATCAGATGTCATAAAAGCCATATTGCTCTTTAGATTGTTTTTTTTTCAAAAATTACAAAATTTTTAATTTTTTCACATATTTCTCACGTCGACAATATTTACATTAGCGGCGATTTTTTCACATTATTATATTTACGAGTACATGTGCTTTAAATAATGTCAAGTAAAGTTTCTCGAAAACACAACCGTTTTCTGTGAAAAGTAGTTCAAAATTTCGCATTTTCAGAAACGCCATTTTTTCGTGTATGTCTGCAAATTTTTTCTTCAAACTCTTGTAACGGATAGTGCTAATTACACATCTTTAAAATGACATAAAGTTTATTTTGAGTTTTTTTTTGTTTTTTTCAAAAATTATATAAATGAAAATTTTTTGAAAGATCTCTCACATCTTTAATATGCACATTATCCGCAATTTGTAAAGATGATTATATTTGTGAGTGTAAGTGCTTCAAATAACTTCAAATAAAGTATTTTGAAAACTCAAAAATTTTGGGTGAAAATGAGCTTCAAATTTCGCATTTTTAGTAGTGGTAAAACTCCATTTTGTCTTAAACGGGTACATAATTTGAAAAGAAAATTGCCATTTAAGACTAGGTTTTTGTGTTCTTTAATATTCTAAAATTAATATTTTAGTTCTACCAATAGGAAACCGAAAAATTAAGAAAATGACAAAAAAATGTAGTTTCGACGGTGATAGATGACATCTGGCAAGAAAGAGTTTGTGGCAATTCCGAATAGCTAGCAAAGACCCAAGGAAATAGAAAACTAATACGGCAAAGTCTGTGCCATTCTGTAGCACCACTAGTTGTTTGATGCAACTGCGGCGGAGGCATGCGGCTTCGGTCAAAATGAAAAATGTTTAATCTCTAGTTTTGTTTACCATTGATTAAATTGTGGATAAAAGATTTTGTGACAAAAATATCACTGTTCATTTAAACAGGCATTTGATATGTAATACATAATAATACTGAATTTCTGTATTTTGTATTTTCTTTTCAATTTACAATTTTGAAAATTAATTTTGGGATCCTTAAAGTTAAAATGGTATGTTGATGTCAAAACACTGCGCCCTTAAAATATCAACTTTCGAGTATGTATAGTTTTGCACTTTGGGAATAGAAGTAAAAATAACATTTTAGATAAGTTTTTGTTTATTATTTCTGTTAACATCATTAAACAGAAATAAATTATCCGAAGAGACTTTAATGCACGTGTAGACAACATTCCTTCGGGGCATCAACTGATATCACTGGAATGCCTCTGACCGAGGGGTCGTGGGGTTCGGGTCCTCACAGTGGCAGGTTTTGGACGTCAGCTTGGTCCAATTCAGCCGCTGTTTGGATGAGAATGTTAGCGGCCGGCTGCCCTGGTTAGTAGTTTTCCGTGGTGTCACCGATCAACGCCTGGGGATTGCCGGATCAATGCCTGGGGAATGCCCTAACAAATGGCGACGGACCGCGCACGATCTTTCCTTTCTTTTTCTTGTACCATCACCCTTCCTTACATACACTCACACTTACATTCACTTACACTACCTACATAGTCGAGAGGTAGTAGAGATTTGTCCGTTTGGGATGGTGCCTCACTGCTGGGAGATTCCTAGTAGGAGAAAACGTTGCAAGCTGAAGTAAAGGTCGGAGCATGATCTCACCATTCAGCGCTGGAAGATTACTGACACCTCTCAAGGACAACACGCACAATACGTATGGAACTAATGACATAGCAGTTGTCACGCCCGGAAACACTAGTTAGTCAACGAATCAAACAAACAACATTCCTGTCTAATTCTAATCTAAAATTCTTTTTGATTTCTTTGTTTTGGAAGATTGTTTGAGTAGTTCTCTTATAATACTGTAATTTCTGAAACATTAAAACAGAATTAAAAGTTTTATTGATGTTTTCTGAACAGATAGAACTTCTTAATTTTACGTCAGCCTTGCTTGATTTTGTGACGCGCAATGAATGCAACACGAAGATCCATCTAATGAAATTAATTGGATTACCAATAATTTAACCTTTTATTTGAATTTTTAATTGATTACGTGAACTTGCCACCATTAAATATTTTTGAGAAAGGTATGTTTTTTAGATTTGGAATGTTTAAACAAAGAAATGTTTAATCCACTGTGGATGATTCAATTATCCTGAGATTTACTCTTCTAGAACTCCTTACTAATTTACTATCATTGCAACATACCATGGACTTTCATCGAAGATGATTTACTTTATTCAATCATGCAACTAGAAACTAACTAGTAACTTTGTTCATGGGAGAGGTTTTATTTACAAAATATCCTACAAAAGTTATAGTATTTAAGAAATAGGAAAGTAGAGTTCTGAGATGGGAAAGAATAAGAGATGCCATGAGAAGGAAATTTGCATGGATGAAATGTCACTCGCAATCGTCTCTGTCGTAAGAAAGTCGAAATAAACGTTTCGAATTTGAATGATTGATTCATTGATTTTTACATTTTCAACGAAGTATGTTGTATATTTCAATTAAGAGGTTGTAGATTTTTTGGTAACATTTACTTAATTCACTATTTCTGATGATAAAATGAGAGAACAGTTATGTAAATTATTTGTTCTTCGACATCAAGCTAAAATAAACTCACAAAATTGAAATATTTGTTATCAATTATTTGATATTAAAATAAATTCACGCACGTTTTGATTAAATGTTAATATTCCTGCAAACAATGCATTTATAATTCTTCTTCAGAGTTCATCTTTTTGTTTATTCAGAAATTCCTTATGTTGGTGAAAAATATAATTCAAATTTTCTTTATTTATTGTGCATATAATAATTTCAAGTTCATTATTATTCGCGACTATTGCTATTCATTTACTGTTTTATAGTATATTGTTCATTGTTAACTAATGTGCTTGTTATTAGTTTAAATAAAATTTCGCCATACTTTTCGTAAATTGGAATAACATTGTTTGAATGTAAATTGATTTTATATTACACAGGAAACGTGAAACTAATGTTTCTTCTTCACGATTTGCAGGTTCATTCATAACGTACTATAACACTAGTAGCGTGTGATTATTAAACGATAGGTTAGGGTGGCAAACGACCAGAATACGACTAAGTCAACGACCTCTTGGCAGGCATAACGTAGCGACAGCTTTATGGGCGGCGGCGGTGGTGGCGGCGGCGGCGGCGGCGGCGGCGGCGGCGATGTGGGGCTGGAGTACGAGCCAATTCACATTTCCAGCCGTCGCGCCGCGGAACGCCTGGCCGTGCGCGGCGGCGCCGGCGTGATTGTGCAATCCTTTGCTTCCCCTCCTCCTCCGCCGCTTCCCCCGCCCCTCCTCACGCCCTGTTTGCACCGCGCTCTCCACTCCCCCCCCCCTCGTGCGGCAGGCAGTTTCCACATTTGCGGTAATGAAGCTAAACTCCTCCCGATGGCGTCGACGCGGAGTTGGGCGCTTGCCAACCCACCTGTATCCACTTTACGAGACCTGAATGGGGAGCGGGTGCTCATCTGCGGTGCGCCCGCGACCCGCCTTCTTCTTCTGCTTCTTCTGTTTCGGCTGCTTCCGCTGCGGTTTACCTCTTCTGTCTTTCTCGCAGCAGTTAGTGCGCGTTGAGGGAATTCTTTTCTTGCTGGCTTTGGGGTTGTTTTGAATTAATCAAGGGAAAGAGTTTTAAAATGTTAATGTCTCTCCAGACTTTTATGTCTTTCATTTTAAAGTTCGACGCGAGTCAAATACGTTTTGGGAATTCTTAGGCATGTAAGGAAAGGAATGGAAACTAAAGGAGAAGTTTGTGATGCACTAAAATAATATTATATTCCTTTTCTAAAAGTAAGTCCTTTTTCTATGAGAAAAAATGTTATTTGGAAGACTTCTATTGTACCTAGCTCTGAAAGTAGCAGATTTTATCATATTAAATTATCCTTAGAAATAATTTTGTTTGGATGTGCAAAAAGAGTTTCTTTCGAATTGAGCCTCCTCCTATTTTCATAGCGTTTCCATGACGCATGTTAGAAACGCTCATTTACAGATTTTCTGACCAAATACAAGTTATTTGCAGAAATTTGCGGCAGGTTCTCGGCGACAGGTAACATTCAATGAAAAATAAGGATGGAATTTGTTGTACTTAAAAATGTTAGTTCCAAAACCTAATACAAATACGGAATGTAATACTTCTTAAAGAGAAAAATGAAGGATAAACGATAGATTCAGAAACTAAATATTATTTTGGATGTAATATTTCTTAAACAATCAATACAAATTTTCTCAAATAGTTACTACGATTCATTTCTTTTTATACTTTAGACGCACACGTTCAGACTACCCTTGTTTACAGATGTGATTCCCGTCGAGGGAATTTCAGTTTTAATTTACTCATTTACTAAATATAGTATAAACAAAACGATAATGAAATATGACCTCAAAACATGTGTCTTGTAGACTTACACGGCCTAGGGAAACTATCAGGGACCACTAACTGGATTAAACTAACTGGACACAAGTTCAGCAAATACTTATCTCATTTGTATCCAGAAAAAAATATCGTCCAATACGTTATGTCGTGTTGTATGGATATACGCCTTGAATTAAATCCTTAATTTAAGCCCCATTTCTTCATGCAAATAATGCCCTGGTCTTTGAAAACGGTCTGCGAAATAGGAGCAGTCGACCTGAATAGTCTTGAATTTACTTGGCATCAGAGAGGAGCATGGTACTCCAGTAATAACTGGAACGTAATATCGACAACTTGAATCCGTTTAAAGAAGAGAGACCGGCATGGTGTACTAAAAAAGAAGAATCTCCTTTAAATATGCGTATGTGTAGAGTTTTGTTTTTTGTCATTTGCGAGGTTTGTATTGATAAAAACGAAAGGAAATCGCCCATGATTTGATACATTGAGACAAATATCAACAACTTAGTCGATATGTATGTATTTGACATTTGGGATGATTGTCCGACTTTCCCGGCTAACTAACGGTGTCCCCTTGCCTGGGCTTCGTTAATTCCCGCGCGTGGTGGTAAGACACACTTGAGGTGAACATGACGTATTCCCTTCACCGCAGCTAGCAAACTCCGCCTCGTTGAGCTTTTCTTCGACGTAGCTACAAAATTTGAGACTATTTTAAAGGAAAGCTACAGCTAGATTTTTGCTCTAACCGGCAATCAAACCCGAGATTGCAGCATGAAAAGCTAGTACACTATCCATGAGCCACCTTAGAACTCACCTATATTAGTGAATGAATTATATCAAGGGACACTGCTAAAACTGTCGAATCGTTATTGACGCACAATTTACGTTATTGACATTTAATGAATAGATTATTAGGATCTTCTTAACGCTTGGAACTTGCTTCCTCTTCTTTTGGGTGCCGTGCGATAGTTTCGTCGTAGAAGAATAAACGCTACGTCGGCGCACAAAAAAGTCATTTTGCCGTTCATTTCACGGCCCAATGCAGAGGTTTACTGGAGGGCGAATATAGAAAAGGGCTCTTCCTCCTAAAATCACCTTACTTTAGCCAGTCCTTTGTGACTAATGTCAGCATTGTCCGTATGAAACAAAAATGATCCGTTCATCGTCATTCAGCTTTCCACATGCCGACAGGTTAATGTGCGAATTATCAGCTACTCCAAACGTTAGCCATATTTTGGGTTAAGCAGTGTTGTATTGCGCCGATTCTCTTGTAAATTACTTAAATAGGTACTATTTTCTGTACGTGGGGCAACTGATCAAAATGTGCCACTTAACTTTATGTGTGCTCACTGTCTATACTTAACTCTTTGTTGGCTCACTGTCTCTACTTAACTTTTTGCGTACTCACTGTCTACTGTCATTGTTTTTGCGTACTCGCGGTCATCACTTAACTCTCTGCGTGCTCACGCGGCCCTTTTGCGTGGCGACGGCCCTCGCACTTACCTGGTAGCGGAAGATGACTCCCGCGTCGGCCAGCGCGCGCGCCAGCGCCACGCCGTGCTGGTAGGGCGCCGTCACGTCCGCCAGCCCGTGCAGCAGGTAGAGCGAGTGGCTGGGCACGTGGCGCGCGCGCTGCGTCGCGTCCGCCTCCACGTAGCCCTTGAAGTTCTCGCCCGGCGCGCCCAGGATGCGCTCCGTGAAGGCGGAGTCTGTGCCACGCAAGCAAAAGCACGCGCTTTCACCATGCAAACACGGGACAGTATAATACACTTAGCAATAAAATCTGTGGTCACGGCGTAAAAGTTCTTAAGCCAAACATCTTAGTTTGGAGAAAACAGGGGTTAAATATTATTGAGCCTACGCTTTTTCCTATGCTCAAAGCTATTTCCCAACGCCTTTTTGTCGTTAGGGAGGCAACATTTGAATTCGGTCGTTTTACAAAAATAAAATGTAGATACTTAACTTGTAGTTTCAGTACTTAACCCAATTTTGCCAAAATAAAAATTGGACTTAAGAACTTTTAACCGGTAAACACAGAAATTTACACGTAAAAAAATGCATTCGCGATGACGAACGTAACCTGGAACGTATGTTTCGCCTGAACCAATCAGAATTCAGCGGACTGAAGCTTGATCGATTCGTTTCTATCATCTTTCCATGGATGATCGGTTGGGTTTTGGATTGATGAATGGGTGTTGTTCTATGATCTTTCCACCATAATTTCTAGCTTTTCCTTTGACTTTCCTATCGATTTGTTGACTTTATATATATTTATGTGTGCACACAAACTGCTTGATTTATAAAATTTTAGGTTCCGGAACACACCCTAAATTAATTATTAGTTTAATAGAAATAGTTATGTATTTATAATTTAATAATTATAAATTATACTTAATTACAATTGATAATAGTGGTATCACTAAGTCTTTGTGAATATAATAGTAATATAAAATTTGAAATTAGAGTTATAATGATATTTAATCATTTAAGTGGATATATGGGTGTCGCGTGCTCACATTTACTTTATTTTATAAATTCTCTTGTACCAAATTCACGAGTAATTCATGGAACATAAATTATTTTTTGTATTCCAGCATTATAAAAGACATTTTCAGCTGCATGAAATCGTTCATAATCGGGCTTTTTACGGCACGAATGATGACATATTAGATTTTATGGCACGAACGATTGCGTCATCACACATTCAGCCAATCGCAACGAGAGAATCAGAGGAGGTAGATGTAAATGGAACAGCAGACCACCTTTTTCTCCCACGGATGTCAAATACCCCAAAACTTCACAGGAAAATTGTTTCGCAAAATTCAGTTCAATTATCTTATAAATTAAAATGCTGTCATACAAAAAATAGCGTATGCAACTCTTTTATAATGTCGCTTTATTGCATTCGTACAAATTTAAAACTTCGCTCCTAACGTCGCTCGTATTTCAAAACATGTACTCCTGCAATAAAATTTAACATTATAAACTAATTGACTAAACTACTATTATTCGCTATGTCAAGTTAAAGTCACACGAAAAATGACCCAAATTCTTACTTTGAATTCACTACACCCATCCAAACCGTTCGCAAACTAGTTCTCTACATTACAATGATGAAATGACATAACCACAAACTATCTGAACACAAACTGAAACTGATCTTTCATTTGCTTCCCTCGGATTTTTTTGTGCATTTGTTTCTTTCATACTGCTTTCTAATTGGCCTTCTTTAGAATTCCGACATAAACGTAACGTAAACGCTTGGTGGGGACTCGTTAAGTTTACGGATTTACGTCTACGGTTACGTCAGGGCGTTGTAAATGGTCTCGCTTAATAACTCATTTCTAGGGTTTGCGGCTACGTTACGTTTACGTTTATGTTTGCATTATGAATGAGGTCTTAGGGCCGACATACAGCGAAAGAGATATTGGATCTTTGCCGTTCCAGTTCATCACCGCTGACAGCGACGCTCAATGAGGAGTCCGACCACCTTCCTACACGAAATCGACTTAGAGAAAGAGTTCCAGAATTTAGGGTCATTCCAAGTGCACTTTGTGTAGTGAAGTGAAAATCAGTTCCGTACGGGAGTTGAGAGAGAAAGAGCCTATACCGAAGGTTTGAGGCGAGCTGCGCTGAGAGCCTGGAACTTGTATTTTACGTGTCGACACGTGAAATATACTTCGTTGAAAGCCATCGCCATTTGCTGTTCACAAACAATTAGTTATAGTGAACCATTTCTAAGGATTAAGGAAATCGAATCTAGGGAATCGGCTGGTAAACTGGTATACGTATAACGGGAAAGACCGTAGATGTGTTAGTAAACGAGTGCTTAAAATTAACGTCTCTGTTAAATATGTTCCGTTTCACCAACTTTTCCCTGTCCTTGTTTAATTAATCGTCTGTTTTCATGGATGTGCAAAATGCTTAAATACTCCTACTTAGATGGCAGAGAAATTAAAGACTCCTTGGTTAACGTATATGATAACTCTGTGAAGAAACATACGAGATCGAAGAGAAAGAGGTCGTAGAGAGTTCATTTTATTGCATTCATCGAGGTTAGATTTCTTTTATTCAAAACATGTTTCTACCAATTTCTAACTAATTCAATATTCTTTACGAAAGAGTAAAAAAGAAACAAATAAGTATTTCTAAATTTATGTTTAATTCTAAAAACGTGTTGCTATATTTTATTCAAATCAACACACTGCACCTCACATTATAAAAGCAATTGAATACTATTTGTTGCTGAACTAATGAGAGAACATTGACGAAATAATATTGTTAATTGCAGATTTTTTAAGAGAAGTTGGACTGTTCTCAGTTGCCTGTATTGGCTAACTTTAGCTATCCCGAATCGGAAAAAAAATATTTCGGGTCAAAGTTGCTAGATTTTGCTGCAAGATCCGAATCTGCAATGAAACTCGGAGGTTCTCATTTCAAACTTCGAAATTAGAGTTTTTTTCCTTTATTCGTATGTTTCGACTGCTAACAAAACAGTCTAAGGTGTTTACAATTCATATGGGAGGTGAGATCATCCTTTAACTTTATTGGAAATTTAACGGGCGTCAAAGTTTGATATAAAGCAACTTTTTTCTAACGGACCGTAAACACCTTCTAATGTCGGTGTGTTAGCAAGCGTTGTGAGATTCATACCTTAAACTTACAGCACACTAGCGTTAAATGCGGGACGTTAAAGTGCGTCCGTCGTTGCACGAATGGGACACAAGCGTACCGTGGCAAACGTGCGCTCTGCGCGACGTCCGTTGAAATTAGCAACCATTACCTAGCGGGCAACTGACGTCAAAAGCTAACCTACGTGCGTTGGTCCTTGACGCTCATTGTAGCTTTAATACGAAATGTTTGGTTGCTTGCACACTGCCTGCGTTGAGATGAACGTAACTCTAAAATACATATTGTATAGCAATCGAAATCTGGATAGAATAGACTCGGAATCATTGAAATGCAGAAGTGACCGGATCTGTGGGACTCGGCAATATATAAAAGTATATTTAAGAAACCTACATGGAGGAAATGTCAGATTTTTTACATAACGTTCCAATCGAAAACCAATGTGAAGAAAAGAAACATAACTGTCTTTTTGCAATTGACCGTGTGTGTGTGTGTGTAATTTTGCGGATAAAAACGGTTCATTATTAAGATGAATCCACTACATCTATTTTCCATTTTTTGCAGTTTCACTCACGCACGGTTTGCGTGTGACCTACAATAGTGTTTCCATATGATCCATGTTTGTTTACTATTTACTCACCATCACCCACAGTTCCATGTGAACGACCCACGTCTTGACGAATGAAACAACACACGTATTTTTGACGCACGTTGTCAACGACCATTGCGCGGCGCTAATATGCCAGCCTTAACACAGGATGCGACGCGGCGCGGCGCGGCGCGGCGCGGCGCGGCACGGCACTTAACCAATACGATGGATGGGGATCTGCTAATGGATGAAGTATTTTCTAGACCATGTATTTCTTAGTCAAAACACAAACATTACCTTCAAAGATGTATTTTATTTACAAGATGTGGGAAGACATAGCACCGACAGAAATTTATTTTACGAGTAATAAAGCTCATACATTCTCAATTTACTTGTTACCCCTCCCTTTTGATCTCACCTCATTCATCCACTCACGTCACTTTTCTCACAAAGAAACAACTTGCGAGGTTTCAACAGCATCATTTTCCCGACTATCAGCTCCCAGTCGCGTCATTTTGCGCCGTTTTGCGCCACGTGACGTCAACGTGCGCCGTTTCTTCCCTTCGACTTCTTTGATTTTGTATTGAAAATGTAGGTGGATACGTGCAAATATTCCGTGCTTTTGTGCATCGTTGATTTAAAAGTGAAAATAGCTTCACAATGGAACCACATTTCAAACATTTTTGAAGACCTATGAAGTGGAGGTTCTCCATAGGTGTAATAGAACGCTCAACAAGGTTAGATATTTACTGCAAACGGGACGTAACTCGTACGCCTTGGCTGACATAAAATATTTATGACACTAGCGGTAAAACAAACATTTTATTTTGCGAGTAGGAAATGTGGTGACACGAGGCTGAGAGGCGCAATACTACAAGCAAAATAAAATCACTTTTAACATATGTGTCACAAAGTAATTTTTAGAGACTATATTTTTAATTCAAATATTAAAATCACTGGATTGGATACCATGTTACATTACGATCAGTTGCAGATCAGACAAATACGATCAGACAAAAGTATTTTGTTTTCTTCGTTGCATTCATAGTTTTATCTCAATATTGGAGCAACGACTCATTTTTAGCACTAGTGCTAAAAGTTAGACTTTTACATAATGTTATGCACGATGGTAGGATATGCTGCAGAGTTACGTATGTCTTGAGTTGCTTTTGAGTCTGATTTTCCCCTGATATCAAAATCCGGTAATTTCTATTTTTTCGTCTTAAATCCGTTTGATGCATGACTGGGGGGAGTAATTCCACGCTCACCAGGAGGTATTTACATAGTTTGCCTCGATGGTTTTTCGTAAATGGTATAGACGTCTTTATTCTTGCGTTAAGAGAGAAAGAAAGAGAGAGAGAGAGAGGGGGGAGGTGTCTATGTGGCTTACCTGAAGGTCACTGAAGTCATTACACATCCTACCCTCTACATTTCAAATTTCATTTCGCGAACGAGCCTCCGACCCGAGCAGATCGCTAGAGCGGAGCTCCGTATCGTTTCAGTTCCAAGTGAAAGTTCTACTTAGTAGTGTTCACAGCGAGTTGTTTTCTTTTGGTCTATGTCTTATGACATACCCTCATCAACAGGGCAGGCTATCAGCCAAGCTCTGAATGCAGTCAATTGCGACAATTATTCATTCAACGGAACAGTGTCTTCATTACACCACATCGCAGCAGACGGCGAAGCCATGGAAGCGACACCATTGCCACCCCCCGACCTGGAAAGCAGTGAGGTCGGCGACCACTCAACAGCCTTCAACACGGCAACAGCACCAGACGGGCTCAACCTCCAGTCATCAGGCAACGGAACAATGCGTAAAAGGTCAGTGGGTGACAATTCAAATCATCAAGACGCAAAAAGAATAAGTGCGGATAACAGTCATGATAGTGCGACATCTGATCAAGCACGCCATTTAAACTATGTGTACAATGTACCTGTAGGCAACAGTTTCAGTGAATTAGGTCAGTTAACGTCCAAACAAGATGACAATAGGTTCAACTATTTAAAAGAAAATATCAGTGAGCAGTCTCAAAACACTAACAGAATTCCTCCAATAATTGTTGCCAACATCACAAACATTAACGAGTTTATAAAAGAACTAAAAGCTAAAGTGACCTCCAATTTCGTTGCCGAGAATAAAAATAATAAAGTGAAAGTAGTTGCAAAATCAATAACCGACTTCAGAAACATAGTGAAATACCTGATACAGACACAGAGAAGTTTTCATTCTTATAAAGACCCAACCAACAAAAAATTCTCAGTGGTTTTCAAAAATATAAATCAATCAATCTCAGAACAGGAAATAATTCAAGACCTCTCCCAACGCCATCCATCCATCATAAAAGTAACTCGTTTACAAAAAGACAATAATCCCATCCCGGTAGTAGCAGCTGAATTTAGTGGCAACGAACCCCTAGAAACTATTTTAACCATTAACCAAATATGCAATCATCGAGTGACAACAGAAAGAAGACGAAGACCCAACGGCCCCCTACAATGTCAAAGATGCTTAGATTTCGGACACTCAAAAAATAACTGTAATCATAAGATAAACTGTGCTTTCTGTTCAGGAAACCATTACTCTGCAACATGCCCTCAAAAACTGCAAACACATGTGTGTGCTAACTGTAAAGGAAACCACCGCGGTGATATTAGAAATAATAACTGCTCTTATTTCAAAGAAATAAATGAAAAGAAAACTTCCACCTCAACCTTCAGAAATAGAAATTCCCACCAACTAAATTCAACACCTCTTCACTCAAATGATTCATTAGTTCACTTCCCAAACCTACCGAAAACCCAACCACTTCAAAACTTCACTCAAATAAGAAACAATCACAATCAAAATATATCCTCAAACCAATGTAACGCCCACCCATTAAGTAATTCTCAAGCCTCATTATCAGACAACTCCCTAATAAATACAATCATTAATACAATCACTTCATTATCGTAAACTTCATAAACTCATTGATCCCCACCGTCATCTCAGCAATCCAAAACTCAGTCACATCGTTTCTAAACAATAATAATGCCAGTGAATCCCCTTAGAAATTTAACATTCATAAATTGGAACGCAAATGGAATCCTAAACAAAAAAACCGAGTTAACAAATTTTCTGCATTCCTTCGAAATAGATGTAGCATGCATTACTGAAACCCATCTTAAAGCAAGAAATAAACTTTACATTCCGGAATACACACTTCACAGAGCAGACAGAACAGAGAACAACGGTGGAGGAGTCCTAATAGCAGTAAAGTCCACAATAGAGCACCACCAGATAAATATCGCTCACACCCCCGGCTTGGAAACCATAGCAATTAGACTAACTATAAATAATCATGACTGGAACATAGTATCAGCCTACAAACCCCCTACAACGAAATTAGTTGATGCAAATCTACCAAGCTTATTTCAACCACAGATAAGTACATTAGTATTAGGTGACTTGAATTGCAAAAACACCAACTGGGGATGCCAAGCAAATAACCGCGACGGAAAAATACTGGAACTAATAGCAAATCAACACAACTTAAAAATAATATCAACAACAGAACCCACTTACTACCCTTACGACCGACTCAGAAATCCAGATATTCTCGACATAGGAATAACTGACTCTACCACCCAATTTTATTCATCTCCAGTTTTTGAACTAGACTCGGACCACATACCAGTACTAATAACCTCCCAACAGATGCCTCCACCTCATGCCCCTACGCCGAAAAGCAACACACTCAAAATCAACTGGTACAAGTTCCAGAACACCATAAGTAGTGCAATTCCCAAAATTAAAATATTAAATACACCAACTGAAATAGATAATGCCGTAACTTACCTAAACACACTAATACATTCCACCCTAAATAATTCACAAATTAGTCCACAAAAACAATCCAAAAGCAATAAGAACACCATATTGTCTCAGGAAATACTACATGCTATAAAAATAAAAAACAAAACAAGAAGACTGTGGGCGAACCTAAGAACCCCAGAAATAAAGACTGAACTCAATATAATCACCAATGTAGTCAAAAGACTAATCAAAAAGCACAACGCCCAACAATTCCATTCCAAAATCGAATCGCTAAACACAAAAAATAACTCAATATGGCTCTTTACCAAAAAAATATTAAATAAAAAAACAATAATCCCCCCATTAAATCAAACAACAGGAAAAGCATACACTTCAATACAAAAAGCGGAAGAATTAGCCTCGTATTTTGCCTCAACATTCACAACTAACTCAACTCAACCCCATCCCGAACATAAAACAATCAACACAGCATTAAATCAACCAGTATATGGTTCACACCATAGAATCCAATACGTATCTCCAAAAGAAATCACACAAATAATCAGAAAACTACCAAATAAAAAATCACCAGGACACGACAAAATAAATAATATGATACTAAAAAACCTACCATCACCAGCAATAGCATATATAAATAACATTTACAATTCTTGTCTTAGAATAAGTCACTTCCCGTTTACTTGGAAACATGCAGTTATCATTCCAGTTCCCAAACCGAATAAAAATATGGCAAACGTCAACAGTTACAGGCCAATAAGCTTACTACCTTCTCTATCAAAAATTTTTGAAAAATTAATCCTAAAAAGGCTGTCCAAACACATAGAGTCTACTAATGTCATACCAAAAGAACAATTCGGCTTTATGAAACGTATTTCAACGCAACACCAACTATTAAGAATTTCTGAACATTTATATTCATCATTTCAAAAAAAATATCATACAGTTGCAATATTTTTAGACATCTCACAAGCGTTTGATAGAATCTGGCACAAAGCATTAATATACAAAATTAAAAAAAGCGGTACCCCGTATTATTTAACGGAAATCATAAAGAAATTCTTAGAAAACAGAACATTCTCAGTAACAGTCAATAATCACCATTCAAATCCCAAAATAATAAACGCAGGCTTACCCCAGGGATCCCCTCTCTCGCCCACTCTTTTTAACATATATGTAGCAGATATTCCGAAGTTGAACTCCATACAAATAGCCCAATTTGCTGACGACACGGCAATTTACTTATCTGGAACCTCACTCACAGCAATCAAAAATAGAATCCAAATATATATAAATCTAATTGAAAGCTGGGCAGCAAAGTCAAAAATAAAACTTAACCCATCTAAAACTGCAGCTAAAATATTCACACTTCGACCATATACCTCTCCTGCTCCATTAACATTAAACAATGAAACAATAAACTGGCACCCAGCAAACAAGCCAATAAAATACTTAGGCCTAAACATCGATACAAAACTAAACTGGAAACATCACCTTGACATTAAAGTAAAGCAGGCTAAAAACAAACTATTACAATTAAAGCCAATAATCAACAGAAACAGCCATTTACCATATGATACAGCAATTGCTATATATAAAACAATACTTAGACCCCTCCTCTTGTATGCATGCCCAATATGGCTAAATGCAGCTAAGACAAATCTCAACAAACTGCAAATAATCCAAAATCAGTTCCTCAGGACAATCACTAACGCACCATGGTTCGTATCTAACTCACAGCTTCACAAAGAATTCAATCTCCAACCCATAGCTCAACACATCCTATACTTATCCACCCAATTCTACTCCAACCTAATGCAGATTCCAAATTTAACCGGATTCAACCTAGCTAGAAATCCCACCTATTCCACAAGAATCAGAAATAAGTACCCTTTCCATATATTCCTAAAGCAATTCTCCGAATTGGACCCTGATTAGAGGTGACCATTAGGTTTCCTCAACCGCAACGCAAAGCTAGCTGTAAGTTTAATTTTAGATTAGTTAGTAAGTCAACAAAACATATGTATAGTGCACTGTTACTGAACTATGTATTGCTACCACATGAAAAAATAAATTAAAAAAAAAAAATGTGGAAGAAAAAGAAAACATAACTGTCTTTTTGCAATTGACCGTTGATGTGTGTGTGTGTGTGTTGTGTAATTTTGCGCATAAAAACGGTTCATTATTAAGATGAATCCACTACCTCTATTTTCCATTTTTTGTAGTTTCACTCGCGTATGACCTACAGTAGTGTTTACATATGATCCATGTTGTTTACTATTTACCCACCATCACCCACAGTTCCATGTGAACAACCCACGTCTTGACGAATGAAAAAACACAGGAATTTTGTACGCACGTTGACAACGACCATTGCGCGACACTAATATGCCAGCCTTAACACAGGATGCGACGCGGCGCGGCACTAACCAATACGATGGATGGGGATCTGCTAATGGATGAAGTATTTTCTAGACCATGTATTTCTTAGTCAAAACACAAACATTACCTTCAAAGATGTATTTTATTTACAAGTATGTGGGAAGACAGCACCGACAGAAAATTTATTTTACGAGTAATAAAGCTCATACATTCTCAATTTACTTGTCACCCCCCTCCTTTTGATCTCACCTCATTCATCCACTCACGTCACTTTTGTCACAAAGAAACAACTTGCGAGGTTTCAACAGCATCATTTTCCCGACTATCAGCTCCCAGTCGCGTCATTTTGCGCCGTTTTGCGCCACGTGACGTCAACGTGCGCCGTTTCTTCCCTTCGACTTCTTTGATTTTGTATTGAAAATGTAGGTGGATACGTGCAAATATTCCGTGCTTTTGTGCATCGTTGATTTAAAGTGAAAATAGCTTCACAATGGAACCACATTTCAAACATTTTTGAAGACCTATGAAGTGGAGGTTCTCATAGGTGTAATAGAACGCTCAACAAGGTTAGATATTTACTGCAAACGGGACGTAACTCGTACGCCTTGGCTGACATAAAATATTTATGACACTAGCGGTAAAACAAACATTTTATTTGCGAGTAGGAAATGTGGTGACACGAGGCTGAGAGGCGCAATACTACAAGCAAAATAAAATCACTTTTAACATATGTGTCACAAAGTAATTTTTAGAGACTATATTTTTAATTCAAGTATTAAAATCACTGGATTGGATACCATGTTACATTACGATCAGTTGCAGATCAGACAAATACGATCAGACAAAAGTATTTTGTTTTCTTCGTTGCATTCATAGTTTTATCTCAATATTGGAGCAACGACTCATTTTTAGCACTAGTGCTAAAAGTTAGACTTTTACATAATGTTATGCACGATGGTAGGATATGCTGCAGAGTTACGTATGTCTTGAGTTGCTTTTGAGTCTGATTTTCCCCTGATATCAAAATCCGGTAATTTCTATTTTTTCGTCTTAAATCCGTTTGATGCATGACTGGGGGGGAGTAATTCCACGCTCACCAGGATGGTATTTACATAGTTTGCCTCGATGGTTTTTCGTAAATGGTATAGACGTCTTTATTCTTGCGTTAAGAGAGAAAGAAAGAGAGAGAGAGAGAGGGGAGGTGTCTATGTGGCTTACCTGAAGGTCACTGAAGTCATTACACATCCTACCCTCTACATTTCAAATTTATCGACCCCTGGCATCCACCTCAGAGGGAGGGAGGCTCCATTGCATTAAAGCCGCCGAAAAGAGACCTAATAGTACTGCCATCAGGGACAAATTTTCTGTAATGTAAATCCATTTGAATATATTAATGAAAACGAAACTAATTAATGACGCATCGCTTTAATATTAACAGGCGGTGTACTGTTTATGATTTCGTTCCACGAATTAACGAAGGTATAGTGTAATCATAATTATTTTGATATTAAATGAATTGATTTGAGTAATCCAAACCTCCATTTCAAGACAATGAAGTAAAATCTTCACAAGGAAGTAAAATCTTTATATATAGTTCCGAAACGAATAAATTTATTTTCACAATTTATTTTATGAAATTGTAAAGTTGATACAAAGCTATGTGTTACCTAACATGAGAGATTCTCTCTGTGTTAAGGATTCTCACTCTTCACCCTAGCCACTCTAATTCGTAACAAGATGCTTTTCAGATGAACGTATGTACTCTCCCACGGTTGCTTGCACCGTCATTTGCACTTGGTGGATTTTTAAACTGAAAATCCAGTTGCAAAGGACGGAGTAAAAGTTGATCGAAAAATTACAAGCGAAATATTAAAAGTGGATTAGTCATCCACCTTTAATATTTGGAAAATATTGTCTGAAAAATTTGATTAATCGTGGATGATGATTCAAACAAAGTAAATGTTTCTTTTGAAAGATGTCAAGCAAGCGAACCTCCAGGCAAAAACAAAGTTACATTTAACCATGTAGAAATAAACAATGTTGGAGCTAACTTACGAGTCCCGTATGCTTTTATTTTTTATTCGTGTTTTTATGATAAACATGACGGTTGCAAGCTATTGCGCATTTATTGTTCTATCTCCCTGCCTGCGGCGTCGGGTTTTATCCTGCCTGCGCTGCAGATCGCACGTGTATTTAAAGTAAATACGAGAATTTCCCGAATTTCCGAATAACAACATAAATCTTATTTGTGTCACTGAACGTATTTCATTTACACTCCGTTCTCTCTATGTTGTGGTAATATAACAAATTCACACAAAAATATGAACAAGTTTCGAATGACTATAACTAATGATCATTTTTATATTCTGTGGTCATGTGTTTAACGACACGAAATTGATACACACGTGGCTCAATATAATTGTGAAAAGTTTCCAATCATCGCATCTTATTTAATATTTTGTATAAAATTAATTCCATCAAAGTATCTGATTTCATTTTAATAACGATTATGTACAAAACTATGAAAATATAATACATTAGAATACAAAAGTATCTACTAGCAAACATGCTGATGTTAGATGTGTTCAAGAATGAATCGTGAATGTTCGCATACATTTAATTATTTCAAACATTTTGTCTATAAATATTGCAGTATGATGCGGTGAATTTAGATTGATTGGTCAATATTTCATTACATTGTGGACATTTGAACTTAAGACACTAAATCAGGAGTTAAGGTTGTTTTTGCAAAGTAAACTACGTAATAGAACGTTGACGCTGACTCAAGACACATTTTCCATCATCCTTTCTCCATGTCGAGTATTCCCATCTCGTTACAGAAGCGGCGCTTCTCACATCAGAAACCAACGGAGATTCTAGTACAGCAGGGCACTTAAGGGCTCTTGCAGCCGGCACGCTGCCAGCCGAGAAGGCCGAGCGGGACGGGGTAGCAGGTATGACGTCACTGGTGGTATCGACCCCGGGCCGCGCGGGCGGGAAGGGGGCGGGGAGGCGGGGCATCGAACTGCGAGTCTTTCCTTTCCGGTTCACACAAATCTTAGAATTTCGCCTTCGGGTCCGATTCTATCCCGCGTCGAGTATTGAACCGATTAAAACGGATTCGTTTCCTCTTCGGCCCTTCTATAAATATCTCAAGCGATTGCAGTCGAATTTTGTTCCGTTAACGTAATAAAAAGTGGCTGATGTTCGTAGTTTAAGCGAGTATAAATAATAATAATAATAAAGTATGTCATCTCACGAGTTAGTTGTTTTTTATAAATAACAAAGATCAAAGTACTTCCGGGGTCGGTCGTACATAAAAACTGATGGCTGAAAAAGACACAAAGTTATTTTTTTGTGTCAACCTAAATATTACTAAGCCGTCCTAAACCCTCCAATTACCAACTATCAATCTCACTGGAAATCTCAAGCGCAATGTTATTCTTACGTGACGTTTTTTTTACAAACAAATACATTTTGCCGTTTCTACAATTTATTAAATATTCTTGTGTAATGTTTACAAAAAAGTAATTTTAAAATTTCTCTTACACGTACGTCCAACATAATGCTCGCATTCAATCATGCGATAACTTCGCCACAAAATAAACCGTAACTATTTAGATGTAAATATTAAAATAATTATCGTTTCATACGTCGCTTCTGTTTTTCGTTCTTTTGCAACCATTGTTCCGAGCGGGCGCGCGTGCATGATGCCAGAGAGAGAGAGATACACTCACTGTAGTAGAGCCAGTCGGAGATGGGGGAAACGGCGATGCCGCACTTGAACACGTTCTGCTGCGAGCCCATCACCATGGCGGTGACGTACCCGCCGTAGCCCCAGCCCCACACGCCCACTCGCGTCTCGTCTAGGAACTTGAGCGTGTCCAGCAGGTACCTGCAACACACGCGATGGGCGATGGTAACCGGGGAGCGGGAGCCACATCTGCCTGCATTACACTTCTGAAAGAAATAGATTGTACTCTGTTGAAATACACTGTGATACAGAAATTGCTCGTATGGAAGGTAAAACGAATTTTTAAGAAGCGTAAGGAGCAAAATATATTCGTAATTGAAGCAAACATTTTGTTGGGATTTTTTTGTCCTCGCTAAGTAAAATATACAGAAAGTTGAGGAAAAAACATTTCTTACCATAAGAGAAAGAAAAGTAAAATCCAAAATTCCAGAACTGTTAGGATATTTAGAAATATAAGAATTACCAGAAGTATTAAGCAGATCATGAGCTGTAAATCTGTAACAACATTGAATAAGTATAGACCATGAATACGATGGACAGATGATGTGTTTAAAGATCTGATAGTTCTGAAGATTATGATTTGTAAGAAAAAAGTGGAGAGTTCAGCAAACCAAGAGCCAAATTGGAAATAAAAGTGTACGCTATAATTTAATATTTAATTTTAAATGAATTGGTTAAAGCTATATCACAGCCAAAAAAAAACAGCGTTGTAATGTTATAGTGAAACACGATGAATTCAAGTAATCGACATGCATCTCATTGGAAAAAATTGTCTCAACGAGCAGAAGTTAGACTTGGGCCCGATGTGTTAAGTCTGTGTACATTCTAACACAAAGACAAATACTAGAATGTCTTAGTAAATCAAGAAGTCTAGAATAAATCAAATATGGATTTATCCTTGCTTGAATAATTTCTAACCACGAGGTCAGTTGCGAGTACTGCTATTTATTTTTTAATATTACACACCTTCAAGAGACTGGAAACGCTAAATCTAGTTTCAAGAAGGAAATAAAACCCGCCAATAAAGCCTTTGGAGAGCTGTTGGGAGTTATTAGAAGAATTTTACGATCGATATTTGTAAACCGAATAGGTGAAACTACATTTGCTTAATTTTGTTTAAAGGTTAACGTGAATGTACAGTAATGTCAGTGATTTCAATAAATTACGCATTGTACGCATTTGACAGCACATTTGGTAAAAACGAACTGTGCATGTCAATACATTTAGAGCTCATCATAAAGACCATAAATTGAGAGAAATATAAACTCTGCGCGAATGATAGAGCGAAAAAGCTTGCTGGTTCAGATGCCGCTTATAACGATAAATATGAAAAAGTAGACTAATTGCGTATTAGTTCATACCTATTTATTGTCATGTAGGTCAAGGAGAACACTAACAGTGTAACAAATAATTTGTTATAAAAAGAGATGCCAAAATGGCCCTAGTCTCGAATAATTTGATCATAGAACTCCATTGATTTGAGAGACTTTAACGAGTATGTTTTCTTCTACATATTGGTTTATACTACTTACCATTTAAATGTGAAATCCTGCACTTCAGTCATTGTTACTGTATTCTAAAAATAAGTTTTGAATTCAATTTCTAGCCCGCTAACCATGTAATTCCCCATTTTCTTTAGTAAGAAAATGTAATTTATAAGAAAAAGGAATTACTCGCCACGCTCATTATAATAATGCGATGAAAAATCAGTGACCGCTGAAGAGTAAAGCGTTGACGTCTTATCTCATATATTTCTATATAACATTAATGGAACAACGATTTATAACGACCTGCCCTCTATAGTCTTACTGTGATGAAGACGAATGTATTCCCCCTATAATTCCATTAATTGTTACATTGTGGATCCCTACAAATAGTAATAATAAGTAGCGATGACATTGTGAGATATTTAGAAGCATACTGGACTGATTAAAAATCAAACCATTCACACTGTATTGAAATAGGCTGTTGACAATTCATTATTTTATCTGCAGTACCACCATCTGGTGAATATGTACTACAATAAATACGGCTTACAGTGAGAGACCAGGGACGAGGTATGACGTCCCGTCCAAAGCAGCTGATTTTTCAAAGCAAGTCGTCGCATCAACTCGTCCGTGCCACCAACAAAAAGAAAACCTCCATGACGAGCTCCTTCTTCACGCCCGATTGACAGGCTGGTCTCCAAACAGCAAACGCCAAGCGAGACCTACCAAGTGATCTCAACATTATAGCTGGATGCACAACTGCAATGCTTTGAAGTGCTAAAAAGCGTGACGGTCGTTTTTGGTTAAGTTGGCTGTAGTGAATGTCTACCTGCAGACTTACACACTTACCTACCGACTTACGAGTTAAATGTATCTTGTGTGTTGTTACCTCCCATTCGATTGTAAAGAACACTAACAAACTGTACACTAGATGCGAATGTTATTAGATGTGGTATTATTTGGTAGCCATTACTTTATGTTTTGTAGATTTTCGACGACTTTTATTTGCTGTAAGTCGATCTAACAAAATTATTAAATATACTCAAACCAAGAACACTCCCCTGCGTGAATATTAAGCAAGCCTGCAGGAAATGAAAGACTGGATTTTGTTGAAGAATTTGTAGGTAAATTGCAGTTTCAAAGTATTAAATATTGGTTACATTCAACTTTAGATTAATTTTTAGTAAACATAAAAGAGAATAAATGTTGAAAATGGGAACGAGACGCTAATTCCTGCTACGTAGGTCGTTCAATAATTAAAGAGACAAATTGGGCCGGAGAAAAAACAGTGGGTAGAACAAGTTGGGTAATTTTAGGACATTAAGTTGCCATCACTGGGATGAGTGCTGACCATCTGTAGGATCAACATTGTTGTGTTCATACCTTCAAAATTAAGTTGAACAATGGCGAGTCCAGTTGAAAATTCCATATTGGTTTAACAACGTTCCGCGATTCGTTTTGAACTTGCTGAATGGGAAAAAAACAGCTAATAAATACTTAAGAATGACTAAATGTATAGTGAAAGTTGTAAGAACCAATTGTTACATGTGAACAGTTCAAACCTGGCCGAGACTCAGTGACTGACCAACATCTTTCTGGCCGCATCTGCTGAAAAAGTTATATTGACTGTGGATGGGTACGCTATAGGTGCGTTTTTGGCGATTATCATAAAGAAAAGCGTACAATGAAGAGTCAATACTGCTTTTGAACAAGGTGAAGCCAGTCATGAGAGAGAAACGTTGTGGATCTCAGAGGAGAGGTGCGATTCTTCAGAAAAACGACGCACGTCCTCAAACTGCTCAACAAAGCCATGGAATCATCGAGAAAATGGGTTGAGAGGTACTGCCTTATCCTCCTTACAGCTCCAATTTAGCACCATCTGATTTCCATTTGTTTAGTCCACTGAAGGAGGCATTAAGTTGGAAAAAGTTCTAGGATAACGAGGATGTCAAAACTTTGTGTGAAACTGGTTCAAGCAGCAAGATAAAGAGTTCTTTGCAGCTGTTATAAAGAAGCTGGGAACCCGTTGGAACAAGTGCTTACATGTTGGTAAGGAATACATTGAAAAGTAGGAAACGTCTTGTTATGTAAAAATAAACGTTTATTTCTTCAGACGAATTTGTCTCTTTAATTATTGAATGCCCCTCGTATTTGGTTGTGAGATAACTAGGGTAGAATGACGTTCACCGTCATGGCGCACCGTCACGACTTCTGAGCACAGAGTGTGGTCTCCAGTCTACAATAGAGCTCACGGGACCTACCTAAGGACGCTAATTTCCAGTCTACAGTCTACACTAGAGCTCACGGGACCTACCTGAGGACGCTAATTTGATCCTGGACCTCGACGCCGCCCAGCCGGCGGTAGAGCGCGGGCGACGACTGGCCCCGCGCGCCGCGCACGTCCAGCTTGATGTAGACGACGTCGTTGTGGCTGGACATGTAGGTGCCCCAGTTGATGTCGAACTTGTCGCTGACGGACTGGCTGCCCGGCCGCCCGTTGCTGTCGAGCGCGCGCGCCCAACAAAACGCTGTTGTTATACGCACATGGCAATTATGTGGAGCGGGAGGGGGGCGGGAAATGATCAGTGTTAAAAGCCTTCCTTTTACAGTACCTAGGGTTATCACTTTCAAGAAACAGTAGATATTATTGTTTACTCATTTCTTTCTTTCCTTCTTTCTTTCTCTCTTCTTTCTTTTTCTCTCTCTTTCTCTCACTCTCTCTTTCTCTTTCTCTCGTTCTCTCTCTGTCTCGTTCTCTCTGATATAAGCTCAATTGAGGCTACGCGTAGTACTCGGAAAAGCGATATTGCGTGTCTGCCTCAATACATTTTGCGCAATTTATTCAGTTCTTTTTTATTTCATTTTTATATTTTATTTTACTCGATATATCAAAAATAATTGACTTGAGTACACCAGCAGCACGCTCACAAATACGAGAGGATCGGGGACAGTCAGATTAATACATAATGTTTCAGAATAAATGTTAGAAATTTCCAGAGCATTTAGGGAGGTCGGAAATAATAACTTTTTGCCAATGGATTTATAGTGGGGAAAGTGTACGGAGGCATAACGGAGGTAAAAGCATTTATGCATTTTGGAATTTCCCCCTGATCATTAGCAAAACCGTTGAGCACAGACGTTTGGTAGTTACGTGAAGTTTCTTTAAGACTTCAGAACGTGACGTATCTGTGCATAAGCAATTTCCTAAAAATTAGGAAGAAATGCAATATGTAAACATGAATATAACGCCCTGTACTTAAGTGCAGTGGCAAAAAGTATTTTATACCTCTCTATATGCCCTAGAAATTTGTAGTTTTATTCTGAGACTGTATAAAATAATGGCCAAAGTCAGCTTGCGACAACTGTCTAGATAGTGGGGTCAAACTAATGCATCTATTACATCATTCAAGATGACTTTATTCAGTAGCAAGATTTCCTTATAGCCATAAGAACCTTTACGACATCCTTTTTGTTCAACTGGCATAAGATGGTTCTTCTCTAGGTTTCTGTACATTTTGTCAGCTATGGCTGGAGTTATAACTTTGTACAGTACTGGCAGACAAGTGATTGGCCTGTAGTTTTTCGCCAAAGAGCTGTCTCCCGCTTTGGGTAGCAAATACGTGATGCCGCACGTGAGCGAATATGGGAGTGCCTACGGATTTTCTAAAATTTTATTAACAGCCTTTGATAGATATTAATGTATTGCTGTTAATTTCTTAATCCAATAAATCTAGATCTTATCAATCCCGGGTGATTTCCAGTTTCCCATGTTCTTAATTGCTTGGAAGAGGTCCTCTTCCGAGAATTCGCGAACATCTTCCACTCTTTCCACAAGTTTATCAGCAGTATCAACTTCAGATTGAATCCGTTTTGATGTAGGATCTGCTCTCCTCCCAGATTCCTGCCGAAAATGCCTTGACGTCGTCTTTTGAAGGAGTGACAGCATTGCTATTCGGTTTTTGAGTCAGATTGCGATAGAATCTCTTCACGTCTGTTTCAAACAACCGATTCTGCACACGGAAATCTATTCTACGTTTGTAACGTTTAATTCTTTGAGCTCATGCTTGAATTTTCTCTTTTAGCTCCTCAAATACCATTAGCCTGCTTGTTTCATTTTCAATTTGGTATTTTTGTTCAACAATGAATATTTTTCGTCGAACTTTAGTAGTGTGCGTTGATTTAGAAGATGCCTCAGCTGAGAGTGATATTTCATGCCGGGTGCCGGCTATCCGTTTCATAATTCTCTTCATCCATGTGGATATTGGGCTGGTTACTCTGTTTTGCTGTCGGCCGTCGGTGTTCTTGGCTGGCCCCAAAATTATTTGGGATACCAAATATCTAGTTGCAAAACACAATGTGATTGGTTTCAGTAATATCTAGATCTCTACCTGGGGTCTGTACCACCTCATTTAAGACAGGATTTGCTGTCCCTATCACTCTCTTAGCTTTGGAATTTTCGTATCTTCTCCTCAACAGTGCACGAGATTCAAATGAAAGTTCACGAACTCTTCCTATCGTGCGTCGGAGGAGATTTCGCCTCATGTCCTTATCGTGTAATTCATTGGCAGGTGAATTTTCGCCACTGACGTGTGTTTCATTGGAAAGAGATGAACCTTCAACAGGACGATCGTTTTCAAATTCTACATGTTCGTCATATGGGAAGTTCGATCGAAGAATATACTCCGCATTTCTCTGAACGTCAGAAAGTTGTTCTGCTGTGAATTTTCCACTGCTGAGTATGTATCGTCGTTGACTGGCAAGCTTGCTCTCTCCATACCTTGAAAACTTCTATTTCTGAGTCCCCATTTCAGGCTTATGCATAGAAAAAGCACCACATCACCTCCTTCAATTCATCCCGGGTTCATCTCTGACGATGGCTTCGAGCTACTGTCGGCTCTGGGTTCCTGGAACTAACATCCGTGAGATGGCCAAACGTCAAGGTGACATTAGCTCGGTTTCTGAGCTGGTATGGGACATTGGCAGAACAAGTCTCGTTAAGAATCATACTTGTTCTATCCATTTTGCTCATTAGTTTTACGTGAAGATTCGCAGGACGGAAGTTCGAGTTCGTAGATCACACTTAACCCTTGGGTTGTTTCCTGCCATCCGTTACTCCGACCTACAGTGGCCTCGGGAGTGACCCCCCGCAGGGCCCAGCAAGGGGTCCCTCCGATTGCCAGTCGGCATTACTAAACCCTACGGGATTTTCACTGACTGCTGAAGGCAGCCTCCTTCGCTGGCTAATGCATGGTTCGGGCCTCCACTCTTAATCAGTGGCCTGGTGTGCCAACCCAGTTTCTCTCCTGTACCCTCCATGGGCCGATAAGAGGAAGTCCAAAGGTTCATGACCCTTCCCTGTCTACTTACTTCCCACTCTCCTCAAAATGGAGTACTTCCTCGTCGGACCCCTCACCTTCCACCTATTCAGCAAGTGAGGCCCTACCAGTAGCTAGGCTACCACTGACATAGCTCTCAGGCTCATGGGGGTACTCAAGCTCCACCACCAACTGCAAAGTCATGTACTCCCTAAATGGTATTATTAAATAATAATTATTATTACAACTATTATTATTTTTATTATTATATTCCAATTAAAGGGGAAGTTACATTCGTTAAGAAACACAAAATATCATTTTAATTGGAATTTGCAATGCTAATTGATCAATGTCATTTTCATTTAAATAAACATAGTACATTTGCGTACAAAAGTTAATGTGTTCATATTCAAAGTTAAAAATTGAAAAACTGTGGATCATCTGGGATATTTCTAATTTAGTTTGAAAGAAACTGAAAGTTCAATGTAAGCAACTTGTGCGAAATGCAATTAACCTTGAAGATTCCGGTTTCGTGAAGGTTATGCGAAATCGTACTCTGTTCTACAGAAACACAGGTTGTCAGAGTTGAATTATGTACATCTCCGCAACTCTCTACATAATAAAGACTTACGGACACTGAATCGAAAGTTTGGAAATTATGTAATGAGTAAAACATGCTGGTCTTCGACTTCTAAAGTGTATCTGTACATCTTATCCTTCCAAATATTTGCATAATTATTGATGTCTAAATAGCGCCCAATTAGGAACTCAACGAATAATCAATCTTACGCAGTTATGCCCTAGAAGGTCTAAGTAAACAAAAATTGTATACTGATCAGTTATAATGAGCTGCCTGTAAAATGCAAAATCATTTTCTTGTTCTGGTGTGTACGGTCGTTTCGCGGCTTCTTATCGCAATTTTTTAGGCCACAGCTACTTATTATACATGATGTGTTATGTAGTAAAAACACCCAATGTGGTAACGCTCTGTTACAGCAAATTTGAAGATAACGGTACATTTTTCATGCTTATTACTCTTGATGGAACTGAATTTTTTAACTTATAGTTTTACCATCCCTTCAAATAAAATATTAAGAATATTTACTGAGAAGTTCATAAAGATATGGCGTCTATTAATTGACACCAGGCCATCGAGAATGGAATATGTGCAAAACCAGACTATTTTAACAAGAATAGAAAAAACAGATTATTTTGTTGACACAGTCAAATTTAGTCATTGGACACTTCGTAAATTCAAGGAATCTCAACTGACATAAAATTTCATTTTATACCAGTAAGATGTGGCCTTCAAAATGGCAAGACGTTTCTTCTCTTATATTCTTCACACTACATGAGAATCCGACAAGGAGTACACTAAAGGCCTCTATTTGCTGACCTTAAATTGTGCATGACGAAAGGAACGTTTTAGTGGAGTAGACAACCTCATCTGGCACATGTACACTATCTGTCAGCGTATTTCTTGTATTGTTTGTGACCGATTCCTCGTTTCCTAGATCTCACCTAGGCTCCCCCACCTTTTCATCTCAAGATGAAGGATGTAATGAACACCTTTCTGACTTTGATTCTTTCATTCGTGTTTCCGCGCGCGTCAACTACTTAGGCCATTAGTCCCGTAAGTGTAGTGCGTGTTTTTCTAGAGAGGTGTGGGTGATCTTTTCCTCGCTGGATGGCGAGATCTGGCGCCGACCTACCGCCGACTAACGGGGATTTCCCCTCAACCAGGTATCTCCCATTAGCGGGGCACCGCCCCAGCCGGGACACGCTGTAAGCTCCTGACCAATTTCCCGGCATTTGTGGTAGTGTAATGCATATTAGTGTAAATGTGTGTGTGTGTAAGGGGAGAGGTAGGACAAGGAAGAGAAAGGAAAGTTCGCGCGTGGTCGGTGGCCCATTTATTAAAATATTGCTCCGGCATTGTCCGGTGCTGATGGGAGAAATTACAGAAAACTACCGGCAGAGCAGCTGTCCGTTAGGATTCTCCTCCAGACAGCGTCTGAATTCGACCCAGTCATCTACCTAGTGTCGAAAATCCTGCCGCCGTCTGGACTCGAACCTAGGACTTCCCGGTCAGAGGGACTGCAGTGACATCAGTTGATGCACTGAGCCATCTCTCCCGGTCCTTCTGACTTCGGAATGCATACCAATGTGTTCGTTTCTATTTCTCATCATTATCCTTATAAATTTAAATCTGCAAATTTCACTTACGATGAGTAAAATATACAGATATTTCAATAAAGTAGTTTCTTTAGAAATGATAAAGATTAGAACGAAATTGTAAGAACTAGTGGAAACTGAGAACATGGATTGGTCGGTGGGTCTGGTCGGTGAGTGTGGTAGGGGGCAGTCGGTGGATGGAGTCGGTCGACCAGGAGAGTCGGTCGTCTGGCGATATCCAGGTCGGTCAGTTGGTTAATCAGAGTAGGATGTTCAGAGAGGTAGGTCAGCGGGGTAAGTGACCATTTCATCGGTTACGTTATGTCAATGGGTGTGGAACTGCTAGCGGTCCGGCTCGGTGGATCGGTCTGTCCGGAGGGTACGGTTGGCGGAATGTGTCGGTCGGTCGGTCGGTCGGTCGGTCGCCCTGTTCGTAAAGTGTCTCGGTCGGTCAGTGAGTCCGTCGGTCGGTCTGCGGACCGGTCGGTCTGTGGGTCGGTCGGTCTGTGGGTCGGTCGGTCGGTCGGTGTGGGCGTCGGTCGGTCGGTCGGTCGGTGTGGGCGTCGGTCGGTCGGTCGGTCGGTGTGGCCGTCGGTCGGTCGGTCGGTCGGTGTGGCCGTCGGTCGGTCGGTGTGGGCGTCGGTCGGTCGGTCGGTGTGGGCGTCGGTCGGTCGGTCGGTGTGGGCGTCGGTCGGTCGGTGTGGGCGTCGGTCGGTCGGTGTGGGCGTCGGTCGGTCGGTGTGGGCGTCGGTCGGTCGGTGTGGGCGTCGGTCGGTCGGTGTGGGCGTCGGTCGGTCGGTCGGTGTGGGCGTCGGTCGGTCGGTCGGTGTGGGCGTCGGTCGGTCGGTGTGGGCGTCGGTCGGTTCGGTGTGGGCGTCGGTCGGTCGGTGTGGGCGTCGGTCGGTCGGTGTGGCGTCGGTCGGTCGGTGTGGGCGTCGGTCGGTCGGTGTGGGCGTCGGTCGGTCGGTGTGGGCGTCGGTCGGTCGGTGTGGGCGTCGGTCGGTCGGTGTGGGCGTCGGTCGGTCGGTCGGTGTGGGCGTCGGTCGGTCGGTCGGTGTGGGCGTCGGTCGGTCGGTCGGTGTGGGCGTCGGTCGGTCGGGGGTGTGTAGCATGAATCGCGGGGCGCGTACTCACACCTCGACGAGCACCGGGAAGGCGGCGTCGCGCAGCTCTTCCCGCCAGCTGGGCGGCAGCTGCAGCTGCACGTGCGCGCTCCAGCCCTGCGCCAGCGGCACCTCGAAGCTGCGCTGCGTGGGCAGGGCGAGCTCGCGGAGGCGCGCGCTGCGCAGCGGCCGCGTGTTGAAGAGGATGCGCTGGAGGCGGTGCGTGGCGGCCGAGTGCACGCCGGCCAGCGGCAGCCCGGGCCCGCCGCACTCCAGCACGTAGTACGCCATGCCGCGCTCCGGCGCCTGCGCACGCGCCACGCGCGGGCCGCCGGGGATTTGTGACTTGGCGCGGGGCCAGGAGCAAGCGCCTTTCCAGGGGGTGGCGGAGAAGGGAATTTCAATTCAAACCACCTCCCTCATTTCATATACATTTTTGAAACGATGGATTCATAAAATGACCAGTGGTGCTACAGGATGGCACAGACTTTCCCGTATTAGTTTTCTAGTTCCTTTGGTATCGGCGAGTTATTCATACTTACCGCATTTACGTGCCAGTTGCCATCTATCGCCGCCCAAAGTACATTTTTTTAAATCTTTTATTAATTTTTCCCTTTCCTAATAGTAGAAAAAAAAACATTCTTTTAATAATATTGAAGATCAGTAAAACCTCGTCCTAACTGACAATTTTCTTTTAAAAATGTATAGCCGTTCTAAAGAAAATAACGCGTTTGTTGAAAATAGTTTCCGCGCTGTTGTAAATTCGAAATTTGAAGCTTTCTCACAGAATTTATTTTTAAACGTCATTTAAAGTCATTTGAAGTACATCAACTCACAAATACAATTGTGTTTACAAACTGCTGGAAATGTGCATACTAATAGTGTGAGAGATCTTTCAAAAAATTACATTTCTGTAATTTTGGAAAAAACAAACAAACGCCCCAAACTTAACATTTCGTCATATTAAAGAATGCAATTAGCACTATCCGTTCCGAAAGTTTGAAGAAAAACTTTGGAGCCATTTTTGAGACAATGGCGTTTGAGCGTTTCAGAAACTTTTGAGCTAGTTTTCACAGAAAACAGTTGAGTTTTTGAGAGACTTTACTTGACGTTATTTAAAGCACTTGTACTTATAAATATAATAATGTGAACAATGCGCTGCTAATGTAAATATTAATGACCTGAAGTCAAGAAAACTCTTTTGTAATGTTTGAAGAAACAAAAGGATAGAACAATATTGCGTTTATGTCATCTCATTGAGTACATTAGTCACTATCCTTACCAAAAGTCGGAGCCGTGTTTGAGAAAATCTTGCATTTTTTAAAATTGTAAATATTGCACGCAATGTTGCGTGAAAACTACTCGCTTTTGCGAAGAAATGTACATGACCTTACTGAAAGAACTTACTATGAAGAACAAATTTTATTTGAAGGAAAAATGTCTATCTTGAATTTTGTAGTTGTTGGAAGAGGCCGTGGAAAATTCAAACTTCTGTTATTTTCGAAAATTCAGAGTTAACCGTGAAAATCGGACCTGTACCACCTTTAGAAGTATATTTTTCTCTATTCTTACTAGAAATTTAAAGAAAAAATTTGGAGCTGTTTTTGAGAATTTGAGAAAATGTCCGGGAGGCTGCATGTAAAGTATCCCCAAAAATTAATGAATGTTTTTCAAAATCGCAGAGAGCTTCGACTCAGGCCAGATGGACAGGGATTTCTTCAATTTGGAAAAAATTCTCCGTATGGTTTAGGCGCTAGTGTTCCCATTTACGGACGGGCGGACGTTTTGCTTTCAATTGATACTTGACTTTTCTTTAAATATGTTTTACATTTTCTGTAGAGTTTCTTAGTTTTAAAGAATATGTGAATTTATGCTAGCGAGAACTTAAATATTTAATAATGAAAAAAGACACTTGAGCATTGTTACCATGAAAACAAATTATGTCCAATATCAATCGAATGTGTGCTCCGTCTGTATTTCTATCCTCAAAAGCCTTCTCAGAGCGATTGTGAAGAGAGTCATACATTGGCAAACGAGCATTGCCATGGTAACGCTAGGACGGATCGGAAGTGGCCGTGGGTGAATTTTTACACCAAGGCATCGCTGGCGAGTTGAGCTAGCCACGGCAAAGATGACAGCTTTCATGATCAGCGACGAGCGACCAGACTTCGCGCTCGTCCGTCGAGCTGAAGACCACACCGTACCCGAGGCGAAGTACTCACGTTTCCACTTGCTCCTCCTTATAACTCACTTTAAAGCAACAAAGCTCCCCATATGGTGATAAAATTCAAAGTATATGTAGTCATCCAATTTCGAGGGCATATGGCTGTTCTTCCAAATAAAACTGTAGTATGATATTCTTTCTGTGATTCTTTCTGTATTTCATTTGATATGCGATTATTTGAAGTCAAATGTTAAGGGTGTTATGATGTATAGTAAATGCAATGATTGTCTGAATTTAATATTTTTTGTTAATATCTATCCATCCATACATCCACTTAGTTAATATCCATCCATCCATCTAAACACGGATTTTATGACAGAAATTTGGAGATAGCATTGTGGAGGTGATTCCAAACCTTTCCCTTCCTACATTATAGTTCACACACAATGAAGGGTATTACTCGCGCAACTTTTCTTGAGCGATGGATTGAAGAAATAGTAGAGTGGGGGTATTAGTTACGAAATTGGCCTCTAGATTTTATGAAGAAATGCCAATCTCTGGAGAATCAGTCATGCCTTTGCAACTTTCTCAATAATTTGCATTCTAATTTTCTCAAGAGTTCGAGATATCTCGTATGAAGGATCGTTAGATTTTTTGGAGAAAATCACGAACAGATGTTTTCGTCTTAAACAGAAAATTATTTCTATTTTGCGCCAATGATGATGTATTTGGAATGTCATCAGTGCTCGCTTCGAACTATTGCCTTCAACTGTTTATTGTGCCAGAGACGGGGAATCAAGGACATCGTTCAAGAAAAGTTGCGCGATTAATACTTCAGAGCAGGCAGTGTGTGACACGTTACTTTTCCTCCCTATACACCTCAACAATACGATTTCGAATTTTTCGCACCTAAAATCCTTTTTTAAGTGTTTTTAGATGTACCATCACACGCATGTAAGTGTCTGTATATGCTGTTCCAAAGATGGTTTAGATTAGGCCAGGTGGCGAAGAGATACACGCAATTTTCGGAATTTTCGCAATAAATTATAAGTATGTTTATTGATGGATGGATATGTCACGAATAACTTTGACAAAATGCAAGTTTTTTTAGTAAGATCTTGAGTAATATCTGGATGTGTCCAAATTATAATCTATTTGTGACGTTCCAGAGATCATTTTCAGACCATTTAAAAATAATTCACTTATATTTGATATTCAGGACTTATAGGTATCAATCATAACATAATAAATATCATATCAAATATCATAATAAATTACAATTTATATTTATTTTTTATACATTATTGAAAATCGCACGACACTTTATCATCTTGATATCGTATTATGCAGTTTTGGCGAAAGTTAAGAATTGGTTCACAGAGTACAAGCTGCTTGATACGAGGTCATTTCATAAATATTGCACAGTATTTTATATTTTCTTACAAGTTTATTTTTTTGATAAAATCTCTTTACGATCTTTCAATGTAGTCTTCATTCTTCTCAGTTACCAAGATCCAACGACTGGGAAGCTTTAGAATTCCCACAAATACTCCTTCTTTGTTCGCCGGACGAATGGTTCGGGTAATGGCTGCATAAAGCGCATCCAGGGATGAAAAACGAAGTTGTCGCAGAAGGTTTTTCAATTCTGGGAAACGTCAAAATCTGATGAACTCATGTCAGGACTGTAGGATGCATATTGTAACACTTCCCAACCACATTCCTGGAACTTTTCTGTTCAGACTTTGGCCATTTGTGGAAGAGCGTTGTCTTGGAGAATGAGTGTCCCCGAATTGTCGAGAAACTTATATCGGATTTTGTGCATTTTCAGTATTATTCTTTTGAAAGTATTCGAAATTTGGAAGGTATTGAAATTTCGGTGGTTTCATAAATGTTTTCACATGTCGCACGACGATCTTTTTCAATAAAATCTGCCACAAATCTCTCACGTATTCATCTGTCGATGTTCTGAGTCTTCTTGGTGTTGCGTCTTTGCTTTTTCTCATACCACCTTCTCGAAATCGACTACACAAATGGAAAACCGTGCTACGAACCACTGTAAGCTCACTGCACAGTTCACTTAAAGCGTTTTGGATTTCAAAGGGGTTTTTACCCCATAGTTTTGATCTTAACATAAGAGGTTTGATCCTCAACACTCCTAGTACCCGAGACCTGTGCAGGCTCCATTTCTAAGACCCTTTATTAAATAACAAAACAAGTTATTGATGAAACAGAGCCATGTACTTTATCTTGAAACTTTGAACTACAAGTGACGCAAAAATCAGTTCCGTCGCGTCCTTCAGCTGGTGATGTTGCCAAACTGTGCATTATTTATGAAATGACCTCCGTAAAATGTTACGGAATTCGTTTCTCGAGTAAAATCAATCGTCATAAGTAATCGGAATTTCCGAAACCTGCCTACATTTTTTGACGGTCATGAAACTCCATGAATATGACGTTCATTTGCGATATAAGCAAAACTCAAGTTCATCAGCCAATCTTTATAATTGAATCGTAAGATTGTGATTGATTACGTAGCTGAACATACTTAAGAAACTTGGCACAACTACGACTCGAAATTCGTGCGGTATTTTCTGTCATAAATGAATAACGCGAAAAAGCTGGTAGATGCAATATGTTTTTTTTTCGTTTTTCTAGACATCAGAAATAATTACTGGAAAAATCAGAATGGAATCTCTCTGACATGTACATTTGGAAACTGCTCTTAAAACTTACATTTCTGAGTACATTTGATTCATGTGATCAGAAAAAAACATTTTCAAATTAAATGTCATTATATTTTGTGATATTCGCGAAAAAATATGTTTTTGTTGTAGGAATGGGACCGAAAATCCTCTATGATGACTTTAAAGTAGCTTCTATATTTTTGCAGAATTACATATTGTTCGAATCTTCCACTACTGTGTTCTTTTCGGTCGTACCTAACATTCTATTTGAAACGTGCCACAAATTCTTGGTATTGAATTTTGGAAGGAGAGTACAAGTGAAAGGAAAGAGTTACGGAGTTCGATATCAAAGAGGTTGCGACTCTAATAGAGAAAAGAGGCCCTTCCTTTTTGCGGACTGAATTGCTTGCTTAATCAAATGAGATGTACCTTCAATACAATTCGAGTTGAAAGGCTTTTCCAGCTGTGGATGTTCATTGAAACTTGCTGCTTAATTTAACAGTGCTGCGTACCGACTGAGATGACTCAGGGCTTCAACTAGTGTCACTGCAGTGCCTCTTTACCGGATGCCCTAGGGTTTGATGGTAAGATGTTACCTATATAGATAGGGGGAGTAGAGACACGAGACTAATGACTTAAGTAGATGTCAGGAAACGCGATATAATCACTCAAATGTAATTGAATTGAATTGGTGCTGTATTTTACGTGGCGAGACTCAGGCCATGAGGCCTGCTCTTCCGCCTGACCACGCAAATTACGTTACGTTCCTTTCATCAACTGGCGAAGAAAGAAGGTACTATTTGGGCGACGAAACAGGCAAATTGAATTTATCTCAGAGGCTTCATTTAGACATGAGGATCTTTTACATGCAGTAAATCTACTAACATGGGACAGCCTGCTTTACTTCCCCTTCGAAGGAAGACGTACGAAGGATTTGTTCGCCCTTAAACATCCACGGCTCCAATCGGGTTTGAACCCGCCAACTTGGGTGTTACAGTACACTAACCGAACACCATCAATTACTTTGCAAAATACGTTGCAAATGAATTTTTGTCACATAACTAATTTCAAATTAATTTTTTTAGTAAAAACATTTTAATTACAAGATTAACACTATTCATAGTTATTCATGTCTTTATTAGAATATTTACCTGATTTAATTTTAGGAGGTTCTCCCTGCTGGCTCGTTCTCCTGGTGTAGCCACCGAGTGACTTAACTCGTTATCCCCTTTTTCATCACTTAACTGGAACCGCTGGAAAAGCCTCTCAATGTGATTTCACTGTATCTTATAAGCGTTGCCTGCGGACATCTGTAGGCGATATAAGGAACTCTTTCCTGGAGTCCGTGCACCGTTCTGCAACCTGGCGGCACTGGCCCAGCACCAAATGAATACTATTCAAGAATCAGTGTATTTTGGAAAATTACTTATTTTAGAACGATTTGTAATGAAAGTACGACTAGTTCTTGTGAGAAATGTTTATTCGAGATTTAATCTTGCATTAATTCATATAAAATGTTTACTCTCTTATGCTTGGAATAATTGAATCGATTGGGTTCATTGTTTTTGTTTTGGTTACATCAATTTTGTTTACCTGCATTTTTATTTTATTGATTTTTTCTTTAAGTGTTTTATCTTACAAATTTCGAAACAAAACATACGGCGTAACGATACCTGATTGTATTACATTGTTCGAAACAATGCAAACACTTAATATGTAATGACAGTGAACGTGACACTTATATTGGAAATTAAAAGAACTTATTCGGTTTGTCGCATGCAAGAACAACGTACCGAAGTTATTACATTCTAACTTCAATGTTATTTAGACGGTTAAAATAAAAAGGCTTCATTTTATCCTCTTTTGAAACTTTCACTGAAAGTGGAATTCGAACTGTAGTTTCCATGTGATAACGCCGGATCTTCATTGCTTAGTTTGAAATGGGTCTTTTTCTTTTATGGCAGGGGATATAGCATTGAGAAGATTTTTCCTCTCGTTATCCGATCCGATGCAATGAAACCGAAGCGAAAAGATCGCTCGAATGTGAGCGAGACGCGCTAACTGCGGAACAACACGAACGCCGGCTGCCCCTGGCAGGTGGGTTTCCCACCATACATTGCTGTCAGTGCGGTAGCCGCGCACACGGCGCCGAAAAAAATCCGGCTTCCTTCTCTTCTCGCGTTCCATTGTTCGCTCCGCCTTTCGACGGAGGATTCGTTTGGTGTAGATTCAGCTGCAGTGGACAATGCTATATCCCCAGTCGGGAACTACTTGCGCAGAAACAAATTGCTGATCTTTGTACAATTTATTTTTGGATGACTTACGTGCACTGCAGGCGGAATGACTATAAGAACATTTTAACACAATTTTTGTGAAGTTTTTAATCTATAAAATTCTTTCTATACGATTGAAAATGAATAATTTATAGAAATGAAGTAAATATTAATGGATAATCAAACTGTGTTTCCTTACTGATACAGTTTATTAGTAGTACATATCACTAATTCCTTTCTTAAGTATATTATTACACATTGTAAACTTGGTCATTATAATATGAAATGAAAGAGAATCCTTTCGATACGAATATTGCCCAGGATGTTTTGACTCGTCGCATCGACTAGCACCATCCGCAAGAACGCTGGAGTATACGTAGCTGTCTCCCGAGCGCGACATTTCCGAAGGCATTGGAGCGAAGATAGCGCGTTTGTGAGGGCGAGGTGGAACGCGAGCTTTCGCGAGCGCGCCGTAACAAGGCAAGGAAAAAAGCGCCCCGCCCTCCCTAAACCTCCCCGTCCCACCCCACCCCGCCCCACCCCGACCCGCCCCATCCCGCCCCCGCTCCGTCCAGACCCGCACAGTTCCTCCCAGACCCCCCGCTTTGCCTATTCCCGCGCCGCGCCCCGCGACCCACCCCGCCGCTCATCGCCTCGTCCCTCTCGCTCATCGCCCCGCCCCCAACCTCTTTCCAGCCCCACCTCACCTTGCCTTGCCTCGCTTTGCCTCACCGCCGCCGCCAAGGAGCAGAGGGGAGCGTGGCGCGGCGCGGCGGCCGCATAGGCGCCACTCCAGACGCGCCCTGAGCGCCTGCCCGCCCGCTCCGCTGCGCCCCGCCCCCTCAGCGCCTGCAGCCCGTTAGAACTCGTTTGGAGGAGCCTCCGCGCTGTGGGTCGGGGGAGCGCGCGCGCGGCGAACTTCGCCTCCATCATCGCTGCGAGCGCGTCGAGTCTTTCGTCAACCTCACTTTTTTAAATTGTCGGTTAATAATTTTTTCTACTCCCATTGTGTAATGCTGTCATTTGGTGCCGCAACCAGTTGCATCATTACGATACAGATTTCATTATAATACAGGTTCTTGACCAATCACAGTGAAGTTTACAAACCACGTATTGACAATTAATAATTGAGAATTGTTCGATTGTGTACATTAAAAGTACACTTGATATAATATTATGCTTGTCAGTTTTAATTTCTTTCATTATTAGTATTTTTTTCGTGGAATATTATTTAAAATAAATTGGATCGTAATTTCACTTTGATCCTATTTGACCAGCGTAGTACTCCCTCGCAGGCTGACTGGTGGCCACAGCCACCAGTTAGGAGCTGACCAGGGTAAGGGAGTTGACCGCTAGGTGGTCTTGGGTGAATCCTTTATGTCAGTAGACAAGAAACGATTCAATGTAAAAGTTTAAAAGTACCATATGAAACTCGATGTAATGGGTGTTAATACACTCGTGTGAAGTTTACAATACCCACTCGTTCCTCGGTCGTATCGTAATACCACACTCGTCTATTAATAACCATATATATTCCATATGACCATATAAATTAATAACCAACGTTTCGTAAAGTATTACAGATGAGGACCACGAATTGCTCTCTCTTCTCACTTGTTTTATTATGCAGCCGCTTGACTTTAATTCTTTTACGGTTTCATGTAGCAGGACTCCCGGTAATTGTAATGCCACAACCTTTATCTGCCCATATGGGCACACTGTACGAATATGCAGATAGTTCAAACTTTTACCTGAATATGTTCCAGTAATGCAATTCAAACTTCGTGTGGTTTTCCATAACATTCTAAAAGGTGTCACCATGTGCATTTCAAAATGTTGAGAAAAACTTTTTTAATTCATTTTTTAAAATTATATAATGCTGTAATGGAAATGTTTAAAAAGATGATCAGGCAGATAAGGGTTAGGTGGGACACAGACTACGTGTAGAAGAAGAACAAGCAGAAAATGGAGAAAAAGGAGGAAACGAAAGTGAAGGCGAAAAGGATGAGAAAGAAAGAGATGAGAAAAAAGAAAGAACAAGAAAGGGAAGAAGAGAAGAGTGGGGAAAGAGAAAGATAAGAATCAGAAAAAGAAACAGCTTTCGTCTCAGAATACTGTGTGCTTTATATTTGCTTAACAAACCATGCATTCTTCGTATTTATATTTCTCGTTTATGAATTGCCGGTTCTGTGGTGTCCCGACACCTACCCTGCTACAAAAGTTGTAAGTTGAAACTTTACATACTACAGTCTAGACAAAGGAGCATTCTCGCAAATTTTCATATCGGCTTATTAAAGCTGATGTTATGGAATTTTCCGAGTTCAGTAGGAGTTCCGTAACAGTTTAAGTAAAGGCAGGCCAAGCATTTTTATATTTATGGGCATTTTTTCCGATGGCGTAGCTGCGTTCTTTTCGGTGCAGGACGGATGAATTCTAAGACACAGTTCTTAAACTGCATTACCTATCTGTCTACAAGGTAGAGAATGACCCAGATGTACCCCTATGAAAGCCATATGTCACAATAAGCATAAATTTTCGACTGTATGATGCAATGCGTATTTTAGAACGAGGAGCTTTGTAACCTTCTTCTATTTATTTTATTGCTATTTCAAATGAGGTTGAAATTATATTAACATCTTGGTACATAGAGCATAGACTTCATTTTATCAATAGGTTCAGTAAAGATTTTACCCTTCTATTGATAGTGATTCAACAATCTCTTATAGGTGCTTAGTGATGCTACTTGCTTATCTATTCTGTTTTATGTTTTTTACAATGACCTGTGATTTTGTGGGACTCAAAAACGTCGTGCAAAATGTAGAGTATAGTTATATAGCATGCTATGTTTTATAGCATGTAATTAAGAGGCTTGGAGGTAATCAGCGATCCAGATGCAACAGAAATGCACTAAACTTAATTTATTGTTGTCCGTTGATAGTCATACTGAACTGATGTACATTAAACGGCATACCTGACTTCAGGAAACGTGTTTACCCATCGATAATGGATGGTAGAGGGAACAATGGTGCATCATCTCTTGGTTAATAATTCATTAAATAATTCTTGAGCTCAATTGTCTGCCACTTCAGTTTCAACCAAATGTGTATTTTTCATTCCAGAAAAAAGAAAAGTAAGATTTTTATCTCTCTTTCTTTTTGTTTTGGGATAATCGTGGATTACACCTTAACATTGTAAGAGTTCGGTAATTCATAATGTATTACAAAATATTATTTTTTCATCGAGATGTCTGAGTCATTATTTGATACAATGTGAATATTAATATTTACGAAATGCTATAAACAAAAGAAATTGTATGTTCTATTAATAATTATGTAATGATTACGATTGATAGCGTATACTTACGGGTATATATACTATTTATTCACCCCAAAAAGAAACTATATTCATTAAGTAACAATGTCGTTTCTTGTGTTTTTTAAGTCGCATTAACGTAATGGTTATTAGTGACCACTATTGGGTTTAACGTTATGTAATGAAATGGTGATGACAGGGGGTGAAATGACGAACACAAATACAACCTTGCCCGAGGCGGGACTCGTACCCGCGATCCTTGGGTCCGAGATCGCTATGACACGACTGCTTTAACGATCTCGGCCACCGCGGATCGGCAGTTCTTGTGTTGTAAAGGGCCATATGTCAACCTGTTATCAAAGCGAGTACGTTCGTCCAGCCCCTTGGCCCGCCGGTGCACTGCGCGCGCCCGGCGATCCGCTGCTGTTTTGCAGGGGCTGAGAGCCCGGGGGCGGCGCGCTCTCGTCCGCGGCGAGGACGGCCGCCTCGTTAGCCGCCAAGAGCAGAGGAGAGGACGGGGGCGGGGCCGCGGGCGGGCGGAGGGAGCTAGTGGAGACGGGGCCGTGGCGGAGGGTCGGAGCCGCCGTAGAACGGCCGGTGCGCTGTGACGCTCCTGTAAGCACGCTCACGCCTCATTCGCTCTCTCCCTGTCCCTCAGTCCATCTCTCTCTCTCTCTCTCGGGTGGCCGAAAAGGATCCTGGTCGATTCCCACGGTTTATTCGGTGAAACTGTCGAAAGCGTCGACGTGGCTTCGACGCGCGGGAGATCAAGGGCTGCGGAAGGGCCGATCTCGGGTTTATTGGGCGCGCGGGAGGGGTGGCGCGGGTCTGGGAGCTCAGGTGGGGGGAAGTCTCTCAACGTGGCGATGTTGGGGCGCGGTATGGCGCATCGAACGAAGGGGATGGCATGAAGCCACGCATTTCCAGGGAGTAGGTGCCTAGCGCGGGTTGAATCGACGTTCGTTACCGGTGAGGTAAAGAAGTTTGGTTGGATGCTACGGGACACAGAGCGAACGAAAGAGAACGGACGGGGGATGTTGTAAGGAGCAATAGCTAAGACATTACATAAAAACTGAAATTAGGCGAAATGAGGCAAATTGCGTTTGCGGGTAGTAAAAACTTCAAAGATATAAACGACTATTATCGTTTTTTAATGAAAAGAAGAGAAAGACTGGAAGGGATTTTGAAACAAGGTGTAAAACTGCACGATAACAATAAGAAACCTGGCCTTTGTGAAAAAGAAATGAACACAAAAGGGAGAGACAGGGGGAGAGACAGGGGGAGAGACAGGGGGAGAGACAGGGGGAGAGACAGGGGGAGAGACAGGGGAGAGACAGGGGGAGAGACAGGGGGAGAGACAGGGGAGAGACAGGGGAGAGACAGGGGAGAGACAGGGGAGAGACAGGGGAGAGACAGGGAGAGACAGGGGAGAGACAGGGAGAGACAGGGGAGAGACAGGGGAGAGACAGGGGGAGTTAGAGTGCTTGGTGTGATTCTAACGTGCCGAGCCACGTGGCAGGGGTCGCGCACGTCAGTGCAGCTGCATCTCCGAAAGGCGGCGGGGGCGGGTGAGAGGCGTCGCTAAATGGCAAAGGGGAGCCTCGTTAGTTCCTTTTACGTTCAGCCATTCGGAGACAAGACAAAGAAAAACGAGACTTTTGTCTGAGCCCACAGGCATTCAAAAGGATGAAAGAGGAAAGAAAAGACATCATTCTCTCTGTGAATGTTGCACGGCACCCATGTGAAGTCAAATTTTATGGACGGAAGAGGAATCTTTGAGCAAATCAGTGGGATTAAATAATTAGATAATTACGTCAAACATAGTTTTATGACATTAAAAATATAAAGATGGCTTAATGTAGAGTTTAATATCAATGAAACAAAAACCGTGGATGCAGAAAGAACTGTTTCGACTGATCGTGAAAATGTGGAAAAGTAACAAGAACAGACTGAATTTTACACGATTGGTTCATGAAATTTTTCTTGGAACAAGTAAAATATCTTCTAAGAATACGCAAAGAGAAAATATGAGAAATGCGGAAGTTAGAAGTGTTAAAAAATAACATTGTTATAAAATAAATCTGAAGTTTAAACAAAACGAACCATACCAGCGCTTTAACTCTTCGTTGAAATTTAAGTCATATTTTGTGTTCCGAGACTTCTTTTCTTAGCATTTTAATTAAATTTTTAATTACTTCTGGATGCCTCTCGTATTGACAAATATTTGTCACGAATCTCAAAACAGTTTTCCTTCCACTAAACTTTGTTTACTTTGTCCACTGTTCTTAATTTCTTTCCTCTTGAATTCCTTCTCGTTTTGTCTAATGATCAAACACGATAAATTTCCGCAGCCCGGCCAATATGAAAATAACTTCGTATTAACAGAATTCTGAAGTTATTTACAGAATAATCTCTTCAACAAGCGCATATAAAATTGCAAAAGTTAACATAAACTTCAAGAAATATCATAGAGAATATCTGTAACCATTACATAACACTGACCTTTAAACTTTGAGATCATTGCATAATGTTTAAATTGTGATCTTTTATATTACTGACATGCTGATTCCGGATCTGAAGTCAGTTTTTCTCTATCACATCAGGCTTTTTTTCAAAACAAAATAAAAATACGAGAAATATGAGACACGCACACTGGCAAGTTAACAATCAATTTGCTATCGTATAAAAGGAATGCTTCTTTCTTTCTTTTTACTCATCTGCACACTATTATATTACATTCTTATGAACATAACGTAGAAATATGTAATGCATTGCGTTAGCTGATTTGAAGAACAACACAGTTAAAATCGACCAAATGCCTAATAACATGTTGATAATGGTAAGACCATGGTTTCAATTTCATAACGTCGTAACTTAGTTTAAGAAACTTCTTGGTCTTGCTTTTCACGGGTGAGATGTAGTTGCAACTTCTCTCTTTAGTAACCATCAATAATCTGCAAGCATGTTTTTGTTCCATTTCCCTTGGTATCTGCGTCCCAATTCCTTTAGATCCTGGAAAAATCTTGCTCCTTGCTCTTCGCCCAGCATACCTAGATTCTCTGGGAAATAGTCCAGATGTTAATGTAGCATGATTACTTTTAGGCTCATTTTGCAGCCTGAATCTTGGAAGGAAACAAGCATTCTATCCGTCATTTGTTTGTAGTCTAAATCCTTTCTTTCCGTTACAAAGTCAGGTTTTGACCACATCTCGGAATGATTTTCATGTCGATCGTTCTGCAGTGCACATAACATCTTCATAATTAGCATCATATAAAATTTTCCTGATATCTGGACCTGTGAATATACCCTCTCTGATTTTGACATTACTAATGCCAGGGAATCGATGCCACAGGTACTAAAAGCATTCAACTTCATTGTTTAGAGCTTTAACAATTTTTTTCATAATTCCAAGTTTGATATGAAGCGGAGGTAACAGTATGACGGACTTGTCAACAAGACCTTTTATATTTTCTAGCCTACAATCCACTGTCTACGTGGTCATTATTTTTGTTTCAGTGATGTAATCTTGCTTGAGTGTCTCACTCACACAGAAAGCAGGGATATTTTGTGTAACCTACGTGTAAAATCTCATAGAATACCTATGACTCTAAAATCATCGCAGGCTTTCCTCTTGTATTCCTGGTACTTCAAAACTGAACCGACAAAACTGTTGTGTAAACACACACCATCATCTCAGGATTTTCATGTGTTTCTCACATAATAACAGTTAGCAATGGGAATGGATGAAAGTTTGTTTGAAGAAGGACCCACTTCAAACTATGCTTGGACGCATCGGTAAAAGTCACCGATGTATAGGATCGTACTGTAGTAATTACAGTTTCAGTATAGCGTCCGGGATGTTGTTGCAGTAACCAAAGTCCCCTCTTCAGAAACGAAGTGTGAAAAGTCTTGTTCGCAATATCTGTACCAATAGTACGTCGTTCCTGGTGGAAACATGTTTCTTTCGCAAAATGTAGACTCGAGTACCTCGGGAAATTTCGTTGTAAATCCAATATCTCGAACAAAATTATTTAATGCAATTCACTAGAAAATTTTAGGTTCTTTTTCAATATCTTCAATCTAGAAATCTCAGAGGTAGGATCGGCCATTTCTGCATTGAACTCAGATTCAAAGGAGGGACAATCTTGTAAATTTTCCGGACTCTGGGACTCATATATGGGAACCACGAGGAACAAGGAAAAAGCTTGCTGATGGAATATTTTTTGGATACACAATAATACTTTTTTTCTTGCCGTTAAATCCCTTCACATTCATAGAACAGAAGTAGCAGTTAGTAGTGTGATATCTAGATTCTCGCCACACCATTGGAATTCCGAATGTCAACACTGTTCTCTCGCTGTTCTAATTTTTCAAAAATTGCAAAAGTTCAAAATTTTTTCGGCGTTTTTCTACAACTAAAAAATTAAAGATTGAGTTTTTCCCTTTAATGAAATCTTTTTATTAATGATAATTTTGAAATAAGGTCATGTTCAAATCTTCGAAAATTTGAGTACTTTTTGGTAATTTTGCGTCAAAATAGGGACGACTTTGCGGAAAAGTACGCACTGTTTTAGCACCACTAGTTTTAATTTGCCAACACCGTTTCAGAACTATTCGGTATTCTTCAGAAACATATTTATTTTTGCATCTAATTCATAGATTATTTTTTGTGTAACATAATTTCAAGAACTACTCTGAACATAAATATATAAATATCAAATAGATTTAAATTCTAGTATCTATACAAAAATAAGCATGCAAAACAGTCAAGCGCAGTTGTTGGCACACATTTTCTGCAAATGACTAAATCGTAAGTGACTAAATGTTTCTCTGAAACATTTTAAAGCTATTTTCATGGGTACATCTAATGAGTAAATAATAAAACAGTAATGATATTTTCTCGCTTTAACTAAGTTGTGTCGCATACGATATCTACTGGTCATTTAAGGACAATGACGAAAGCAATTATCATTAATTCACGATAAAAAATCTCAAAGAGAACGGTTACTCACGTACACTGTAACGTTTTACGCAACTATGGGAGAGTGGTTTGATATTGAAATGTGTTATAACAAGAAGCTGCTGCGAACACAACTTCACACAACTGCAGAGCTTGCTTTGTTTCCACAGTGACGTATCTCCATTTCCATTTATTTAGTTTTAAATATCAATATATTCTTCAGAGGGTTCATCATGCGGCCAAATATGGTGTTTTAAATGGCGTTTCTCCAATGTTAAATAGCATCTAAAATCCTTTGAATCTTGTCTTGAGCTATGAAGTTAAATTTGAACACTTCCATTTCTGAAATATCACATTCTTGATGATAGTCACATTAGAAATAAGCTCTTTACTTTTGCAGTTTTTTTGTTAGATGCTTCAGTGCAGAAATTTAAAAGAATTTGAAGATGTACAAAATGCGTGTACAAAATGAAGCGTTGGCCGTAGTGAGTTCGCTGGCCCACTCGGTCCGCGACGGGTAGTGATGCGAGATCGATAACAAAACATCCATGCTCAAAATTTTAAAAATTTGTGTTAAGAATACATTGATTAAAACCAACGATGTTTTTAAACATCGACGGTTTAGTTATATCTAAAATTAAATTCGTTTACATCAAAATTTAATTTGATACTGGCAGATTTCTTAATGTATTATTAATATTATCTGAAAACAAAGGTAAATAATACCAGAGCATGAGGTAATCTTGGGCGAGAGATAATTCCTTCGATATGTGTACTATAAACAGCACACAAAAACTAAGCGTATTACCGTACGTTATTACCTGATATTTTATCTTGTGATTAAGAAAATTTTTCATTTACAACCATAACATCAGGAACATAAAAACTTTGAGCACAAAACATAGAATTTAATATATAGATGTTTAAAACATCGACGTTTCTGCAAAATCATGGATGTTTTGAAATCATCGCCGTCGACGTCGCATCGCTAGCGGCGGGGTGGACGGCGTGGCTGGCGCTGAGGTGCACCGAGAAGTGCGTGCAACTTTCAGTGTTAATCAGTTGTTTTGTAGCTAAATTATGCTACTAGAGCGCTCCAAAGGGTAAAACGATGGTTATATGAGCATTTTTTTCTATTAGGAGAAGCAAAACCGTTTGACTTTAGCTGCTAATGTCCCATCAGCTTTGGTGCGGACTAACCACCGTATGCTTTACACCGTCCTTTCCCTCCGACTTAAACATAGGCATATAGCAGCCAAGCAAGGATTCGAACCGACCCAAGTCATATATACACCCTGGCCAGGAGTATGCAATGACTTAGTGATCACGGCTAAATCGACGCCTGGTATTCAAGAATAAAAAAAACTTGCGCAAGTTGTGTCGCATAAAAAAAATAAAAAAATAAACGTTTTGTTTAGGATGTTTACATATATTGATAAAAAAATCGCAACTATATTACACAATGTCAAGCAACAATGAAAAAGGAGTGAGATCCCCAATTGGGGATCATGGTGCTTAATGGGTTAATATGTCGATGTTTCTACAAAAACATCGATGTTTTGAAAACATCGGTGTTTAAATCATGGACGTTTCTACAAAAATATCGATGCATAGACAACATGGATGTTTTGAAAACATCAATGTTTAAAACATCGACGTTTCTACAAAAACATGGACGTTTTGAAAACATCACCGTCGACGTCGCCTCACTAGGGGCGGGCGAGAGGGGCTCACCTCGGTGGCGGCGTGGCCGGCGCTGAGGTGCGCCGAGAAGTGCGTGCAGTTGCCGTACCAGGCGCGCGAGCTCCACAGCACCTCGCCCAGGTCGCAGGTGACGCACTGCGGCTCCAGGCGCCGCGGGTCGTCCTCCTTGGACGGGTCGCGCACCATGTACAGGTGCTGCTGGCCGGGCTTGGAGGGGTGCGTGCCCAGGTAGTACCTGCGCCACACCACACCACACGGGCCAGTGAGCTATCTAGAGCTAGCAGCGCCCAAAAACCAATCTCGACCAAACCATATCCAAAATTTTAGGCTAATTGAATGCTCTATTCCAGAATTTTAGACTAAAACTAGCACCGCCCACCCTGAATCCACCTCAAAATCTATTAAAAAATATAAAACCAAACCCAAAATTTAAGGATAATTTGAGGCTCTAGGAAAAATATTATTTTCAAATTTATATTCTAAAAATCAGGGCTGTACAAGGAGAAACAGTACCACAGGCCAACAAAGGGTTTCAAAAAACCTTTTTAAATCTTAATAGCTGGTTTTTATAGTTTTTTGGGTGCTGAATCCGCATATGAACTCTATTTCTTTCTATCACCTACAGATTAGTCAGAATTTGATGTATTAAGGTATGGGAAAATATGCTATATATTAAATATGAAAAATTAACGTCCTCTAAAATACCAACATAACTTTATTTAAACATTGAAGATGGCTTTATATTCTTATCATTACATTCTACAAAGTCTTTACGTGTCCATTGTCGTGTATTTTCGTTGTCCTCTTTTTTTATTAAAGCCCTGATATAGCTTGATCTCTTCCGCGCTCTTTCCTCATTCGGTGAAGTGACCATCAGTAATCTCCCATCATGTTGGTGTTCCTGCGCCCTGATAATGTTTTTTCATCACTTCCAGATTTTAATGAAAACGCTCACCTTGTTTTTTCACTTACAAAAGTAAACCGTGAGGTTTATTAAAAATCACTATTTCTTGAAAGCATTCAGCATATTGGCAACAATGGCTTGATAGTCTGGGTCTTTTTTGTTGACTAGAAACTTATTAACAACGTGAATAAAAGCACTCTACGCTTCATTTTCATTTTCTGTCATATGTAGTGCAAATTGGGGATCGAACATCACTTTTCTAGTATCAGTCTCAATGAAGATACCTTCTCTCAATAACTTTGCTGCGGATAATTGCTTTTCACAAAGGTACTTGAAAGCTGATCATCTTTAGGTAAAGCAATTGTTTCATGAGACCTAATTTTATTTGCAATGGAGGCAGCATAATCTTGTGTTGATCTACCAGATGTTCCCTTAGAATGTTCTTTTCCCCTGAATTGAAAGATTTTCTTACAGGCCAATTCTTTCTAGACTATTGCTAATCCCGTGTCTTACTATCCCATTCACATAGCAAATATGGGAATTTATAACTTCCTGCATCTCATACATTTCTAGATACTCAGAGAAGCATTTGCCTAGTTATACAGAGAAAATGTTAAAATGTGAACAAATGGTGGGTGATACGGCATTTTTAATGTAATTTTTGGAGTCCGCGACCTTAAAATAATAAGTATTATGTGAATACACACAAAAATTTTTTTGATCGTTGGCCTGTGTAATTAACATTGGTTTTAATGGGCAAATAAACATCAAAATCAAAAAATCTTAGAAAAAAATCTGAAACCCTGCTAAAAGTTTAAGTCTAAAGACGGAGACGGGCAGTATACATTGTCATATATATATACATTGTCATGTATGTATGTGTATATATATATATATATATATATATATATATATATATACTGTAATGGTATCCGTTTTATTCACGCCCCGCGTTGGGCTGCCAATGTAATGGTATGTTTACTACCAGCTCCTCTCCGTTGGGTGCCCGGTCAAAGAACACGCTTCTCTTTAGTTTTGCCACTTTAATTTGCCCGTATGTTAGCTAACTTTTCATACTAATTACGAATTTTGAATGGCGGGCGTGAAGTTGTGATGGCCCCTGTACAGGGACCGAAACGTGGTACTTGTTGCAATCCGCACGTGAGTCAGTATCTAGCTACTGTAAATTATTACACAGCATTGCAAGGTTTTACCGACGAACCCAACTGTGTCCGCCTCCATTTATTTATTCAGCCTTTCTTTGACTATAGCTGATAACTCTCTGTTTTTATAACAATACACAACATAAATATTATTACCCTTCACTTGGCTTAAAAACAAAGTGAAATAACACAAAAGAAAACCATTCACACTGAAAAGTTAATAAAAATTCCATTCATACTAAACGTTATGCGCAAAAATATTCTCCTTCGCGGTATAAATACGTCACTATTAAAAAGAAACTTGCACTACTGAATAAAAATGTTTCTCAATGTTCCAAGTGTTTTTACACCGCGTGACGTGAACTCACTACATCGCCACTGCCTCGCTAGTTCTGTATCCATGCATTGTTGGCCTCCAGCTAATATAATTTCACGGCGAACAAAAGCGGATCACTCGCTTGTTGCCGTGGATAACACAACGAAATATATTTGTATTTTTTTACATTATCAGGGCTTCTATAACTTGACACAATTTCCAAACAGTGTCTCAGATATCCACAATAATTACTGCATTGTCTTATTTGTCAACCAATGCCCTATTTAATTAGTAATTCCGAAAATACGACTTGTCATATTCTCCTGATGTCACGAACACATAACCTTTTGTTTCGATTGTTCATCAATAAAGGTTTTAACACTTAATTTTGATCTTGCCTCTTGGGCATCCTCCAAAATTTTGACTACTTGTCAAATCCTAACCCGATCCCTTCAGGCGTTTTCTTAATATTTACGAAAACCACTATTCGTAATTGCTTTCTTCTTGGCAAGAATGGCGCCTGCATGTCACTTTTTACTAGATCGGAATGTACGATTACTAACTTTTTCGTAATTAAGCGAACCCCTGATCCGAGATTGATGATTTTTGTTCCAATCTATTCCAAAATGTATTCTCTAAATAGTGTTCGTATCGCATTTTACTTTCTTCCGCGCATTCATTGAATTTATAAAAATTGTTCGTGCGCGTGGCTACCGTCATTTGTCTCTCTCTGAGTATATTTTGTGGCATTTAAATTGTATATTTGGCGTAAGGGAACTTAAATAATCTTAATGATCGTAAATCATTACAATATATATATATATATATATATTTTTTTTTTGACCGTATTGGTCAAAACGTAAATAATAAGCGCCCCACAACGTTCAAAAGTGGCGCGCAGGTTGATGAATCGTTGCGGAACGAATCGGGCCGAGCCGTGAACGAGCGCCCGGAAGTGGTGAATTGGTCGGTGGGACCGCGCGAAAGGGCAGTTGGGAGTTGAGCAGAGGGAGGTGAAGACAGAGGTGTGATGGCGACAAGAGAGCGATGTGGTAACGAACAGATAAATCGAGAGTAATCGGGACGGCTGGTACTAAAGGAAGGATAATTGTGGTGGACTTAATGATGATTGCGAGTAAGGATTGTGGTAAACTCAGGGGGAAGGAATAATCACGAAATTTGACGAGAGAAGGGGACAGTGCACGGACACGTGGGCAATGCTGTTCAGTGACAGTCGGTGTAGCTGTGCGGATGCGGGATTATATGGTGGAGCCGTGTGAGCTGAGACAGTAAATTCGTCGTGTGAAGAAGGAAACTGTGGTAAGGCGACGCCGGTGCATGGGAACGGGCCGCCGGCGACACGTGGGCAGGCAGAACATCGTTGGCGCCAAGGTCACCTCTCGGCATCGGACGGAGCACGCGGCATCGCGTCGCGTAGAAGACGACGGTTGTGGAGGGCAAATAAGTAACAATAATTATGAATAAAATAGAGGGGTAATCGAGTGGAATGCCAGTTCAGGGTGCTCACTGAGTAGTAAGGAGAGCAATGGTGTCTGTAGTGGTACACGAATGGCATGCAGTTTCCAGAGAAATGGAGGTTGTATAAATGGAAATGATAAATGTAATGATAGGAATATTCGGAGACGTATAGTATAAACCATTTAGTCTGTATTCTGTAAGAACTTGCGACCAGGTCAAGGATGTAAATTATGTTAGTAATATGAAGATGTTATGTTAATTTTTTTCCTTAATAAATTCTGTTTCTGTGACGGTAGATTCTTTGAATTCAGATAATGACGATTAAAGTACCCCCCTCAAAGAACCCCTGTGCCCAAAATAAACATCACAAAAATTTATGATATGTGTACTCATAAAACCAACAAGGGTAAGTACGGTCACAATATATATATATATATATATATATATATATTGTAATATCATTACAATATATCATTACAATATACAGGGTGTCCCGCCAACTATGGACCACCCCCATAACTTCTAAACGGTTCAGGATATCGAAATGCAGAAAAAATCTAATTTTATTCTCAAATTACTATCAAAATAATAGCACATGATACATCATTTTATTCCTCTTTTCATGATCTATATATTACTGCTGAAAAAAATATATGGTTCCATTTAAAAAATCAAAGATGATTAAATTTTTCAAAAACTAAAAATGTTATAGACAATTTCTCAATGACACGTTACTTGCCCCATGATTCCGCATTGTTAATCGAAAACTGCATTTCGATGTCCTGAACCCTTTAGAAGTTATGGGGGTGGTCCATAGTTGGTGGGATACCCTGTGTGTGTGTGTATATATATATATATTATATATATATTATATATATTATATATATATATATAATAGATACGAGTAGATAGCGGCGATCGTACCCGACGGAAAGCGATATCCGACGCTAATCTACACGTTGGCTAAAGGCTAGTCCGTGCTCATCTTATACCTGCGTCGCACCACACGGGGGAGTGAATGAGGCTGTGAGTCAGTATAAAGGGTTATCGGACACTTCGACTTCTTAGGTCGTTATTCCCTTAAGTGTATTGCGTGGTGTATTGCGGAAGATGGCTAAGTTCTTCTCTGCTGGAGCGTTGTATCCCACGCCAACCTAAACGTCAGATTACAGCTCCCCCCTCCTTCCTCCTCAGCCAGAAACTTCTCCAGACGGTACAAGATCCAAGCTCTCGACTTGTCTCCCGGCGTGAGAGATTGTGCCTTACACGTATGTGTAAGGGAGGTGAAGGGGTAAGGGAGAGAAAGGAAAGATTGCGTCTGGTCTATGATCCGTTTGTTAGGGAACTGTTTCGGCTTTCGCATGGTTTTGTCCGGAGAAACCACGGAAAAGTTCCAATCAGAGAAGCCGCCCGGCAGAATTCTTCTCGTTCTTATTGTTGTCTCGTTCTTCGTGTTGAAAATTCGTCTAGGCCTGATCTCAAATCCTAGCTACTCCCGGTTAACGATGTTGCAGAGGAAAACATGTTTCCACTGAGCAGTCGCAGACGGTCGTGCTTTCGAATGAATAATAAAACAACTACTTATGTGCGCGAGTAGATCAGTTTCTTGTCAACAAACACTTTGTCCTTTTTCTGATGATTTTGTTTGTGGGATTATCGCAATATTGTTCGATTCGTTTTTCTGTAACACATAACAAACTCTCCTGTAATCGCAACAGAGGCCATTGCGAGTTCTATGCGGCGAGACAGGGATTGCGGAGGTAAATGTGATGAGTGGAAGGGAGAGGAGTGAGGGGGTGAAGTGGCTCTACAGCAGCTCTGGGCATTTTGTGGACCTCGATAGTCTAAATTCCATTCGATGCGGTTCGTGCGGTAGGCGCCTGGGAGGAAACAAATACCGGCGTTATGAATGGTATTCAGTGGCCGCAGGGTCGATGGAAACGCTGACACAGTACTTCCATACACGAAAACGGATTTGGATCCTATACAACCACAAGAGATATGGTTTGCACCCCATGAGCTACCACAAAGAAAGCAAAGGAGGTCCAGTAGTGACACGCATCGACTTTTCTGTTTACGTATCATACGCCATGACTGTCGATTATTTGGTCAAGGAAAGTCTTAGCATCGACGAAAGAATATTGATGGCCGTCAAGAAAAAGATTTGGGCTGTTGTGGAGATGATGAATCCTGTAGAAATGCAGACATCTAGGTTCTGAGGTGGAGTATTTTAAACAAGTTTTCTCTCTCCTTTCTTACCAATAATTAAATAAGAGTTTGAATTGTATGTGAATAAAGCAGGCCCGATCAAGAAAGTGTCAACTAGGTTTTCATACACTATTTTTGGCTACTAGTTTATGATTTTACAGCACACGTTCGGATCTCCATTACACTGAATGCCGGTTAATAGATAAATAGCCCCTGTTTGTCACATAACAGGAAGTGTTAACGTGCCATCAGTAAATTAATGCACATCAAAGACTTGAATGTTCGCGTTTTCTATGTTACGTTCTGAATCACCCTTAAACTTGGTTCTTTCTTACCAAGTAAATATTAAGTCTACGCAACTAAATAATGTATATTAATTATATGTTCAATGAACATCATTAATTATTATTGTTGCATTGCATAATTTTTACAAAATTCCATTGGTTTTTTTTTGTTTAACTTCTCTGAAGAAATTTGAATTTGTTCATTATAGTCAATTGACAGTTGATACATTTTTTAATGTAATTTATAGAGCATTTTTCAGTTCTTTCCATCTTTCATTTGTGATATTTTTTTCTTAATTAGCTGAAAAATCACATTTTTCTGAGTTTCTCTTATCTCCCAGACACCCATTACATTTAACATAGTGCTATGGATTCGAAAAAAGAAAGAGGAAATCTGACCTCTGCGCTTCTGGTCGTTTTCATTCAGCTTTTGTGAATTCGAGGGAACCACAGAAAAAGGAAGAGAGAAACGAAAAGCAGGAAGAAATTGATAATTTCATAGGTTGTAAAATGAAAGACTACCAGTAAAAGAATGATTATAGAGGGTTGTAACATCGAAATGGTTCACATTAAAAGGTTGAAAGCTTTCATCTTTTGTCGAAATCCTTCCTTTACTGCACTCATTTACTGAAATATGAAATTAAGTAAAAACTTCACCCGGTAAAAGCCTCCCAAAGCTCATGTTATCCTGTATTTTTTCAACATACATGCGTTCCGATGATCCCTGAAAAATTATTTTATTACCTACATGCTAGCACCAAGGATCACGTGAATGCAAATACTACCACATGAAAGGTTTTGCGTACAGATTAGCTCATTGTGTATAAAAAGGACACATCATAGGTTTAGGCAAAAGTACAACCGCTTTTGAGAGCAAATTAGACACAAATCCCTGCAATTTATGCAGGGCTGCTTTTCATGTTGAATTGCTTTACGTAACTTAGAAGTGATGCGGAATCAGCAAATTCTCAGAGCCACAAAAAAATGCTTTCCGCGCTGTAAATATATCAAAATATTTTACATTGTGGTTACTATTGCACTCGTGAAATTAAAACCAATAGTGTTGAACTATACACACAAATTGCCCCCATTAGGGCAGCGTATCTCGAAGTTTATCATTTTTTCTATCCGATTTTTATTACCGATTCTCCATACTGGCCAAATATGAACTGTCTAATCTATCTTAGGAGGCGGTAATATCGATCGCTATGCCGCGAATGTACATCGGTCCAATAAACCGCGAATGTACTGTAACATCACCTCTTTGAGTTTAACTTATCTGTCAGTTATTTTCAATATTTGGCGTATTTTGGAGCTCTGTTGGACGTAGTTTCGTTGGTGGAATAGTCCTCATGATACCACTCACATACCACTCATGATTTGGAAATTCTCAGATAAATCCCCTTCTCGCTTCGTGAGTCGGGAATTTATCGACAATTTCCAAAGCACTCGTGGTATTACCTATGATAAACTATTTCAAACCCAATGAAGATAGAATCATTATTTTGAATCGTTTCAATTCAACAACAAAGTTCACATAGTTTCACGGTGACCCATGTAAAACATAACCAAACGTGAAGTTTCTCGGGCACGTAACTGCAGCCTACAACTTGTAACTGTGGGGCTGTGGAATTGCGCAGTCGTTGTAGAGGAACAAGCGAGTTTCAATTTACATATCGGCACGCGAGCGTCATCACTCTGTGCGACCTGGATGCGTGACCCCGGACGGGGCAAGTCAGGCTGCGTGATCGCAGAAATATCGTTGCCACCCCGTCATCTGCGTAATGAAGGGCTCACGAAGTCGCTTTTTTTATCTCTGGCTTTTTCCTGTAGAATTTGTATAAATTAAAACTGAAACACTAGGAACTTGAGTAACATTAACTGAGATTAGAGCGCGTTGAAATTCAAATGGCGCGCTGACGCGTGGCGAGTGATCCCCAGCGGGACAGCGGAAAGAGCGACTCGGCCGCAGGGGAAGCAGGAGAGGAGAAGGAAAAGAGAGCGGCTAAAGTAAGAGGGGGGAAAGAAGGAGAAGGAGAGACCCGGCCGGATGAGAGGAAGGGAGGCGGGATAAAACGATGGAGATATCGGAAACTAAGAAATTTAAAAGGAACAGAAGACGATCAAAGTGGTAAAATGCAGTCAGGCGGGAGTCAAGCAATTCGTGGAATAAGTTGAAAAAGCAGCATAGGAAAAAAGAGGGTTTAGTGGGTAACAGGAACAGCGCAAGGAACTCAAGAGGTGGTGGACGTGATGAAGCAGTCACGGCGGCGGTTACAGGGAAAGTTAGGGTACAGAGGGCGGAAAAAGATTCCTTGCAGATGTATCGGGTTGTGTGGAAGGGTTGGAAGTTGATTGATTGATTGGTGGTTCTGGGCGCGTCAACGGATAAAGTTATTAGTCCCTTAATTGTAGTGCATGTTTTATCGGGTGAGGTGGCGATGATCTTCCTCGCTGGATAACGAGATCCGGCGTTGACCAACACGTAGGCTTGGTTTCCCTAACCAGATGTCTCCCACATGCGGGCCCCCGCCTCCTCCGGGACAACTTCTAAGCTTCCGATTGGTCTCCAGACATGTGTGTTAGTATAGTACATGAGCGTATGTGTGTAAGGAAGGGGTAAAGATAAGACAAGGAAGAGGAAGAATCGATCGCGCGAGATCCGTCGCCCGTTTGTTAGGCTACTGCACTCCGGCATTCGCCTGGTATTGGTCGGAGAAACCACGGAAAACTACCGATCAGAGCTGCGACTGAATGCGACGTAGCTATGTACTCGTAGCTAGGGTCAAATATCTACAACGGCTAAGAGGGTTGGCGGTGGTGAGGAACTGTTGAGGATGACTTCACCAGCATTGGCGGCTTTGTTGGTGGCGGAAATGGTAGTGAAGATGGCGGAGGTGGAGCGGTGACGGTAGTAACCAACGGGGGCGGAGAGGGGAAAGCGGTGGATAGACCTCGTGGGCGGAGCCGGTAATGTCAGAGGGGCTGTGATGGCGTCGGGGGTGTAAATGGCGGCAGCGGCTGAAAAGACAGCTATGTTAGTGGCAGGGGCGGCGGCGGAGGGGGACACGGTCTAAATGGCGGGGTCGGGTGGGAACACTGAGGATGGAGTGGGAGGCGTGGTGGCAACGTCAGCGCAGAGGACGGGGCGGAGACGATGGGGCCTGGGACCGAAACGTGGCTGAGGGAGAGATGTAGAACGAGGGAGAAGAAGAGCTACGCGGCGGGAGAGAGATGCGGGAAGTTCCGCCGTTCGTGCGAATGCAGCAGTGGCGGCGGGGGCGGCGGCGGGGGCGGCGGCGGGGGCGGCGGCGGGGGCGGCGGCGGGGGCGGCGGCGGGGGCGGCGGCGGGGGGGGGCGGCGGCGGGGGCGGCGGCGGGGGCGGCGGCGGGGGCGGCGGCGGGGGCGGCGGCGGCGGGGGCGGCGGCGGGGGCGGCGGAGGTGAGAGAAGGTTAGCGGTGGCAGGAGCGGCGGTGGCGGGGGTGGGGGCGGCAGCGACGCGTGCCACACGCGACGCGCGCAGCGGGGGCGTCCGACCGCAGCGCTGCGCGCCACCTCCCTCGCTGGGCCTGTACACGCGTTACCCCTCCCCCTCCCTCCCCCTGCGCGTTCTCGGGGACCAGGATTACGCCATGGGCTTTGGGGGCTGCAGCACAGGGGCCACGTTTCGCACGAAGGTGCTCGAAAAGGCATTGAATACTTTTATGTCATTGTTAGGAAAGATGATATGCGATGGTTGCTGTCCCATATGCTCCTAATTGAATGCGGGGGGAGATAATATAAAATGTACACAAATTGTCTTGCAAAAAACGCTATTTTGAGTATTTTCGCGTAATTTAGCGTCAAGTATAGGTAATTTTTAATTTTGTTAAAACAATTTTTTTCTCAAAAACTGCTCCATCGTTTTTGATTAAATTTTGTTATTGGATATTGTAAAGGACGTTTAAGAGAATGGTACAAGTATCATGCTGGTTGGACACCCTGATTTTTCGAAAATTGAAAAAATTCTTTCTTCGGCGTTTTCTTACAACTACAATTACGAAAATAAACGTTTTCTTCATGAAATGTGTTCATGAAAAGCAGATCTAAAAATATAGTCATGTACAATTTTTCAAAAACATGAGTATGTTTTGCGAAATTGTGTGTCAAAAACAGGAATTTTTTTATTTTCTTTAAACAATTTTTCTTAAAAACGGCACAAAACTGATTAAATGGCGTCTTCCTACAACTACAACTGTGAAGATACAATTGTTTTTTTAATGAAATATGTTTATTAAAAAAATTCAAATATGGTCATTTTAAGTTTTTTGAAAATATGATTTTTTTGTTTAATTTGGTGACAAATATAGTCTCCCGCTCCGAATTTACTGCGCTTCGTGAACGTAATTCTTGGCAGTTGGATGCTTCGTGTGGTAATAAGTTAGAATTTATATATTATTTCATATTTCTTTGTTCATTTCTTAGAATGGAGCTCTTGTTTTACATTTACAAATTAACATTTCAAAAATTATTTTAAATCTATTTTAAATATATGAAATTAAATTTGCTAGCCTTCAGGGATTATGAAATTGGAATGCAACAATGTCTCGGCAACAATGACTCGGGAGTTAATATCTGCGAAACTTCTAATTGTTGGGGCGATACTTACTTGTGTGAAAAGCAGTTATATGTTTCAAATTTGTGTTGATATTAGTTTGAAAATATTTAGGTTTTGTACCCAATTCATTTTTTCCATCAAACGATATGTAATGAGTGGACATCGGATGTTTAGAGAAATGCCTATTTTTTCTAGCGAACTTATTTAAAGTCTGATAATATATGTGCACGAATCACGACAAATGATGACATATGGCAAAGTTTTTAATGCTTATTTTAGCATAAATGACTTTTTTGCATAAAGGCCTTTCCTTTAGAATTATTGCAGGTTTTTACTTTTTATGTATTATTTTTATTTACAATGCTAAGAAATCGGAAAATCGGCCATGGTCCAACCTGACCAATTATTACGAATCCTTCAATTCACGTTTTTGTATTTTAAAATACGAGAGAATTTCTGAAAGTATACCAATATATTTTTCTCCATTTCCATATATCATAAATACTAGCCATGTTCTGAGAAAATGGTGGATTCACAATCCACCAAGGGCATGTTTTGAGTGGAAATAAATGTAAATTCCCAGAAGGTTTCAGTGTTGCTATTTTTGGACTTCTAAAATCCTTCTGGTGTCTGGCATATATTTTAGAAATCCTTCTCTGTCTCTTCAGAAATCCTTTTCAAACTGATTTTGTCTCCCAATCATTGCAAATTTGAAATTGCAATCCTTGAAAAGTCACAGGTAATATATTGCAATGGAAACTATTCAGAATAAAATGTAGAAGTGTTGTAAATATGCATAGAGTTTTACAAATAATTTTTAATTTTATTGTGAATGTAATTTATGACAGTGCCTTTTTTCTCCTTATTCTTGACATTTTCAGTGCCTTTTTAGACGCTTAAAATACGATTTTTAGTGCTTAAACATCCGATGTCTAGTAATCAGTTTTACAAAAATATGAGATTCAGATATGTAAATTAGGAGAGAACTTGTGGTATAAATAGTATTACATAACTTTTACTAAAGGAGGGAAAATACGTGCTTTTTTATCGTCACTCGATTAATGTATTTGTTCAGGAAATAGTTAATTTTCATCTTTCCAATTTTTATGACTTATTACAAGAGATTTTCTGAACCTCAATGTCGTTTAATGAATATCAGGTATTTATAAAAAAATGCCAGTCGCGCCCATAATCCTTTTAAAATTTAATTTTTAGAATATGTTGATGTAGAGAAAAATTGTGCAATCTGAGTCACATAGTCAATGTTGAACTAGTTCTTAAAAACAAAAACGCAAGAAACGTCGCGTCGTTACACGCGTCCGTTCCGTTACGAAAAGAGCACAAGTTCAAGAAATGTTGAAACATATAGGCCCTTGCCATGGGTCAGAAACTCAAAATATTTAAAACGAACTTGCGGAAAATGATTGGAGTGTATTGCTAAATACATGCATTATTTATTCTTAAAAATAAAAGCAATCCCTTCCATTGTATTGCAATTCATTTTTGGTCCCTGTGATGTTTCTCCATCACTGGTGTACGGGTACTCGAATGGAATCTGTTATTCTCCTGTTAATGCTGAATTGTTGCAGCAGTAGTGTTCGTTGTTCCATTGTTTTCACTCGAAGCCTTATAGCCGAAAGTTATGTAATGTGTTAATAAACACCCTCCAGGGCTTCAAAGTGGAACCGACCCAATAGTCACGCTAGGACCTCCTTTCATCCTTTCTCACCGTCACTGTGCCCGCTGCTTCCCTTATTCCAACGGTAGGTCGCCTATTTCAACACCCTAAAGACAATGGCTAATTTTCGCACAATCTCTCTCCTTCCCTTCGTTCATTGGTCACGCCTTAGTACTCGATATATAAGTTATAGAGGAAGTGGATAGTTGCAGAAGTTATACCCTTCCTAGTAAATGTATACCAGAATGAAAATAACCAATTGAACTGTTTTAAAGGATAACTACGATACATCTATCACTGTCACTCAAAAGTGGATGTGTTCTTCAGATACAATGTAAGACAGAAGCGAGAAGTAGAAGTTAAAAGAAATGCATAAAAAGTGTTGAAGATTTAACCTAAGAGTTCATTATTTCACACTTGATTATACAATAAGATGGGAGCCAGGCATGCAGAAATTGAGAATAGGGATGGGAAAATAGTGTGCTGCTACATGGAAAAATATTAGTAGAGGGGAAGGTTAAAAAGTTGTTAGCTCAAGCTTGATGGAAATTAGAGAATAAAAAAGATATTGAGAAATTTTAATGAGAAAAGAAAAGGAAATATAGTGAAATTATAAAGAATTTTGATTAGATGAAGTGACAAGTTTAAGCGGAAAAGGGACTGATTATAATTAAGGAGTTGTTTCAATGGGATACGATATGACACTGCAGGAAGATGATGAAAAGATAAGGAATTATTCTCGTAATGAATTGTACAAATTGTTTGCAGTGGATGATACACCTATTTATTTTGGAGGGTGGTGAAAGGAATTTGCTAGGGTAGCAAGGTATATGTTAGGCATTGAACGTAGTAGAGCTAGCAGATAGTGGTTGAACAGCTATGAGAGAGAGAGTAAATTCTGTGAGGTGGAAAAGGAAAACCAAAATCACGAATTACAGAGTTGCAAGGTTTTTGAGGAAAGAAGAATGTGGGAAGGATGGATAATACGGTTAGGTGTTTATTGAATGATAAAGGAGAAGGGATAAGTACGGTGGAAATATATAAGAAAAATCATAAAGTAAATTGAAGGTTAGATTATATTACGGACAAGGTTCATTTGCGGGGATGATGGTGAAAATATGGATCGATTTTGGGAGCATTTGGATTATTAGGTGATCAATTTTTCAGAGAAATAACATATTTGTTTCTTTTTCGTGTGACTTTTATGACGTTATAACTTTAAATGAAAGTTACGAAAAGTTATTAGTATATTTGATTATCATTGCAGCGCCTTTTTCCACACTCCTGGCAAAGAATACGATCGGCAAACGATAGTGCACCATCCCCAGTGAATATAAATGATTTCGAAAACATACGAACAATAAGTCCACTTTTTACCCAAAGGGCTAGTGAAGATGTATTAAAGAAACACATCCACTACACATCCACTACAACATCTACTCCCATTCTTTTATTTGCGTGCACGTATCATCTAACCAACCCTCAATCATCTGTTCTCATGCATTACACTTCATCCCCAAGTCGTCCCTGTATGCCTTCCTTTGGATACAATTCTTCATCTAACCAACCCTCAATCATCTGATCTCATGCATTACACTTCATCCCCAAGTCGTCCCTGTATGCCTTCCTTTGGATACAATTCTTCACCTAACCAACCCTCAATCATCTGTTCTCATGCATTACACTTCATCCCCAAGTCGTCCCTGTATGCCTTCCTTTGGATACAATTCTTCACCTAACCAACCCTCAATCATCTGTTCTCATGCATTACACTTCATCCCCAAGTCGTCCCTGTATGCCTTCCTTTGGATACAATTCTTCATCTAACCAACCCTCAATCATCTGATCTCATGCATTACACTTCATCCCCAAGTCGTCCCTGTATGCCTTCCTTTGGATACAATTCTTCACCTAACCAACCCTCAATCATCTGTTCTCATGCATTACACTTCATCCCCAAGTCGTCCCTGTATGCCTTCCTTTGGATACAATTCTTCACCTAACCAACCCTCAATCATCTGTTCTCATGCATTACACTTCATCCCCAAGTCGTCCCTGTATGCCTTCCTTTGGATACAATTCTTCACCTAACCAACCCTCAATCATCTGTTCTCATGCATTACACTTCATCCCCAAGTCGTCCCTGTATGCCTTCCTTTGGATATAATTCCTCATCTAACCTCGATCATCTGTTCTCATGCATTACACTTCATTCCAAAGTCGTCCCTGTATGCCGTCCTTTGGATACAATTCCTCCTGTGTTTCTGCCTCCCCGCCCCCGCCTCTTCAGGCCGAATAGCCCCCGCCCTCCGGTGCCGCCCCCTAGCGTGCAGGCGGTGCGTGCGCGGGAGATTGGGCCCCGGCCGAGGAAGCGGTGATTTGCGCCCGTGTTGCGGCGCCCTTTTGTAACGGATGAGCCGTTCGGCACGCTCACGCTCCCGCACGCTCCTGCACGCTCCACCCGCTGCGCCCTGCGGGGCCCCTGCTCTGCGTGGGAGTGCGCGCCGGGATAAACATGCAGGAGTGCAGTCAAGAAGTTCAGAAAATCAAGTTGACGACGAAGCCTGTGCACCGCATGAGGTGGCTGAGGGCATCAATTAATGTCACTGCAGGGCCTACTAGGGTTCGAGTCCAGACGGTGGCTGGCTTTTCCACACTCGCTACTTAGGTCGAATTCAGTCGCTCTGGAGGAGAATTCAAGCGGCCGGCTACTCTCGTCGGTAGTTTTCCATTTCTCCGAGCAATACCAAAAGACTGTCGGAGCAGTATCCTGACCAACGGGCCTCCGAACGTGCGCGATCTTTCCTTCCTCTTTCTTATCCTATCCTCAACCCTTACCAGCACTAGCACTTACACCAACACTTACATGCACTACACTACCACATATCGGGAAACCAGACGAGAGCTTAGAGCTTGTCCCGCTTGGGGCGGTAGAGAGCTGGTGAGAGATACCTGATCGCGAAAAAAACCCGCTAGTAAACGTGTAGATCGGCGGCTGATCCCACCTTCCAGCACACGTACATCACTTCCATCTCCCGTGATAAAATCCGTACACTACACTTACGGGAATAAATACCATTGCAGTTGTCGCGCCGGTAACACGAAATACTCAGTCAAGTTAAAGTCAAAGCCAATGTACAAAAAACGTCACAATTTAAGATGGCTTTTATTAGCCAGAGGGTGGAGAGTGTAATGGTGAACTTCGCAGGTCTTTCAAATTTTTTATTGCCGTTTGATCAAAATGTTTGTGCTTTGATACCTACAAACTTGAAATATGACGCTTAAACCCTATAACTCAATTTAAAACAAATGAAAAATGCTGCATTCTTGAGATATAAAGTTGGTGGAATTTTTTAGATAAATATATAACAGATGTTTTCCATGTTAATATTGCTGATAAGATGAATGAAAAATGTTAACCGGGTATTTATAATTTAATAATTTTAAACTTTGCGTTGATTGCACCATTATAAGTTGGCTATGAAACCAAATAATTTTTAATCATTGAAAGAGATTGTCAGTAAAATTAAATGATATTAAATGAAAGAGATTGTCAGTGAAAAGATAGGTTCAAGTTCTCAGTCATTTGTTTCATTTATCCACCTTGACAGTTTGTTCCGATTATCCTACTGTTTGGGTTCTGGTCTCGAACGTTTGTTATATCAATTTAGGTCACGCCAAATCTTCTATCCTGAACTAGTTCAGTTCCATTAATTTGGTTGATTAGCGAATACATTCGGCGAGCGTATGCTAATTCCAGGAAAAGAACATTAATATAGATTGCGCAAAGGGAATTAGCAATCAGATAGGAAGTTGTAATGTTCCTCTATGGGGGAAATGATACGTTTGTTTCATTCATTTAGAAGGTAGAGGGAAAATATTCATCTAAGCAAACTATGATAACAAACAGAATTCACGATATATTTTCTTCAAATAAGACATTCTTTGTTGAAATTAGTCTCCAAAAACGGTACTGATTTGCAAGTTAGAAAGTTATTACAGGTCAGAATGAAAGTTGCGTAGTAAAGGAAACGTAGTAGACAAATCTAATGAAATCGCGTGCACAGCAGTTTTCCCTATATCTCAAACAATTAAGAAATATAAACTATTTGGTTTTTAGAAAAATCAAATTACGATACAGATTAAACAATATAGTTTTTGAAAGAATTTTCAAAACAAAATACACACGGATGGCGTTCAACTGAATATTAGTGTCTGCGACGGTCGTCAGCTGAATGAAGTGCGGCTCGAGTGGTGGGTATGGTACATGAATATTAGGCTGTAGACCCTGCACATTCTGTTCGTGAACTGAACGTCGCTGTGTCGCCTAATTGATCTTAATTATTCTTGACGAGCGCGACGGCTACTGTGAGGCAAGCCCCTCCAGGCCGTCAATTTGTCATACGGGAGCGTCAAGAGTGTTGCATCGGCAGGCATCAGATATTCCTTTTCGTTTGTCCTCGCAGACCACTCTTTCCCTAAATGATTGATTGATTACTAGTGATTCCGGGCGCGTCAACTGCTAATGTCATTAGTCACGTAAGTGTAGTACATGTTTTTACTCAGGAGGTGGCGGTGATCTTGCCTCGCTGGATGGCGAGAACCGCAATCGACCCAACCAGGTATCTCTCATCACTCGGCCTACCTACCTAGCTAGTGTCGGAAATCCAGCCACCATCGGGACTCGAATCTAGAACCTTCTGTTTAGAGACAATGCAGTGACCTCAGTTGATTCCCTGAGTCATATCTCCCGGACTATATTTTCATAAAGCACTTACATGACATACACTGCCCAGTAGAATTTCAGAAATTATTTTTTAAATACCTCGTAGAGATCTGTTGAGTATGGACAATATTAAAGTTAATATTAGTGTTTAATTTTAATTTTTTGCCAATATTTATTTGTCAATATTGGCAAAAATTTTATCATATGTGGACTTCATTCTCCAAAATGCAATAATATAACTCCAATCTCTCAAAGAATGTTAACCATAGCAAATGTCAATTTTCTATTTAAAATGCATAAACAATATGGCGAAATTGCGTATTTAATAACGTATAATTCAAAGACCAATTTTAATCTGGCCACTGAATTACGAAAATAAACTCTCTTCGGGTAGTTTGGGAGAATCTGTGGGTAGATAACAGTGATGATCGTTAATTAAGTTGCAGATGCTAATCGGATTGACAGACACAGCGTTATTAAACAAAGAGCTGTGCGATATTGTACCATAGTTCGAAAGTTCTACCTAGAGAGATTTTCCCTGGGTAGCGGTGCTCTTGCATTAACGATCGCAATTTGGTGCATTTTAGTGTCTATTGCGACTCATAGGGCTTTAGTGGCTCATTAAATCGCGTATTGACTGCGATACTATTGGGGTAATGTTTTAATGGCTTTGAAGTGATAGTTATTTTAACGTTCGCTTAATGATATTATGCCGAAGAAAACAATCGAACATTTACTATTAATATCTGTAGAATTTGTAAATCCTATTATCCGTAATAGGTGTAAAATTTGTTAGTAAACTTTTTTCTCGTAAGATAAGTACAGCAACAACAACAACAACAACATAATAATAATAAATAATAATAACAATAATAATAACAACAACAACAACAAGAAGAAGCCGGTCCCGGTATCCGAGCCTTAGCATCTTCCATCCCCCATATCCCCCATCATCTTTCCATCTTCCTTCCATAAAAATGGGATTCAGCTTAATGCTGAATCCGATCAATCACATGCATCTGCCACCGAAATAAAATTATCCGGAGCCCCGGTAAGTGCAGATGCATGACTGCGTGGACCGAAGCGGCCTTATACGCGAACGAAATAATAATAATAATAATAATAATAATAATAATAATAATAATAAGAAGAAGAAGAAGAAGAAGAAGAAGAAGAAAAAGAAGAAGAAGAAGAAGAAACTTGTCGTCTCTGGCCGATTTTCAAACACAATTAAATCTTCATCTGCTTTCTTTCATATTACATTTTTACTATCAAATCTTCTTTTAACAGTCTGAGCAACATTTAGATATAAAATGTCTTCTTATTATCCGGTTTTACAAGTTACCATTAAAATATTTAAAAAACAATTTATATCTACATGGTAATTTTCCCCTTAACTATTACATAGAAAATTACCAAATAAATATCAAATAAAATAATGATAATTAGGCATTATACATTTCATCTCGTTCATTACATTGAGGAAATAATGAGAAATAATAATTTGTCATCGTAATACTAATGAGCAACAATTTCAGTTCAGTTTCTAGAGCAAAACCAGACATTAAGGGGTATGCATGCAAGCGCCGAGTGTACGCAGAGCCAACGCGCTACTCACACGATGTGGTTGGTGGTGTCCCAGGAGAGAATGCGCAGCACCTCGTAGTGGCCGTGGCTAAGCACCGCGATGCGTTGCTGCGACACCGTCACGTGCTTAATGTGGGTGAACTGGTTGATGCCCTCCTTGACCGGCGTCATCATGAGGAAGGAGTCGCCGTCGGGGGAGAAGACCGGATGCGGCTGCACCTCCAGCCACGAGTCCTCCGCCGCCCGCTCCGCGTGCGTCTGTGCACACAGCCCCGCTCTCTGCATGCCGCCTCGCTCGCTCGTTCACCACCACGCTCTCGCGCCGCCTCGCTTGCCATCTCGCTCGATGCTCCCGCTCAGTCACCGCCTTGCTCGCTCGTTCGCCAGCCCGCTCTTTCAGCACCTCGCTCACTGCCCCCCACTCGTTCACCGTCTCGCTCGCTCATTCACTGTATCGCTCGTGTACCGCCTCGCTCGTTCAACATATCGCTCGCTATCCACTTTGCTTACTCACCGCTTCACTTGCTCATTCTCCGCGCCACTCGTTCACCGACTCGCTCACCATCTCGCTAGCATTCTGCCTCGCTCGTTCACTGCCTTTCTCGCTCGTTTCACTGCCTCGTTCGTTCACCACCTCGTTCACTCAACATCGCACTTGGTTACTTACCACCCCCCACTCGTTCACCGCCTCCCTGACCGTCTCGCTCGCATTCCGCTTCGGTCGATGTCTCGCTCGTTTAGCACCTTGCTCGCTCCTTCACTCCCTCGCTTGTTCACTACTTTCACCATCTCGCTCGCTCGCTCACCGCCACGTTGGGTCGCTCATTGCCCCATTTATTCACTGCCTCGCTCGCTCAACGTATCTCCATTTTACCGTCTCGCTCGTTTAACAAATCGCTTGCTCACCACTTCGCTTGTTCTACATATCACTCGCTCACCGCCTCACTTTCTCATCCACGACCCCGTTATTACACTGCCTCGTTCGTTCACCTCCGCGCTCAATCACGGCCTCACTTGCTCACTAACCGCCCCGTTCTTTTACTGCTTCATTCGTTCACCACCCCACTCTCTCACCACTCGGCTTACTCATTGCCTCCTTTGCTCATTCACCGCCTGATACCACCTCACTCACCGTCTTGCTTTTTGCTTCGCTTGTTCTCCACCCCGCTCTTTCATCACCTCATATGCTCATCACCTCGATGGATCGCTCTCTGCCCCCACTCGTTCACCTCCTCGCTCGCTCGCCTTATCGCTAGTTCATCGCCTCGCTCGATCAATATCGCTCGCTTACCACCTCACTCACTGCCCCTGCTCGTTCACAATCTCGATCGTTTATCGCCCTGCTCCTTTACCGCCTCGCTCGGTCATCGCTTAGTTCGGTCATCGCTTTGTTCGCTCACCGCTCTGTTCGATCATCTCTTCGCTTGCTCATCGCCTCACTCGCAAACCAACCTGCTCGCTAACCATCTCGCTCACGACCTTAATTGTTCACCACTTAGCTCGCTCACCACCTCTCGTACTCAATACCTCACTCACTCCTTGTCTCGCTCGCCCGCACACCATCTTGCTCGCTCACGGCCTCGCTCGCTCATCTCTTCGCTCACTCATAATCTCACTCACTCTCTGCCTTTCTCTTTGACCGCTTCACTTGTTCACCACTTTACTCTCTCCCCGCCCGCTTCTCCCAAATTTTCTTCCTCGCTCAACTTTTAGCTCGTCCAATTCCTTGCTCGTTTCCGCCTTTCTCGATTATCGGTTCACTTCCTCACAGCCTTGGTCCCTCGTCGCTTGGCTCTTCCATCGTCTCACCCACGCATCACCTCACTCGCTCATTCACCGCCTCGCTCGGACTTCAACTCGCTCGCTCACTTTTTAGTCACTCTTCCTCTTCTCGCTCACCGCTTCACTAGTTCACCATCTCGCTTCCTCATCGTCTCGCTCTCTCAATGCCTCTCACGCTTGTTTGCTCACCAACTTCTTAGCTTACCGCCTCTTTCTCTCACCACGGCCTTGCTTGTCCTCCACCTCACCCTCAAGTTGCTCACCTCATTCCCCCTTGCCATTTATGGAGATGTCGCTCGGATGCGAGAGTTCATACGAAGTGGATTGTTAGGTTGTAGGTCCAGAAGTAACCTGTTACGGAACATTAAGTTTATAAACTATGCTCTTCATTTATCTCGAAATAACTCTCCAACTCGCCGATTCCTCAGCTACCAGAGGGTATCCGAGCAGACCGCACCGCAAGCACCCTCCGCTCGCTCTACTGACTGCGAGTTTAGAGTTCCAGGTTTTCCGTAAGTTGGTGGATTTTGAATAGAGTTGAGGAAGTAAGGCTTCCATTGTTAAGTTCCCACGGGTTCCTACATAGTTTTAGAATGCCAAATTTACCGTCCGAACATGAGTAATTTCATGTTTAATACCTGCCATACCTCCGCAATTTCATGTTTAATTTTTGCAGTAGCTGTAAAATGTGCGTGAATACTTTTTGGAGTTTTGGAAACCCTCCATTAGTATTAGTGAAGAATATTGAAGTGAGTGAACTAAAACCTGAAAGCAATACGTCTGAATATTTTATGAATTTCATTTTTGAGTTACTGTTTCTTCATTTTGTACTTTTATAATTAGAACCGTTCTTTATATGTATATCGTTTATCGGAAATTAAGAAGAAACATTAAAACAGTAGCCACGCTGGCTCCATGTGCAAACATCGGCCATCTCTTACGGTCAGGCTTACCCACAAACACGTTAATTAACTTCAGTATCTGTCGATGTAGATAACTGTTGTATAATTGGAGCAGCATAGTAAAAGTTGAACTAGTTCTTCAAAAAAGGATATTGCCCTCTGTGTCCCCACCCACGGAAACGACTAATATATATATGTGATACTTCAAGGACTGAAAATATTTTAACTCAAAGTTGCAGAAAATGGTTCCAATATATCGTTAAATACATGAGACATTTCTACTTTACTCTGTGACCGAGAACGTCGGATTAAAACCTTTATTTGTGCCTGAAAATGAACTTGGTGTGGCATTGGACTACACAGAGCCAAGCCCTTTCATGTAAAACGTAACTTTAATTATATTGGTATATACTCTGGGATTCGCCTTTGACTCTTCCCCCCCCCCCAATTTCATGATGCCGGAATGACTTTGGTGAGTGACTGTTATGCACTTCTTAGACTTGCATATGTAACCGCTATCTCGCGATTACGCGTTCAACTTCCGTTAAATCAGCTTATTGCCGATTAGCGTTGTATCCTAGACCAAGTACCTACGACAACCGCTAGAGAGCACCACTACATATCTCAACGCCGGGCCATAAACTAACAGCTTCAGTAAATCGTCCAATCAGGAATTCCTTCTAAGACGAGTCATAAATCATGGAGAAGAAATGAGCACGTTTTTGACCATTTTTGCGTGTTCAAGGTTTTGCCTACCGGAAGAACGTGCTAAGGGAGAAGTTCTAGCAGCAACGAGAAACCAACGGAAATACCACATCAAAAGGCTCGAAAGAGGTGGCAATTTAATAAAATGCTGAGTTTATTTTTATTTATTTACGTCAAAAACAGTTAAAACCTGTTTGTGACGAGCTATGCGAAGAAGTTAATTCTGTACACGTTTCCATAATTCTGTGATCTCTGTCCTATGCCATATTCAAGTCGAATTTTGAATACAGAAAAAAAGAGTGTTTTTCTTCAAGTTTTGTTGACAAAATATTCGCTCCTATATAATAAAATATATTTCGAAGATGAACTAGCTATAAATTTGTGCCCTTAACCCTCATCATGTTCTTCATGAAAGAATAATGAAGTCGATGTGCTTTTATTCAATTGGAATATAAATATCTTACAAGTGTGAATTTAAGAAGAGATCTTGACTCAATGACTTGCTTTTATGTGAGAAAAACTCCGTGCATTCAAGCATTCACTTAATACATTAATTAAATAGCAATGTAATGAAGGAACGTTTCTTTATCAGCTTTTTTTGCATACACTAATTCTACTTCTCTTAAAAGCTGATGCTTGGATGTTACGCAAAGCAACTGAACGAGGCACTAAGCGACTTCTACATCAGCTTCGTGAGAGCGACACGGGAGAACGTTCGTATGTGCGTGCGACCTTGGCTGCGGACGCCTGCAACCGAAAGGGGTTCATGGTGATTTCGAAGTGGAGGGGTCTCGTGAGTTAAAACGTTTTCTCAGTGGTCTGCCGTAACCAATTTTCCTTTTTGATATTTGGATAAATCCAACTATGAATGGTTTAAAACTGTAGTGAATCTTGTGCTTAAGCTATATGTTCCAGCAATTACGTATACTCGAGATCGTATGTTGAATGAATTCATTACCATTGCAGTAGACTGTCGTAACTGGAACCAGATATTTGAACATTCTGAATGTATTGTAATTTTGTTTTATACAATTTCTAACTTAACAAATAGCATGAAACCAAGAATAGTCCATTCATTATGATACTTTCGTTGTAAGATAAAGTATTTAGATTAACAATTGATCGAAGGTGTAAAGCTTTCAAAAAGTTATTGGAAAGTATCCCTAAACTTACATTTTTATATTCAACTCAATTCAAAGACTGGAACTTTCTGTGAAGAATTTATGGGAGATTTGCTTATACGTTATGCTTATTTTAGTGTGAATAGTATAGAAGTTATTTGACTGCACACTCACTGAAACAATTCATTGAGTACTATGTTTCTTGTATTCAAGTGTGTTGAAACTATGCTTTGTGTACTTGCATTTTTTAGATCATTTCTTTTTTATGATTGTGTCAAAACTATTTTGACTTAGTGAAATTCAGTGGAAATCAGTTACTGCCAATTAAATTTTGTAATTCTTAAAAAAAAGTATATACGCTATCTGTGTTACAATTTTAAAAGTACTTGACTTCTCTTTCTATGCAATTCGAATGACTATCCCAGACCCTTCATTACAGAGTAACGTATCACTTCAACTGTAATAATTCTCCTGACATCCATTATTCCGGATGCCAAGCAAAACCATTAACTTGCTTGAGTCATCCAATCAGAAACCGTAGAAAGTGGTAGTAAAGTTGGTGACACATAGTTGCGTTATGTGATTTTATTTCCCCAAAATGATCATAAAGATAAAAAATAATGATAATGGTTTTCGACATTTCTAAATAATAATTGCTTATTGCCTAAATAAATTATCGTCGAATAACTCTTGAACATTTTTAACATTTGAGTAAATGTTTTTTAAATCATGAGGTATGCACCGCTCGAAGTGAGGATCGTAGAGTATTTTAAATGTTCTTATTGGATATTAAAAATAATTTGGATATTAAAAATATCCAAATGTTACCCTCAGCTCCGCAACACAGCCATTCTCCGCCGTTGGTCTCTCAGGGCTTTCCCATAGGTGTTGAACAACATTGTTCCCTTTTTCACAAATTTATTTTCGTAAACTCAACTCCAAAACATTCAGTGTTGCTCATATACCCTATTTAAAACCTACGGTGTGCAGTGAAAGCAGCTGGTGATGAAGCATGGTTCGGAATGTTTTAATTCCCTCTAAATTGTCGCTGACTGTTGCTGGCGGCGAGGCCAGCAACGATATGAAGACTTCCAGGGTTTCCCTTGTCTCATTTTCGTCCTTGTGAGTGTAAACTTTTGTATTAAAAATAATGTACGTTTCACAATTGCACAAGTCAACCCTTCTCCAAGCTTCGTAAACAAAGCTATTGAATACCGTAGATGTGTTCGAGAAACTGGTTTGTGCCGTGAAGCCAGTTGGCGCGCGCCCTACGGAGTGTCAGAATTCTCAGAAGTCGCCTGGGAGTGTTGCCGCGTGACTCCCATCCCCCGACTGGCGGCGGCGGCGGGAGTAGCAAAGGCCGAGGTCCACCCAGGGCCTTTTCGGGGGTGAGCAAGGGGAGGGGACGGCTGGTCGAAGGCTGAGATGGCTCAGTGCATCCACTGTAAATGCAGTCTCTCATCGGGAGGTCCTTGGGTTCCAGTCTCAACGGATGCTATCTCGATTGGTAGAATTCAACCGCAGCCTGGAGGAGAATTTTTGGGGCCTGATGCTCTGTTCGGTAGTTTTCCGTTGTTTCTCCGATCAACACCAGGCGAAAGCCGGAGCAGTACCCTAACAAACGGGCCACGGACCGCGCGCGGTCTTTCCTACCTCTTCCTTGTGCTATTCTCATCCCTTACATACACACTTACACCAAGATGCCCTACACTACCACACATACCGAGAGACTAGTCGGAAGCTTAGAGCTTGTGCCGATTGGGGCACTGCCCCGCCTGTGAGAGATACCTGGTTGATGGGGAAAACCCGCTAGTCGACGGTAGGTCGGCGCCGGATTTCGCCATCCAGCGGGGAAAAGATCACTGCCACCTCCCGAGGATAAAGCAAGAAACTACACTTAGGGAACTAATGACCTCTGAAGTTGACGCGCCCAGAATCACAATCGATCAATGAATCCGCTTGGCGGTGCCCGTTGGCGGGGGAGGAGGCACCGCAAGCCGGGCTGTAGGTCGGTGCCGGTTCTCGCGTTGCAGTGGGGGACACCTTAAAGCTCCCGCGCCTCTTCCCGCAATAAAACACTTACTTACGGGACTAAAGACCATAGCAGTTGACGTGCCCGGAAACAGCACATCAGTCGAAGCGAGCGGCGCCCCGGGGGCCCTCCCTGAGCGAATTCGCGCCCGCGGCGTCTCGAGGGGCGGTGGCGGCGGCGGCCTCTCGTTTCCAAATCTCGACGGCTGCGCGGCCGGCGTGGGGGAGGGGTGCGGGCGGGGGGCGGGGCCCCTGGGTGTGGACCGGCGAGGGCGGCGTTGGCAGCGGCGTCGCGCGCCCGCTTTCTAATTAACTCCCGCCGCTTCGCGTGACGCGCGGGGGAGGCGTCCGCAGCGCCGCGTATCGACCGCAGCGCGAATTAACTGCGGGCGGTCGTTTGGGTGGGGAAGGCGGGGGGGCGAGGGGTCGCGAAGCGCCGGACCAGGCTGTCGCCTCGCGCCGGTCGTCCGGCGCCCCGGACGGGCCCGCGCTCTTCGCCGCGCGGCGAGGGGGAGGGGGGATTCGCTCGGTGTCGATGCGCTGGAAATGCTGTAGGAATGTCGCCAAGTTTCGTCACATTTAGATGCGAGTTTCTTTTGGTTTCACGATTCAGCAAGTTGTTTACTTTCACACGATGCTTATATTTCCACGTATTTTTCATGAAGATTCTTCTTATTAATAAAAGAACATTACCTTGATACGATGGACTATCAGTAGAACTTAATTAACGTTATCGTGTGTTCCTTTGTTAAGTTTTATTTATAAATCATAAAAGTGATTTTTATAAATATTTGAAAACAATATAACGCACAACTCATGTCCACCAAAAGTATTAGATACTTCATTGAACAATACATTAAGATTAAAACCGTAACTTAGTATAGAACGAGATCCATTTATCGACCTTTTTCGTACTTTTTAAAAGTCTGTAACATTTCCTACTAAAATAATTTTTATTCGCTCCGATAGCTTTACTCGGCTCCCAGAAAGGTCAAAATTGAAAATTAGTTCCTTTGAAGAGGCGCAGGGTAGAACAGACTAGGTGACAAAATGGGAAGAAATGATGGGAAGAGATGGTAGGAAGAGCGGACGGAAGAATGAGAGGTAGCGGAGCGTGCTGAGTCCAGCGGGTAGGGCCTGAGAACTGGTAGGGGTGAGGGGGAGGAGAGGGAAGGGTGAGGCAGTTGGGAGAGGGGCGGTGAGAGGTGGAGCGGGGAAGAGCGGAGCTGGGTGAAGAGAGAGTGTACATAAAATTACTTCCATTGTACATTATACATACAATTCTTTCGTCTTCTTTCTAATAGAGTATTGTGATAAGTAAATCCATTGACTACGTCGGGTTACTCCTGATAAGATACAAAGTAAAACAATAGTAGAACCCTCATTGTATGTAACCATTTGATTTTTCTATGACTGAAAAATAATTGATTCCTTTTCAAATTAAAATCTTTTACCTGCATTTGAATATGAATTAGTGGACATGAGTGTATAAGAACTAGCATGCCGATCGCGCTTCCCAGGGGCGCCAGCGTTGCAGTGGGAGGGCGCGCGCGCAGATGGAGTCCGGCGCGCGCCCCGCCCCTCCGCGATTTCGCCGGCGCGGCGCACGCCACAAGTCCTGCGCTGTCGCCCGATGAGAAATGGATTGTTCCGGGGCCGCGCCCGCTGCGGACTTCGCCGTGGCGACTCGGACCCGACCCTTGTTCGCTCTCGCTCTGGCTCTCGCACTCTCTCTCTCCCTCCCTCACCCTCGTCCTAATCATCTCCCTCGCCCTCGATATTTCTACCTCTCTTTCGTCCTCGCCCTCGCCCTCACACTCACCCTCGCACTCACCCTCACCCTCACCCTCGCCCTCACCCTCGCCCTCACTCTCACCCTCACGCTCGCCCTCACTCTCGCCCTCACTGTCGCCCTCACATTCGCCCTCACTCTCGCCCTCACTCTCGCCCTCACTCTCGCCCTCACTCTCGCCCTTGCCCTCGCCCTTGCCTTCGCCCTCGCACTCGCCCTCGCCGTCGACTTCGCCCTCGCCCACGCCCTTGACTTCACCCACGCCCTTGTCCTCGCCTTCGCCCTTGTCACCTTTGCTATTGCTCTCGCCCACTTCCTCGCTCTCGACCTATTCCTCACTCTTGTGCTCGCCTTCGTCCTCTCCCTCTTTTTCTCTCTACTTTTTAGTCTTCCTCCAACCTCACCTTTTCTCTTTTTAGCCCTTTTCCACTCCCTTTCCCTCTGCTTCGCCTTCACCTGCTTTTAGAAGATATGTTTTTTCATTAAATTTATCGGTGTTTGTTTGGATTCTCAATTTTGCACAATTTTGGTATATTTAATTCTGCTCTAGCTGTTCTCTATTGTTGAACAGGAACTTGTTACCCCGTAAGCAGGTCAGAATTACCTTTTCACTGTTCTTATGTATCTCAAATCCGAGGAGTGTAGATGATACATTCAGTGGATGTTCATTTCATCAGTGCAGTGATCTATTTTGCAGGTTTGCAGCTTTTTTGAAATCGTTTTTTATAGACATGTTAACATACAAATTTGATGAAAATGCAAATATTAAACTGACGTAGCACTTCAGACGTACAGTATTAACTGACATTAATTTTAGGTTAGATGCGTTTTATTATTTCTTCTGCAATTACTTGCAAGAACTTGGAGGAAGCATTCGTACCTTAATCTTTCACTCAATAAGTCTACATTAACGTACAATACAAACATGCCATTAAGTCATCATTTTACCGAGCAAGCCTTCATGACTCCACTCGACACGATGTGTCATATTGGACCGCATCGCGTCTCTAGACCAAATGAGAGGCAATTAGTGGCCTATAGCCGCAAAAATGCTGCCCATTAGTGTGTGGAAAACTGGGCCTGAAACAGCAAAAATATGATGTTATTGTTGCTCCTTTCTTCCTCGCCCCATGACGTCAGCTGTGTAATAAACAGTGACGCAGTCGTAAACAGTGAGAATATGGTCGTAACCACAGATTTATGAAATTGCAGATTAACATAATAAAATATTTGCGTTTTGCAACCAAAATAGAATCCATTTAATTGTTTTTTTAGTCCTGGGTATCTAAAAGGGAAACCATTGACACCAATCTCATGGCCAGAAGCCGTTTGATTGTATGTTAATTTATGCGTTGATTCGAAATTAGCAACCAGGTGTTGCTTCAAAGGTCACAGTGAGATACATTCGAAACCGGTTACGTGAAGCACAGATACATTCATACGTGCCGTTTGACAGTCTTTCGCTGATACCCCAACGCCCTACAGCCCACCTCTTACACCTACGATACACCGAAAAGAGCGCCAGAAAGGATAAATGATGACTCTTATTCAATGATAAAATCCTATTCTGCCTTGGGGTCATTAATTATCGCCTCCATTTGCGTAGCGAAAGGAGCGCCTGGAAGGATAAATGAGGACTTGTCTTTAGTGATGAGACCTAGTTCTGACTAGGGGCCAACAATATATATGGCGTCGTTCAGATGAGCGCCAACGTTTATACGCCCGCGGCCCATAGAGTTTTAGATGACTTCATGATGTCAGCAACTGTAGCATGAAATGTTCGTTCGCTACCGTTTTCATAGAAGAGACATTGCACAGCGCCCGGAACAGCTTCATCAGTTAACCCTTCCTTCTACATTTCGTGATACAACAATGCGATGTGCATTTCACTAGGACAACGCGTGCTCATAGGCAGCTCGGGCCATTCAACGTCCTGTACAAAGTTGGCCTTGGTCAGCGCGATTCCCAGAGATGTCCTCCATTGAGTATGTTTGCGACTGGTTAAAACATTGCACTGCTTCATTGACAACACTAACATGAAACCTTGTCCAACGACGACGTCACCAGGTGGAAAGTGCCTGACAGTCCATTCCGCAGAATGACATTCATCTCATCTATGGTCGTCTCCATGTGACAGTTGCATCAAAAGGAGGACACACAAGGTATTAATTATGACGGTTGACCGACCTGTACAAACGAGTATAGCTCCGTGGGTATACTTTTTACAACAGTGTCTCTTCACCCGCCTTCTTCGAGTGACTCCAATACTTCTCTATTTTTAATATCTCTGAAAGTAAATTTCTGTATTATTTGCTGAGCCTTTTTCTAGGTTACAATGTTGTGACATTCTGTGCGGATCGCAAAATATTGCTCCGTACAACATCCTAACTTGAGATACACGGGTAGTAATTATTTATTCCACAATACTTTTCTGCAGAATTCATGTGATGAAATGAACATGTAATTTGTGTTGGATATTTGGAAACGTTGAAAACATTGTTGGAATCTAGTTTCCTTTGAGTCCTACGCAACAGCCAGACTGAATGCGGCTGAACGACTCATAACCTCCATTTACCTAGTTTTCTTGCATCAACATTTTCCATGACATTAATGCACCTAGCAGAAAACTCATCTCAATAAACCCTCTTGGGAGCGGCGTTTCAGGGCGCGATACAATCGCCATCGCGCGTAAATCCTTGCGCCGCTCTCGAGAGCGCCTGATGGCACAGATACCGTGATGGCGACGTGGAAGCAGAGGGAAGGGATTAAGCACTGAAGAGAGGACACGCACGCACTCTCGCACGAACACGCGCGCCCACACGCACGCAGGCGAGCTGCTATCATATCTGCGTGGCTGCCCGGGATGCGCCGCGTCCTAGGCATTTTGCCCTGAGGAAGGTCGCCCCGAAACGTTGGCGGCTGTGCCTAGAACGCGACGTCTCCCGAACAGCCAAGTACTCGTAGATACTGGGTGATATGAATAAAAGTAGTAAGAACTCCAGAGCAATTACTCATTAGTTCAAGTAGGAACTACTACTCATAAGCAATTGTTTTTTTTTCATTTGAATAAAATGTTTTGTTAGACTTGGGGCATTTACTATTGTCTGAATAATTGCTTACTAATTGATTACTAATTGACCGATACTCGGCTGTTTTGTTTGTCTACGACGCATGTTTGTTCCTGATGACGTCGACCGTGTTAGGTTAAGGGACTTTAAGTACAACTGACGTGCATTGTTGGCGAAAACCTAGGAAGTATTCCACCATTCATTCACTCACTACCTAAAACCTCACTACCAGCTCACAACAATTGTATATAACCTCTCTTCTATCCATTCAGTACGATTTGGGTCGTCTGCAAAGGTTGCTGCAAAAATTTGAAGTAAACGCTTGGCACTAGAAGCAGATTTTTGCATGCTCCTCGGCCGAGCAGTTATTCACCAATAAAGAAATTGTTCAAGATAAGAGTAATTGCTGGTGTCGCTTATTCATGTTATTTCAAGCAATTGCTTTGAAAATTCGAGAAAGAAATAATAAAGAATAAATAAATAATACTTTCTCGCTACCACCAGAACCCTTGTAACGAAAAAGTGGATGAATCACTTGCTAAATTAAAAAAAAATCTCTAACGTGGTGTAGCCAGAATTAATGTTTTGCGGGTCCTTGACACCGAAAAATCGAATGATGGCAAATCGTCCGTCCGTCCGTCTTTCCGTCTGTGAATAACTCTAGCGGCTAAACCGATTAGCCAATTTTGTTCGAAATTGATATTCTCCAATTGATCTGGCTGATTACATTTTGAATAAATTTTGTTGTTTGATAGTCTGAAGGGCGTTTACGAGAATGGTGCAGGTCTCATGCTCATTGAGAACTGATTTTTCGAAAATTGCAAAAAGTCAAAATTGTTTCGGCGTCTTCCCCAACTATTATTATGAAGATATAGATATTTTCCCTCAATGAAATCTGTTCCTTAAATATTGATTTTGAGTCATGTACACTTTTTCGAAAGTTTGAGTACTTTTCGCGCAATTTTGCGTGAAAATACGGGCGACGAAGTACGTGCTGTTTTTAGCACCACTAGTTTATTCATATCACCCACTGCCTCCGGCCGCGAAAGCCTACGCCTTGGAGCGACGTTGACTCACCTCGATGCACGTCCAGTTGGGCGCGTGGCAAGCGCTCACGATGCTGATGTTCTGGGCGCGGTTCATCCACATGGCCGCCACCTGACGGTTGTCGCGGCCCACCCAACCCGCCGACGTCAAGTAGAAGTCTCTGTGCAGCACGCGGCGCACCGGCACCGTTGAATCATACAGGGTGTTCATATATAGGAGGTTTCTGAAGTCACACGTTAATTCCTCAGTCAATAGCCGACAGACACAACGTTCCCACTCAACAATTTTCTTGTTGGGTTTCATTTACAGTATGGTGCCTTACATCCAAGATTTATCTTAATGAGACAATGTATGTAATGGTATGATAATAATGACGATTCTATTTTGCACGGTCATCCAGATAGTAAGCTCGGGATTAAAATAAATCATAGTGTGTGCAGAGTACAAGATCAATTTCATATTAATTAATTGTTTGATAGAATTTCATTTGATAAAATAAATTCGTCATTAAATATATTCATGTTATTATGATTCTGTTTATATTATAATACTGCTTCTTATGGTCTAAATTGTATATTCTCTATTAACTTATTATACTTATAGAATAAATATAATAGTAAATATAAGTAACATATTATGCGTAATTATCCAAGGATATACCATACAACTGACGAAACTTTGCATTAATATTTATAAGATATTTTTTAATTTTCGGGTAAGTTTAAGAACGTAGCTTCATAATGGTTTGATGATTCGTGATTATTGTGGGCGTAGTCTTTTTCCACTTTGCAGTAGGCGGTGCATTTGGGAGCTTTAGCCCTGCGCTTATTTATTGCGTAAAGTTTGCGTAAGCAAAAATAAGGGAGCTATTTACCTAGTGTCAAGATAAATTCGGATGTAATCCTTATTTAGGAGGCATATTTGTTTTTAAGATAGCAGAGCACTTTTGTTTTCTGCTTACATTTTCTTCTCATGAAATGAAGAATATAACGTGAAGGATGAACAAATTTTTCTGTGAAAAATTATTTTGCTGATTCATGCTGAAATCTTTGTTTTTAAATGACAGTGCTTTGTCAAAAATGGGACTGTAATTCTCACAGGCTTACATTATAATATGCCTTCTCAAATTAAGATTATGTCATTTAAATAATAATTTATAGCCAAATTAGATTTTTTTATCTTGAGTAGTTGTTTCTGCCGGCCGTTCTGAGGAGAACGTGACTTTCACATTTCAATCAAGATATGTTATTGTTTTCTGATTAAAATTTTTGTATCATGAAGGAGGATATGATGTCAAACTTTGCGCTTACACATATTTATTGCAATGAAGTGGTAAAATTGAAATACATTTCTGATAAATTGGGTCTACTTTTCACGAAAAATATTCATATGAATAGTGCCCGATAAGAAAGTTTGAAAAATGTGGATAATTTCTAAAATATGTACCGCTTTCAACCTTTTGTAAACGCACTAAACGTCTGAATTATTACAGTGTTCACATCAATAAAATGATTCGATTATTAAGAATACTTAGTGGGATGTGCGGTAGTATCCACAGTATTGAGAATGAATAATGTGAAAGAACATTTTAAAACTTGATTGAATATTCACATCAAAAATATATTCTCTTTGAATTCATAAAGTTGGATAAATTCGTGTCGTGAGAGAAGTGTCTTATAACGCAAAAAATCAAAATTCTTACCACAATATTACAGTTATAATTCCCATATGGTTCCGTTGACATTATGCACTATTAGACCTCGCTTTGGAAGCACATAAGGGCCCCATTCACGAGCAAGCCACGCTCGCTGGCTCGTGGCGGTTGTAAATCTATTGCCGCTGGAATGTCCTCTTTGTGCGAACAATGAAGCAGATCGCATTGGCAACTGATTTACAAGCGGCACGAGGCAGGTTTGCCAATAGAGGCTTGCCCGTGGGTTCCTGGCATTAGAGAATATTGGTGATGGGTTTTATCCCTTATCGTGACGAATCGACTTCAACATCACGAGTTCGGTGAACGAAAGCAAAGAACCAGTGGCCGGAACAAGGACTTTCTGTTTCGTAGTTCAAATGAGAATGCCCCGCTTTAATTGTGTAAAAAAACTATTTTGGAGTCGTCATGAAGTTGGACACGAATAACGAAGAAACATTTCGCTTTAAATGTTTAAGGTTCTGTATAATATGTTTTATAATTATATGATAATGTTTTTAGATTATAAATATTATAAATCTAATATATTATGTTACTATTAACGTTATAAGTTGGTAGTCCAAAAGCTTTCGGGATTTACTAACTGTCTTGTACAGTGTCATTCCGCTCCTGGGCTCATGCCGTCGTTCTCCAACTTCTCGTGAACCTACACTCATTAAGTCACGTTCGCTACGAAAAGGGAAAGAGTGGCGGTGAACTCACTGGTCATCCAGCACCGGCGGAGGCTTCACCTCCCAGCGCTGCACGTCGCTGGCGTTGCTCACGTCCAGCACCCACAGGCGCACCTCTGGGTTGGGCGTGCCGGGCTGCAAGCAAGCAGTGCTTTCTCACCGCCTGGCTCACGGAGCGCGCACGCAGCCCGCACGCGACTCGCACGCGAGAGCGGCGGGGCCCAACACGCCGGCGTCACACCAGCGGTATTCCGCGAGAACGCGACATGACGTTTCGACTCAGCTAATCCTGATGGGATTGAACCTTTTGAGAAGTTTAAAAAATATGTCAGAATCTCTTTGGTTTAATTTTGAAATCTAGAAATTAAAATATTCCAAATTGCTTCTGATTTTATTTATTTATCAATTTCATTACATCGTAAAGAAATTTTCTTCCATATTTGTTTCTCAGATTTGCTATACAACATCCCTAACATGAAAAAAAACTCTCATCATCCTTTTCATAATACTGCATTAAATGTTTCGCAGCGTTCTCGAGGTTTGAATGTTAATGCGTTTGAAATCGACTGAGAATCTCAAAGTTCCGAGAAAAAAAACATTTGTAGCGGTTTCCATCTGAAGACTCTTGCGAGCGCGAGCACACATTCGGCGCGGCGCGGCGCTTCAACTCACCGTGGGGTAGCGCACGGAGCGCGAGTTGGGGAAGGTCTGCCACTGGCCGAAGCCGCCGGCGATGGCGGCGCCCGCGGCGCCGGCGCCGAACCACGGGAAGGCCATGCTGCGCACCTCGGAGTCGTTGAAGGAGATGAAGAGCAGGTGCGAGCCGTCGGGCGAGCCCCACAGCGCCTCGGGCGTCGGCAGGATGTCCTCTGCGCAGCGCCGCAGCGCGAGCGACATTGCGCACCTCGCAACAGGACGGTCCATTATTGATTGATTGATTGATTGACTAGTGTCTCCGGGCGATATAGTGCGATTTTTGTAACTTTGCCCCGCAAGGCCCGGCTTCACGATGGAATATTGAACGGCTTCACGATGCCCGGCTTCACGATGCCCGGCTTCACGATGCCCGGCTTCACGATGCCCGGCTTCACGATGCCTGGCTTCACGATGCCCGGCTTCACGATGCCCGGCTTCACGATGCCCGGCTTCACGATGCCCGGCTTCACGATGCCCGGCTTCACGATGCCTGGCTTCACGATGCCCGGCTTCACGATGCCCGGCTTCACGATGCCCGGCTTCACGATGCCCGGCTTCACGATGCCCGGCTTCACGATGCCCGGCTTCACGATGCCCGGCTTCACGATGTCCGGTTTCACGATGCCCGGCTTCACGATGGAATATATAAGATGGAATATCACACGGTATTTCGCGTCTTTCTTACTCTTGCCGCTAGATATTGCATGAACGCAACCGTACAAAACTGTGTTTGCGATCATGCGACATCTACCGACATCAGCGGGAAAGACGCGAAATGCCGTGTGATATACCATCGTGGCCTAGGGCCTTGAGGGGTAGAGTTATAAAAATCGCACTTGGTTATAAAAATCGCAATCGTTCTTGGATCCAATAGGTGTAGAGCGTGTTTTTCACAAGAGTTGGCCGTGATCTTTCGCCGCTGGATGGTGAACCGGCATCAACATACAACATACGGTCAATGATTGATTATAGTGCGATTTTTATAACTTTGCCTCTCAAGGCCTGTCTTCACGATGGAATACATCACGGTATTGCGCGTCATTCTCAGTCTTGCCTCTAGATATTTCATGATCGTGACCGTATCAATTAGAGTTTGCGATCATGCGACATCTACCGGCACAAGCGAGAAAGAGGCGAAATGCCGTGTGATTTTCCGTGATCGTAGACGAGGGCAGACGTAAGGGCAGACACATTTAAGGGTAGATGTAAAAAGGTAAAAATTCTCATCTTGAAGTGCTCCGAAAGTTACGATAAAATGTTTGTACTTTCATATTTTGATTCTCCTTATTCGAGACAACTGAAATCAATTAATTTTTTCAGAAGGGGTCAAAAGTTTAATATTGTTGTGCAGTATATTCAGAGCGGGTATATGCAATACAAAGAAGTTGAACACGAATACTGCCTCGATATCATAGAAAGAGAGAGGTGGTCTGTTTCAATTTGCAAACCCAATAGCAGCGCATACAACGAATTTTAATCAATGAAATAATTCTGCTAGATTAAAAAACAACCGTAACAGAAAACATGTGCAGCTTCGATCTTTCAAGGCTTATTTACTTAGACAATGGCTTTCATAGCCATTTTTGTTGCCTGTATTTCGAATAATTTCATAACTGCACTCTTTTATTATCTCAAGATATACTACTCCGATTTATGTTGATTAAATTTCCCTTGAATACAGTCTGTATGTTCCTAATACACTTTAGAACGGGCAGAATTATGGTGACTTGTCGCGTGAATGAATCTCTTGGATGAGACACCGCGCATTTTATTCGAGTAAAGTTCGTTCGTAAATAAAGTCGCCACACGGGTATACGTTAATAGAGGTGAGGCATGTAAAATGTAATGGATATTTGACAAAACCTAACGACATTAAAAACGTGTGATAAAACGAAAAATCTTGACTCTTTCCATTATTTCAAAAGTACTCGCTCCGGGTATTTGGATATTCCATGGACTACTTTTTTTGTTGTTACTTATCAGAGAACGTTCACGCGAACTGGTTTATGTATTCTTCAACGAAGCGGTAAAAATACATTTTGTTTTGTTGCATTCACGTAAGTGTAGTAGTTTGCAAGTTATAGCTTTACAATGTTGCTTGGGGCATCTACATATCCCGTCCCAACAGCTGTCCAACTTATCAAGATGATGACAATGCAGGCGAACGGCAACCTTGCACTCCATCTACTTACAGTGTCGGATTTCTTGTGAACTACGAAGAGTGATCCTAATGCTGTCATCAGAATTATATAATGAATCGCGGAGTTTTCGAAGAAAACCACCGGACCAGACGCCATACACAGCACACGTTGCCGATGTAAACTTCGCGTATTGTTGGCAGAGCCCCTAGAATTCGTACCGCCGTATTTTTTTCTTGAATAATTACATCCCTTTGGTCAGTTAGACCCTTGACAAAAGAAGATGAACTAATCGAATATTACATACAGAAATGAGTATCTATAAAAATGTAGCTCACGCAAAAAGAACAATCTATTTCGTGTGTTTAAGTCAAATTGGAAAGGAGGTTATGAGGGGTTGAAGAATTGTTTGGGAAATTTACGTTTTAGTCTGTTACGATACCGCCGTATTAAGCGCACATTTATCATGATACATAAAAAATATTTATTAAATGTAGTAACGAAAGTTTTGTCATTTTTCTTCCATTTTTTAATGTTTTTTTCTGATGATGGATATTGATATAACCTACGCGAGTAAACACATTCCAAAATAGTTCGCTAGTAGCCGAGCCTAAAGTAAATGATGTTGCACAGAAAATGGAAATGGAAGAGATTCACTTTTATGTATAGTTTTTAAATCTCCAAAGCAAGACCGCAGTCGAGATAGAAGTAAGCAAAAGTAAAATGTTAGGGTAATCATGTTGAAATTAAAGTAAAATATTTGAACCCTTCACAACTTAAACGAATGACAGCCAATCTGACACACCCTTCATTCAAGAATCAAATATTACAAACGTGCTGACTCTAAAATCCATTATGCTGACAGTGTTCCATTCAGGATTTCATTACAGCTCCGAATGTTGAAGGGTGTCGCAGCATTTTTATCTGCCGCTCCCCGAGCGTGCGGCGTACCGCGTTACATTGACGGCCGCCCACATGCCTGCCCGTCCGCTCGTGTGTCCGCCCGCGCACACTCTCGTTGCCCTGCCCACATTCCCGCTCTTCCCGTCTGCCCACCCACACTCTCGCCAATGCGCCCATCTATTTGTCCGCCATTCTTTCTCGCTTGCCCGCGCGCTCACGCTCTCACCCGTCCACTTGCTCGCCCTTCTTTCCCGCCTGCCCATCCACCCACAGACACACTCCTCCATTTGCCTTTCATTCCTTCCTTTCTTCCCGCCAAACCAACTCTCACTCGTTCACATATCTGCCCTTTTTTACCGGCAAATGGGGCTCAGAGCATCAACTGATGTCGCTCCAGTGCCTCTGATGGGGAGGTCCTGGGGTTTGGGTCCCGACGGTGCGGAAGGATTTTCGACCGTAGCTAGTTACCTAGGGGTAATTCAGTCGTCTGGGAGGAGGGAATTCCAGTGGCCGGCTGCTCTGATCGGTGGTTCCTTCGATCAACACCAGGCGAATACCGGAGCAGTACCCTAACAAACAGTCCACGTTCTGCGCGCTATATTTCCTTCTTCTTCCTTGTCCTATCCCCACCCCTTACTTACAAACACACTAATTCACTACATTACATTTGTCGAGAGATCCGTCGGAAGCTTAGAGCTTGTCGTGCCCGGCTGGGACGATGCCCCCCCTAATGGGAGAAACCTCGTCGAGGAAAACCTCGCAAGCCAAAAACATCCACTGCCATTACGGGACTAAGGACCTTAGCAGTTGACGCGCCGGGAATCACTAATCAACCAACCAATCAATCAATCCTCCCTTCCCACCTGCCTGCCCTCTCCCGCTCTCCCGCTCATACTTTCACTTTTCGCCCGCCCATTTCCCTTCCATCCCGCCCACATTCTCACGCCTTCCCACCTGCCCATTTATCGGCTCACCTTTTCCCACCTTTTCTTCCCGCCTTCCGGCCCACCAACTATTCTGCCCTTCCTTTCTGCCTGCTCGTCCACTTGCGCGCACACATACACACACACACACACACACACACTCGGCCACCCACTTGCCTGCCTTTTCTACCCGTCTGCCCTCCCGGACACACTCTCGCTTGCCCGTCCACCATTCGTTCCCGCCCTTCGTTCCCGCCCCTCGTTCCCGCCCTTCGTTCCCACCCTTCGTTCCCGCCCTTCGTTCCCGCCCTTCGTTCCCGCCCTTCGTTCCCGCCCTTCGTTCCCGCCCTTCGTTCCCGCCCTTCGTTCCCGCCCTTCGTTCCCGCCCTTCGTTCCCGCCCTTCGTTCCCGCCCTTCGTTCCCGCCCTTCTGTCTCGCCTGTCCCCAATCTCGCTCGTCCGCCCACCAATCCCCCCCCTGTGCGGCCCCATGCGCCCTCGTCACTCACCCTGGTACAGCCAGTCGGGCACGCCGTTGTAGACGACGCCCGGCACGCCCGTGTCGGTGAGGCGCACGTCCACGTCGGCCACGGGCGAGGTGCGCAGGAAAATGTCGTTGTCCGCCACCAGCAGCAGCGCCGTCGTGTTGCCCAGCCACGTGGCGCGCTGCAGTCGCGTCGGCTGCACCTTGGGCGAGTCTGACAGGCGCACCGGGATGTGGTGGCTGCAACAGCGCACGGAACTCTCTTCGCTCGAGTCATTTGTTAGGCCCAAAATTTGTCTGAATATTATTACGAGTGAATAGGTGCAGGCTGATGTATAAGAGAGGGTTCCTAGGTCGTAGTATGATATGTATGTACGAGTGTATGTTTGTAAGTATGAATGTTGTGTAATATGTAAGTTTATTTATTTAAATGTTAGTATTTATGTATTTTTCATTGTTGCATATGTATGTAAATGCGTTTGTATGTTCTAGGTAGTGACAAATATAATTTGTTTTTTATATTGATTATATTGCTTTTATTTGTTATTGTAAATGTACTTTTATGTTGATGCATTCTGCCACCAGGCAACATTTGCCCAATTGTAGAATAAAGCTTATATCTAAAAAAACAGACATGATATGACTTCACTATACGACCTCAGTATTGTATCTATATTAATCGTTTCCAAAGCACGCATAAATAGGAAGAAAACTAAGCAATCTCTGACCATGTGAGAAGTGTATGTAGTTGCATTAAATACCCAGTAACTCGAGAAAAAGAAAAAAAACTTCATTTGTAAATTTCAGTGCTCCAGGCAATGAAATAAAATTCTACAGCTTCCGACCTTTTGAGAGATTTCTTTGGTTTTGTTACTATGAACTCGAAAAAAACAAGAACTTAAATTACTAATTTGAAATACGCGTAGAAATTGAATGAAAACTATGTAGCCCCCGGGCATGTGAGATGTTTCTGTTTGTTTTGTTTTTTTGTTATTTAAGGTCACATTAACATAAAGGTCATTAGCGACCATTATTGGGTTTAACGTTATGGCAACTGTGAAGATGACGTGATATGGTAATGATGGAGGGTGAAGGAACAAACACAAATACAACCATGCCCCAGGCGGGACTCGAACCCGCAACCCTTCGGTCCGAGATCGCTACGACTACTGCCTTAGTGATCTCGGCACCGGGAATCGGCGTATCTATGGGTACCTAGGAACTCGGGAGAAGTTCCAAAAACGTTGAAACAGCTGCTATTTTGTCCGACAATGCAAATGTTTGAATGTGTTCTTCCGCTTCTTCTCATGCTGCATGTAACGACTGAACTCACCTATCCTATGCTAGTGACATGCGACAGCAAGACTCGAAGCGAGATGCTGTTCTGATGTTGCGTTATGTAACAGCAAGTTTTTTATATTCGTGATATGCAAAAAATTGTTATACTGCATATTTACCAAACCATGTTACTGCGAAATTTGTATACTGTTTTTGTTAAAATCTTTAAATTATTGCATTGTTGTGAGAGGATATTTTATTTGTTGTTCTTGTGCAAAGTGCGGACTACTTTTTGGAAAACCGTTCTGTGTGGTTTTGATCATGTATTGCATTTTTACTTTCCCGTATACGTACGTATGTACGGAGGAATATTATGGACGTTGTGAGTAATTTGTATACGTACCTCAACAATTTCAGACAGACATATTACTTATAATTTACATATCTGTGTTTAAACACCCGTTTCCTTACTAAACAAACAAAATATTCGTTGTAATTACAAGAATAAATGTAATCTCTTACATACGTATCAGTTATGCATTTTCATTAAATTTAGAATTTAGTCTCCAATTTTAAGCATTACATTGTACTATTCTAGTTTGACAGCAAGAAGCCGTTTTATAACCACTCCAGCGAAGGACTTTATGAAAATAACTCATAATTAGTCTGTGTGTTTGCGAACGATCATAAATTCACATCTAGTGGTCTCAAGAAATCAGTTTGTCGCCTACAGCAGACTAGCTAATGCTTGTAGTTGAAACTCACATTACCCACATCCAGGGGAGCTACGAAAGCAACACTGTGACCCGCTCACTCTGTATATGGCGTCTTTCGAGGCTAAAAGATCTCCGTGGTTTTTGTAGGAAACGTCCTTCGGTTGCGAGGCAAAGCTAAGGGACAGAAATGCGAACAGAATTTTTAAAAAAAGATAATTTAATGAGGTGAAATGAATGAAATAAGCGAACTGTGGATGTAAACGGCGTGTGATGTAAATGACTGATGAATGAAGTAGATTGTCATGGTGCGATGAAAATATTCATGTTATTGCATTAGAGTATTTAACATACGTATCAAGTCACTAGATACCAATTTGTGCAATGATAACTTTAATATGGGCTATCAATTTATAAATGTTATCTTTGTTATTTGCGGTTTCATCGTTTATGATTATTCTGTGTAAAGTACCAAAAAGTGAAAAAATAGGAACAGCTATATGGCACATCAATATAAGAGTGGCAGCAGGACCAAGTAGTAAATATTATCTCATTATTTCCAGTACTGGTCTCAGACAAATACGTCAGAGAAAATCTGCTAAAAATTGAGATCACTCCAGGACACTAAAATTGGTGGAGAACTCTGAATATGTGCCGCATTGTCCAAAACGTTTTACAATCCTATCGTTATTTGAGAACTAGTTATTCCTGTGAACCAGGAATATGATAATTCTAAATAACAATAATAATAAAAACAATAATAATAATAATAATAATAATAATACTTAAAAAGACATGACAGGGTCTGCAGTTACCTCCACTGGCAGATCTGCACCGCCCTCGAAGTTCCAAACACATGCCCCAAGTGGTACGAACACTCACCAAAACCGGTTACATTGGTTGGACTCTGTACAACCAATATTGTACGACCAACAAATTCAAACGGATCGCACGATAGCAGCAAACAAACCGGATATTGTTATCCGGGATTTTGAGAAAAACCCGTGTCTACTTGTAGATGTTGCTGTGCCTTGCGATCAAAATGTCGTAACTAACGAGGCAGAGAAACGTCTTAAATACAAGAGTTTGGAAATTGAGATCAGCCGAATGTGGGGCGTAAAAGCACAGGTCGTCCCGATAGTTATCGGAACTCTGGGATTTGTTCCGAAAAATTTGTGTAAGAACTTGGCTAAACTTCCACGTCATTCAAAGGGCTGGGAAGTGCTAGAAATGTCTTTATTTGGCACAGCTCACATTTTGCGCAAAGTATTGTAGACCCACCGACAGTCTCTAGATCTGCTCCTTAGGTAGATGGTTGCAACGTGGAGTAGATTTTATACTCTGCCGACTCATAACATCTGCAATCGTGATATGGAGAAACAATAATAATAAATGACTGTAATAGCTAGTATATTGAAAATTTTACAGAGAAATCTACAATTTATGTACAGATGCCAAGGACAAACTTTGCATTCCCTCTGAAAAGAGCCGAGAAACGACGTAAAACATGAACTAGATCGAAGGATGTATCAAGTACCCTACAAACATTTACTAGATTTTTACTTTCTCGCCCCTGAAGGTACTTCCTAAGAAGAGAAACTTATGTAATCGGGCTCCAAAAAGTAGGGAATTACGGGCAGAAAACTCTTATTGCCGGGCCCTGGAAACGAAAATGTGGATCAATCTTGTTCCAAAATATACAAAAAAATCCTCTAACAAGGAGTACTTGATACCAAAAAATCGATTAATGGCAAAAAGTCTTTCTATCAATCGCCTCTCCGTCCGAAAATCTGAGAGTTTTCGTGTAATTTAGCGCGAAATGTAGGCAACTTTTTTAAACATTTAAACTTTTTTCTCAAATACCGCTCTCAATTTTTTCTGTAAATTTTTTTCCACGGATTGAAGAAGGGGTACTTAAAAGAAGGGTACGGGTCCCATTTTCATTGAACTCTCTGAATTTTCGAAAATTGCAAATTTAGAAATAATGCGAGAAAATATCTGCTGTTGGAGCACCACTGACGGATCCAGGGGAAGTCCATGGGGGCCATGGACCCCTCCCCAAAGGCCTATAGTTTTCGCTTATCTTTCATAATTTGGTAAATTTGACTTAAATATTAATTCACGTTCAAATTATGTAATTGTTTAAACAATAATATTGTGTAGTATGATATCTACAGGGCATAAATAGTGTACAATATAATAACAAATATGTGTATTATTTGACAAAAATCTGCGATCCCCTCCCCCCCAAAGATCGGACCTGCCCCTGTGGAACACCTCTAGTTTTACTATACTCCGTTTCCCCAAGCGTTGTACCAGTTTCTGGGAGTCGAGGGCGCTGGCGCGGGCGATGCCCTGCGCTGCCCATGTGGCTGCGGGCGGGTTCGGAGCTCGCGTCGCGTCGCGTCGCGTCGTGTCGTCGCGTGCTGCTCGCCTCCCGAGAGCCTTCCGGGGCGCGCGCGGTGTGTGTGGAGGGAGTTAGCGTTAAGGTCTTCGTGTGACGTCGCGTGAGCCGAATTGGCAATATCCCGCGGCCTCTCGCCCCTCAACGACACACGAACCCTCTCGACAGCTGTCCTCCCGCGCTCGCCTCGCCCTCTGACCTCTTTCACTCGCGCCCTCTGTTTGCCGGACTAAAATCCTTTGACCTCTCGCGTTATTGGTCGCTCCGATTCTTTTGGGATTTATTTCAATTCGCGCATTCTTTGCTTGTCTAAATGGTATTGCAGATTGGAAGTTATATTACTTGTTATAATGGTACATTTCAATTTCGTACGTTTCGGTATTTGAAAGAGTTTCAATAGAATTATTAAAGAATTTGTACGATCTTCTCTTCCAATATATTAAAAGTTTTCCTTGGGTTTGTTTTTTAATAAAGTACCATAATACTTCTTACTTAATCTTCGGTTGTTTTGATCGTGCTATTAGAGTCTTAGACACACCATTATCATTTTCATAATACGACTTTGTCCGTGTTCTAAAAGAGTGCAGTTTGTTGATCTCTGTCGAATATAAATACAAAACTCATATACAATATGTATCTTAAAGTCAATCCTATTTGCAGAATAAAAGCTTAATTGGAAAATCTTTAGATCCGTTTTTAAATCCGTGTGAAATTAAAAATGTACTGCTCTTAAACTTTCACAAAATGTTTGTATATCAATTGTACATTAGTAGTCACAGATTGGTTGATCTAAATCATTGGGAAATGTCTTTTTCATTACCAAAACGTGCGACAAAATCTGAAGAATTTCTGTACTTAAATTTAGTGTTTTTACTTGAGTTGTAACGTCCTTCTTTGTTGTCAGAGAATTTACCCAATGCTCATCCAGCAAATTGAATATGTAAGATTGTGTTGATAACTGAAAGAGAAATTTTTCTCTGCTGAAGGGCAGTGTTTTTAGGTTTATTTTCAGAGATGAAGCATTTGGACAGAGGTAGAATGAACTACGAAAGTTTTTCTTCTTTCCGTAGTATTATTGCTCTTATAATCAATAAATTTTTTTCTTGTACTTATTGTATTTGTATTTTAATTGTTTAGTATAATAATTAAACAGTTCAATTAATTTAGTCTAATGACGAACAAAATCATACCACAATATTTTAACAATTTCTGGTTTCATGCTTTGTAGAATTATGGGGTTTAATATAACGTTAAAGGAACAGTTTGTAAAAGTAGATTCTACATTTTAATAATATTTCTTAAAACATATATTATTTGAAAATGAATGTAAAAGGAAGTTTCATCCCAATGTGAAACTAACTCTAGTCATTTTCTTCAACAAAGTCAACGTCACAGAGGCTATTACTCGAATTTCAAGCGCTTGAAATTCCTTATTTATGACCTTCCTTATTTATCAGAAAGGGAACAAAATTTCTTGCAAAATCAATATTTCTGTCAATACATTAACCTCCGAGCTCCAGGAATTTTTTTCATTACTTATTAGCCTATAGTCATAAACCTCGGCAGAGGATCAAACTCGTCATGAATGTGTACAACATTGCCAATTATTATTTTGGCATCAAGAATTAAAATATGGGCAGGACTCGTGAAACACATCGTGTGAGATAACGCGAAGGACATTAACGACTCGCAATGGCAGCGTTTAAATTTCATTGGCAAAAAAAATATGAAATAAATATCACATTATTAATTTATGGTGAAACAGAAAGTCATTGCTACAGTATACTGTTAAACGCACTCCAATAATAATTTGTAAGCAATAACGTGATTTAAAACAATTTGAAGTTTCCCCGCAGACTGGCCATTTGAGACGGAAGTGCTACAAAAAGCTGAAACAAATCGTAAACAAGTTCACTCCAATAAGGTATTTTGATAGTTATGGACATTTTTCAAGTCGTGATTGCGTGAAATCTAGAGGGAATTCACGCATAATGGTACGAGTGTTTTCGACTTAATTTCATGTATTGTTTCATATACTAGAAGCTTTTAACCAAAGTAAAGAGACATACTGTATAATTCATATTTTGCGTTTTGTGTCTGTAACTCAAGAAGAAAACTAACAAATACCTAGTATAAATAGCAGGCAAACAGTGTTCATATAAAAATGGTCATGATTCACGCTCAAGAGAGAATCTTACTATGTTATTTATAAAATAGAACAAGGAAATTCCCTTCAGGAAGGTGAGGTGTGTGGGTTTCACGTGTTTCAGCGGTGTATTCATTTACAGTTTGAAAGTATAACTGTTCATGTTGTTGGCTTGTTGCTGTCGTTTAGACCTGTCTTTTCCGTTGGGGAGACAAAAAGTTAAATGTACTTGCGTAAAAGGAGCGGCGTTCAGAATATTTACATTTCTACCGTACTCCCGAAAGTACCTATCCTAAGGATCCACTTTCTTCGTAATCTTAAACTGTGTTGCAAATTTACGTAATATGATGACATGAGTATTATATTAACGAGGTTTTTATAAAGGTTTCAATGGTCTCGCTTTGAAAATTTCTGTTTTTCGTTGTTTAAAATTGATCAAAATTTCATCATCGTCTTCCTTTACCGATTAGGCATATTGCCTGTTCCAGCCTTTTTCCATCTCATTCTTGGCCTTTCAATGTTTCTTTTCTCACAGCTTTTAATTCAGGGCTTGCACTGGAATTCCGTCTTGCGGCATATTTCCTATATGTGTCACCCATTGCTGTCTGTACTCCTTAATTTTGTCATGTCCTGTTTCTTTCCGCCCTAGTTCCTCTCTTATTTTGTCACTTTTTATTTTGTCTCCTAATGTACAAAATTCCATCCTTGAGATATAACATTAGGTGGGTGTCTTGCTGGGGGATCGGCGGATGCGTTGAGATAAGAAGTAGCGCCTGGATTTTGTCTCTGTTAACGGGGGGCGTTGCCGGGCGTGGGTGTAGAGTCCGGGGACGCGCCAGGGTGACGCCGCAGCGGCGGGGCGGGGGTGGAGGGAGCGGCGTGGCGCGGCGTGCCGCGGGCTTGCCTTGCGTGTTTCGGCGTGGCCTCGTGCCCAGCACCTGTTTATCACGTCTCGGCGGCTGACGACCGCACCGCACGCGTAGCGCCTCGCCCACCCCGCCCCGCCCCACCCCTCCCCGCTACTCCCCCGCCCCGTCCCCTCCCCCTCCCACGCCCCCTCCCCCCCCACCCCGCCCCGCTCTCCCCTCTCCGACCCTCCCCGCCTCCACCTTTCTCTCTCTGGCCTGTACCCCGCCCACACCTGTCGCCAACACCGACCCGACTCTGCACCAGGCGGGCACGGCTTTCCTCCGCCATCCCTCCCCCTCCTCATCCTCTGCGCCCCGCCCACACCAGCGGCCGAGACAGACACTTTCTCGACTCCGCCCGTTTCTGACCCGCCTGCTCTTTCCACTGGCCACACCTGGTTGGTGCGACAGAGATTCTGCTTCTATTTGTTCCATATGGCCTAACTCTTTCCGGTTCTCCTACTATCCCCTTGACCCGCCCAAAGCTCACCTACACAACCTCGTCTTTCCTACCCATCCCAACTTGGTCATCACTGTCTTCACCTCTTTTCCTTTCCTCCTCTCCCTCCAATTCCCCATTTCTCCCTATCTCCGTCCCTCTTTCTAACTCTGTCTCTCTCTCTCTCTCTCACCCTCTCTGGCTCCTATTTCTCTCTTCCTCTTTCTCCATCTCTCCTCCTCCTCTTTTACTTGCCGGCCCTTCGTCTTTTCCTCTCTCTTCCTGGCTTTCTATCTCTTTCCCCTTTCTTTTCATCTCTCTCCTCTCCCTCTTTGCCTCATTCCCTCCATCCCTTCCTCTCACTTCTAGTCTCAACAGTTGCCAGGCCCCCACCCTTCGCCTCACCGCAGTGGGTTTTCGGCCCGCCGCTACGCCCCCCCCCCCGCGATAGCGCGCGCGCCGGCATTAGTCAACGGCTTCTCAAGTTCCCGCCCCGCCCCGCCCCGCCCCGCCCCGCCCCGCCTCACCCCGCTCCGCCCCACCCCACCTCGTTTCACATCGCTCCGTTCGCGCCCGTACTCCAGCAACTCGCATTTCCGAGCCGCGGGGTTGCACGCGGTTCCGACGCTGGAACGCAACCATGAAACGCCTCTTGTTGAATCACTCTCCGGCACAATGTCGTTTTTCATCAAATCAACGAGATTTTGAAGAGTGGGGTAGGCCGAACAGGGTTATTAATTTGATATCTCACTGCTTCCGAAACTCCTTGAACGTTTTGATGAGTAAGTATTTAATTATATAATGCCTCTCGTGCGGCTCATAGCTTGATACCGTGCGGCCAGCATGATAGCTTTTCGTGGTGCAATCCCGATTTCGATTCCCAGTCGGTGCAAAAATAAAGCTGCTACTTTTCATTACAATCGTATCAGTTTCTATAACTGTGTGACGACAGTAAAGCTCGATCATGCCAAATATGCTAGTAAGGTAACTGGAATACGTCACTCTCGCAACATGTGTCCCTCAAGCCCAGGGCGTGGATAATAAATAAAAACTGAGCCAAGACCTGGGAACACCGCTAGCCGGCATAAATCGGATTAAGCCTAACATGTCAATTACATACATAATTATAAAATATAGTGTAGGCCTACTTTGTGATTTCTCCATTTGTTGTATTGCTGCAGTAGTTGGCCGTCTGTATTGTTTGATCTTCAATTATAATAGAAAAGCCAGCCAAAATTGTAATAATGTCGCGAAGAAATTTCTACGAAAAAGGTGTCTAGTAGTTTCTTTAAACTGAGACATTAAAATATCTTGAGAAATACGCATCCTTTGAAACACAATATCCATAATCCTTTGAAACAATGTTTTAAATATCTCAAAAGTTTCAAAGGACTAAATAAACTTGTATTAATACATCCAACCCTCTTCTATTCTCCAGATTGTTTGGGCGTCACCTTTAACATGTAAACATGCCATTTTAATTACTAAGTTAATTGAAATACGAACTACATTTAGATATATTAATTTACATTACTTAACAAAATGTATCACAATTTGCTAAAATTATTGTATTTCAGTAATAATCTGAAATAAACAGTGCAATTTTATAAACGTTTTCTTGACGCAATAATGATTTGTTAGGTGCTTTTGTTACGAATGATGGTATGTAGTAAGAGATGGTCCATTAAAAGATTACCTACATTCGTGAATACGGTGAATCAGACCAGATACTCCTGCCTTCACCCAGATCGTCAACTTGGTGAGCGAATTCATGAGAAGGTCGTTAGAAACACATTCTCAAAAACTCCATCATCTGCTTCACAACAATTAAAGCATCATTCATATCATCAGTTTAGTCATACAATTTTAACGGAGAAAATTGTATAATTTTTGGAAAATTTATAATGAATTGTAACGTGGGTATTACTAAATGAAATCTGTGGAGACCTCGTTTTTATTAACTGAGTCGCCATCTCAAATCAATCAGAAAATGTTTCAGAAAATAACTCCATTTTAGTCGAATCTACAGTAAAACGTAGGAGTTTCTCTTTAAAAGTTTAAAGACAAATCTCACTCAATCACGTCGGTGGCAGCGGGCTGGAATAAGTTCATGAATTTTTTTGCCTCGAACGTATTTAAATGTGTCAACTATTTGTCCACTGCGTATTTCTCGAGTATTTTATTGTGCAGATTTACACGGGGTATCCAGTATAACTATTATATCAGCAGAATTGATTTCATTTCTAGCCATTCTTCAAAGTAAGTCACTTTCACGTGTGTGTCATGTTGGGGAGTTCCGACACCAAAACAATTGTGTATATGTCATATTAAGGGAAGCGCATGCTCTCAAGGTGTTACATTTAAGACCGTACATCAAGAGAAATGTAACATTCTGATGACATTTTAATTTGAGGAACATTTACCAACTCTTAATTGTAATATTGTCTACAAAGTTAGTTATACTATGTGTTGCAATAGGAACAATTAATTCCCTTAGAAATTCATGCATAGATATTTGAATTGTAAACGACTTAGCAGGTCGAGCTTTCCTTAGTTCGCGTGAGCCAAGTAAAGGTAGGAAACCATTTACGCCCCTACGTCGTTACATAGTCAATTGGAGAAAATGAAGGTGAAGTGGCGATGAAATGTACTTGAACATCCAAACGTGAACGGAAAGGATTGTGATAATGATGTTAATCTGTAGGCACACCATTAAGAAGAAGGGTCTCTTCTTTGAAGTTCCAATTTTTTCAAGTACTCAATGACGTACTTTTTCAAGTCATTTAATTCCTTGTTGGCGAAAATTACAATGGAATAATGAGATGTAAAAGACTAAAATAATAGTTCACGCCAAATTTAATTCCAAGACACCTGTTTCATTCATGAGAGATTAAACGAGACTTATTATACAGATTAAACATGAGAGATTAAATTGTGTATATGTCACATTAAGGGAAGCGCGTGCTCTCAAGGTGTTACATTTAAGACCGTACATCAAGAGAAATGTAACATTCTGATGACATTTTAATATGAGGAACATTTACCAACTCTTAATTGTAATATTGTTATACAAAGTAAGCTATACTATCAGTGTTGAAACAGGAACAATTAATTCCCTTAGAAATTCATGCATAATTATTTGAATTGTAAACGACTTTTTTCGTAAGTCGTAAAACTTGTACTATTAGGTTATCCTCAATTTATATTGAAGTTACGTTGACATTTATTCCGAAATTACGTTAAATTATTAGTAACGTCAGATTCTGGAGAAGATTTGCTAAATTCTTGAGACTCTATCACTCATCAACCTTGATATTTTGTAACTCACATTCCAACCAGCAGCAATGATGATAAGGAAGGGAATATACTCACTCGTTGGAAACGTCGTAGACGGTGTAGTGGGCGGTAAACGTTTGCCGGAACACCTGCAAAACAAAACATATCATAGAGGATATGCTAGCGGGAAACGAGTAGGGGTGAAGACAGAAGAAACGGGAATGGGCCAGGTGGGACAAGGAAAATGGGTGGGGAGAGGATGTGTGGACGAGGAAGGGAAGGGCCACGCAGGCCGGACAAGCACCGGATGGGAAGGGATGGGATGGGTTGGGTTGGGGAAGGGTCTGGCCGGGCTGAGCAGGATGGGTCAGACGAGGCGAGGAGGGTCAGACGGAGCGGAGTCGGGGCGAAGTATCGAAGGGCCGGTCGGGATGAGGAAGGGTCGGAGGATGTGGCGAGAGGCCACGTTGCAAGAGGGGAGGATGTGTCGAACGGAGCGGGTGATACGTTTCGCACAATTCCAATGTTTATTTACATTTTTACATTGTTATTTGGTAAATAAGAAACATATGATGTACCGAGGTTGTTAGAGAATGAGGTTAGCAATGGAGATTGATGACTTATAGAGAGAGAATTGAACGAAAAAACGTGTTTCTATAACAAAATACGTAAGAGATAATTGTACAAAGTGAAAAGGTACAAAATATTAAAGTACATTGTACAAGAAATTTAAAATAAAACTAAAATAACCTAAGAATTGAAGTGTTACTACTTAAAAAAATAAGTAGTTACAATAATTGTAACGGTAGATTCTACAAAAAAAGTGTTGGCAGAGTGTGACGTTACACGGGGAAGGGCTACATGGAACGGAGAAGCACCGGTCGGGCGAGAAAGTGAGTGTCGGGCGAGAAAGTGAGTGTCGGGCGAGAAAGTGAGTGTCGGGCGAGAAAGTGAGTGTCGGGCGAGAAAGTGAGTGTCGGGCGAGAAAGTGAGTGTCGGGCGAGAAAGTGAATGTCGGGCGAGAAAGTGAGTGTCGGGCGAGATGTGAGCGGGCTGTGAATGGAGCGGGAAAGTGCCAGACGGGGTCGGGGAGGGTAGACGGAGCGGTGAAGTGTCGGACGTGATGGAGAAGTTCTGGACTACAGGGGGAGGTCTAGATAAGAATAGGAAGCGCCAGACCCCAGACCGGTTGGGAAAGGTTCGGTTAGGACTGGTATAGGCCGGACGTAGCAAGGCACGGCCAGCCGGGGGTGAGATGGAGGCGGAACAGGGCGGAGGGGAAGTGCCTGGCGTCCCGTGTTGAGGGGAACGCGGGCGCACCTTGAGGGACTGGAGTCAGCAGGGGACGCGCCGCGACTCACCCGCTTCACGCTGTGCCGGAACAGCACAAACCGCATGTCCGTGGACACCTCGTAGCCCTTCACGTCCAGCTGACGCTGCAACAGAGAGCGCGACAGGTCAGGCACAGCGCCGCGCCGCCACCTTGCGAGGTGACTGCCCTGCGGTCGCCCCCTTCCGGCTCCGGGCGATCTCCGCACGGGGCGCCCAGTTCGATTCTGCCTCATTGCAGGGAGTTAATTGGAAGAGCCGTGCACCAGGCCCTTGTAACTCTCCATCAAAACCGGACACAGAGCTTGCGGGTGCTAATACAGGAGGCGCTAGTGTCGCCGGATACAACTGCAGGTTAGTCAGGCTCCCCAACTTCCGCACATAAAAATTGGCTGATTTCTGAGAAATACGAAAAGTGTCCTCTAAATGTTCAGTTATACATAATACAAACAAGAACCCGATGAAGAAAGCGCGAACATCGTCGCTATCTTTTGTAATATTACGCGCCTGCTTGCGTCTTGCGGACCTATGAAACAGCCATGCACGTTTGAAGTATGGTTGGCAGCAATTAGTATTTTAGTTTCTGATAGTGCTAGGACAGCAGTTGTCAGATTGAGCACTAGAATATTAAGTTGGATTAAACATCGCTACTAGACTTTAATCTGATAGCTGATGTGTGTGGAAAGTTCCAGCTGAGACGACCTTAAACACGGATTTTACAGCGATATTTGATATCATAATGTTGACATGATTCCAATTCATACAATTTTCTACATAATGTGTTTATGTAATCATTATTCAAGATGTTGCATACAATTTAATTTGTTTTCACCCGAGCCTCCACACATAATCAATATATTTTAGTGAAGCCAACTTGATAATGATGCTGTAATTATTAAAATCCTTTATTCTGTTGCGGTTTCCAAGCCCAAAGCCCCCAATGGACTAAAAACCTCACACCTCAATTTTACCAACCGCCGCGTACATGAAGTCGTTCAATTCTCTTCACGTCGGTCGTGTTCAGAAGTCACGAAATTCTACAACCAAATGTTCCAATAACACCAAATAACCCAGTCATTTCAGAGCAATTCAAAAGTTTTAAAATGTTTTTACTGCTGATGTTTCTTACTTGAAAATTCTTGTTAGTAGAATATATTTAACTAAAAGTAATACTATGTCTAAGAAATAGTATCCACCTTCCTCCAGATGCTCCAACGAAGGTTTACAAGCGCTTAGGGAATTACGCATTAGATTAGAACATCAAATATATTACATTGCATTTTTTGTTTCGGTAGGAATCTTCCTAACATCTTCCCTCTGGTTTCGCATTCCATCACGGCACAGTGATTCCCTTTGGTAGGGTGGCACGGAAGGGTGAAGTAGCACACTTGAGCCAACGGGCCACTTGCCAAAATAGAGGAGGATCGCGACTGCTGAGTGCCTTGCAGTACAATAGGCCGAACGTTCATTTAACGCATTCCAGAACCCTATTTTAGTAATTCTTCAGCAATTGACCAACAGCATCTTCATAAAAATAAAATAAATTACACAAAATTACGTTTATTCAACAAGGTTTACGAATAGTAGTTTATGTTGAGCTTTATTGCGTGAGTAGATGTTTTAACTGGTAGTGCTACAGAATGGCACAGACTTTCCCATATTAGTTTTCTATTTCTTTCCTAGGCTAGCTGTTCGGACTTGACACATACGCTTTCCAGCTGCCATCTATCGCCACCCACACGAAATTTTTTTGACATCTTATGAAGTTTTCGGTTTCTCAGTAGTTGAACGGAAATTTTCTTTAAAGAATATTAGTGGCATTTTTCTTTGAAAAATTTGGAGTCGTTTTTAAGAAAATGGCGTTTAAGCACTACTCTAAATGCGAAAATTGAAGCTCTTTTTCATAGGAATCTTTCGAAAAACTTCATTAGAAGTCATCTGAAGCACTTTAACTTACAAATACAATAGTGTTTACAAATTACTGGAAATGTGCATATTAACGGCTTGAGAGATGTTTCAAAAATTACATTTGTGTAATTTTTGAAAAAACAAAAAATACACCAAAATTAACCTACCGGTATATTAAAGTGTGCAATTCGCACTATACGTTCGAAATGTTTGAACAAAAACTTTGGATCCATTTATGAGAAAATGGTGTTTGAGCATTTCTGAAAATGCGAGATTGTGAGCCAGTTTTCGTTTTCGAGAAAAGAAACAGAAAACGTTTTCGAGAAACTTTACTTGACATTATTTAAAGCACATGTACTTATAAATATAATAAAGTGACAAATCGCCGCTAATGTAATATTAATGACGCGAGAGACAAGTAAAAAAATCATTTTTGTATTTTTTGAAAATACAAAAATATGGCAATATGGGGTTTATGTCATCTCATAGAGTAAATTAGGCACTATTCTTACCAAAAGTTTAAAGAAAAGATTAGGAGCCGTTTTTTGAGAAAATCGTGTTTTTGAGAAAATCGTGTAATATTTTTTCATAAATTTTGATTTCAAATTTACGTTCATAATCGAATATATAATATTTGCACTATAAAATATTTGCACATTGTTAGGTGTGTTTAAGTCTGGAAATCTGCAACTTTACTTAGCAGCTATGATCTAACTTGTACAATGTTCGCTGCAAAAGGATGTGCAAAAAGTTTGATCTCTTTCCATGGTGTTCCCTTACTTATTGCTATCGAATTTTATTCGCGAGCCGTCGTGCATGCTTGCTCTCAGCTGTCACTTTTAACGCCTACTGAAGACAGAAAGCGAAAACTAGCACGTATTGCCCCTGAGGTGCCATGCGTCCATCGTTGTCGACGTTCACCAGCTCCATGTTCTCTCCAAGATATTTCTTCTGCTGCAGAGTCAATCTCGCTCCGACGCAACGTAGCTCACGGACGAATTTCTGGGCTCGCCCCCGCTCGATGAGCATCTGAGTTGTGCAGGCTATTTAATTTGTTTTTAACCATTAACCCTCCCACTATTTAAGGTAATAGAAATGTATTCAAAACGTTAATGTTTAGCTTGGTGAGGAACGGAAATCCAAGCAATTCGAGTTTGAAAGTTTTGCTCAGTAAATAGCAAATGAAATACAAGATCCCAAACGAAACTGCCTCTATGTTTCTAATCCAAACAAAGCTGAACGCAATTGCCTTTACCTTCAGATAACACGAGTGATTGTTTGCAAAACAATAACAGTTTATGTAGAAAATTTCAATCTACTAAATTTAGGGAATTCAACTGGGGTGCTCCAAGCTGTTGCTCGTCTTTTGGCAAATTAGTTGATCACGTAAGAGCTTCTGCCAAGAGAAGAAGTTTCTCGTGCTTTTTTTCTTGTTTCTTTTTCTTGTTCCACATCTTACACAGAGTATTGGAAACCAAATGTTAAAGAAATGAAGTTTCATGACTTTCAGAATTTGTGCAACAACTTATAATGAATTAAGTATTACTAGTTGGAGCCGTAAAAACTTTCATCCCCTTGTAAATCATTGCTTTAAAAATAAAAATAGTTTCGTACTGAAATTCAACTCTCGACGTTGCTCCTACATAAGACGTGATTACAATCAGAGGCTGAAATGTTTATCAATTGCTTGAGTACATCAATTATATTGTTGATGGTTTTGCGTAATTTGTAGAAACATTACTCATGTAATTTTTCACTAAGAACTTTCCTCTTTCATGACGGCCTCCTCATCTTTCCAAAGCTCTATTGACTGGTAACTACAATTTATATTTTATTAACTTCATTATTTCGTACTTGGTTCAAAATGTTCACATTCTGAATTGTACTTATCCGGAAGTAACCTTTCAAATTTGGAATTAAACAAGGATTGTTAAAATGCATATAAATAACAATTCCAATGGAAATAAACTGTCAGCAGTATACAAGCGATTTGTCCACCGTTGCAGTTTAATTGTTAGCAGCGGAGGCTTCGATTACCAGTAATATTATAAAATTTGATGACTTGATCTTCATGGGCTGAGAAATATAGTAGACCATTGGTCCCGTAATAGGTTTCTCCTCTGTACTGAAAATTTAGGGCATGAATTAAAAATACTGTCAGTGTTGATACGGACATTTGCATGTGTTGCAAGTTCTGGGAGTTTTTTTTTGTATGAGGTGGAGATGGCTTATTTTGGAATATTCCGTCCGAATTTTGGTTAGAGTAACTTGTTCTCTTCGACTAAGTTTTTTGTTGGTTTTCAGTGCCATGAAGTGTTCAAGGGATTTATGTATACTGCTGGCTTTGTATTCTTTCCATATGTTTGCCATTTTATTTTTATCGACGTTTTTCTTTTTTCTTTTTCTTCTTTTCTTGTTTTCCGTTGCCCCCTTTTTTTCTGGCGATCCGCGCGCTTTTTCTGGAGCTGCGCGCTGCACCGCCGGCGCTGATGCGGAGGCCTTGAATCCCCCTCCGCCTCTCCGTTATTGACGCAGCTCACCCCCTTTCACGCGCCGCAAATACCGCCCCCGCAAAATGCCTCCCCGGCCCCAGTGACAAATTGCCCTTTAGAGGTGTCCTATACGGGCGTATTAATAATAAAATGCCACTACGGGGGGCGGTGAGCAACGCGGCGTATTTCGGCCGGCAGTCCGAATCTGTTTCTGCCTATTGGTGAGGGTTAATGACAAAGATGACACACTTGCATTAATTTTCCGCGCCTGTTTGCCAATTAGTGTAAGTCACATAAATTCCACTGCTGTAGGTACTGGTCGCAAAGTGCATCAAATATATCAAATAATGAGAGGTGAAATGAGCATTTCTCGATTAACAGCCTCTTGATTATATCTTCATTATATTGCTGTATGTTCGCGTGCGAGAGTCGACAACTTTGGCTGTACCTGAAGACCGATCATAGACTCAATAAAGACTTGCAATGGCATTTCAGTTTATTGCTTTTATATTATAGCTTGAGTACCAGTATAAGCGTATCAGGTTATAAAGTATATTTTTCATGTCATTATAGATCAAGGTTAGGTTTTCAAATCATCATTCAATTACACAAACCACGTTTTAATTTAAGTATTGAAACTAAGATGATGAAATATGGATTTCTTTCTTGTAGCAGTATATAATATTGCATGCAATGCTTTATCAAGTGCGATCGTGAAAAGGTTTAATTAAAATTTGTACTTTTGTATTCAATAAATTGTTAGAAGATCTTTGGCATGTAATGCGTGGGTGTGTGAAATTCGTAACAATATCAAGATTCCGACATATTTGTTTTACATTTCAGTTTATTGCAATGTTAGTGTTTTTACTAAATCTCTTGGCTTACGCACACTGTTTAATAGAAAGACTGCGCTCATTTGTCAAGGTTACTACAGCTCATTTAACTAATTTTAACTTTTCAAACTTGACCAGATGTTTGAGACTCGGAGGAATGTCGATCCCTTACGGAATGGGAAGGCTATGTTAATCATCCTCTCTAATTTTCAATTCTGAGCCTGTGCCAGCTAGTACTGCGGTACGCAGATCGAAGAATCTTGTCCAACTGATTTGCGAGTCGGTTACAGTACATAACGTGGACGATTAATTGTGTCCCACAAAAGTGGACCACCCAGTAATTCATTAAAAGTGGAGCTTGGCACTGTGCACGAAAAAGGGCTCTTTTATACTCCAGTTTAGGAGGCGGCCTGTTAAAGACTCTTTGTAGCATATGCACACAACCGTAATAATAATAATAATAATAGAAATAATTTTTCCAATAGGTTTGCTTTTCCCTTTGAAAAAAGAAAACAGGTGCAAGCTTTTTCATTCATAAAAATTAGCATGGAAGTTCTACCATAGATCACACATTTTCACATACAACACCAATGTTCTCGAAACTTATGTCGCTTTTGAGTAACCGTACCATTTTTAAAACCTACAGTGAACAAAAGAAATCATGGCAGAAATGATAACTTTTTTAAAATCTTATACTTGTTTATTGCTCATAAAAATACATCCCTTTCTTTCCAACTGATAAACTTCTATTGCACAGTAAGCACACATTTGTTCTTTGATTGGAAAAGAAGTAATCAGTGATTTCCCACTCCGAATGAAATTGAAATAATTTCTGTTCTTGCTTCGCCATCATTAGCACAAATCTAGATTTGTATCAATGAGGAAATCAATGTATCCACATTTACAAATTTCAGATATACTCACGAAAAACATATTGAAAATTTTCTCACATTATCAATCTAAACTGTCAAGGACGGTTGAGCGAGAGTATACGAGCAGCTGATTTCGTGAGTCATCTACTTGAGCTCAGTGGAACAACTCCAGGTTAGGTCTGCGTCTTTGCGTTGACGCGCAATAAGTAACGGCGCGTCGTAGATTAATACTGTATCTTATGCGGAACGGCCAAAGCGGTCGTGTGCCGTTTTGCATAAGATGCAGTGTAATTCTACGACGCTCATTACTTAACGCGCATCAACGCAACGCTCGTGTGCCGAGACCCGTGTGCATATATGATTATGTGTGCGTAACATGGCCATCTACTGAAAATTTCCCCACGAGCTATTAGTATGGACGTTTTGACTATTTCTGGACTAGACCTTTTCAACTACCTACTTTAATTATTTCAGTAGCGTATTGATGTAGGAAAATGCGAATATTTAAAATAATGATTTGGAAAACATTTGCAATTATTATTTTTAAAGTTTTGTGTAACTGTTAGAATTATAAAATCAGAAGGTAAAGGGATATAATCAACACACTTTCCTGAGAGTACTTATGTGAGATTTAAGGTGTTTTCAAGAGTTCGACTGAAACGAAACTGATACGAGTTTGAGATAAACAAAATTTACATAACACCACAGTTAAATAATTTGATTGTTAAAGTGAAGAAAATTCGAATGATCTTACAATTACCGGTACATGGAATGTTTTTCTTGAGTGAAAGTATTTTATTGTGGTCATTTTAATTATTATTTTAATTTAACCCTGTACACATCAATTAAAATGTATACATATCAACTTACAATTAAGTTAAATTTTAATAAGAAATTTTAAAAGTGAAAATACTCTGGCATTACGTCTGAAGTTAACGTTCTGGTAACTTTAAATCACTTGTTATTATTACTTTTTAATATCACTTTTGCTTATCACTTGTTATTATTTCTTTTGTTATTATTATATCTATATTTTAGTCCTATGGATGCCACAATCATAGGATGTGAAAATATCAATAGTAAAAAATGACTAGCAGCATTTACGGTTCCGGATATCGCTTCGCTTTATATTACACAAATAATTTTGCTCATGCAGTGCTACTCCAGTGCGCGATGTTTGGCAAAACCTATAATTTATAGACCTCCTTTATCAATAAATTATTATGAATAATAACAGATAATAATGTATTGACCTCGCAGAAGCCCGGTGGATACCAAACCATATGTTACTTCAATACTATAAATTGTTAAAATATAGTATACCCATCGCGATTTAGTTCACACTGCACAGTTTACTTGAAATGAGTTTCACATGAACATATCAGCACACTAAATTGTAATATGACCAAATTAATCTCCATTGGACGACGTCACATTAATTTAACTCGTCTGTTCAAAGCCAATGCACTATGACTACAACGCCACATAATCATACATGTCAATTCAGTTTCAATTACCAGTGCTCTTCTGAGTACTTTCCTGTGGGATTTCATCACAACTTATTTCAAACCCAATTAAGTCCTAAATTATATCCAAAGAATGCCACTCACTTTTGTGAGTATATACGTCTGTAAATAGACCACTCGTAAAGGTCTTTCTGTAAAGTTCTTGATCTCTATTCAGAGCAATCTTTTTCTTTCTTTATTTCTACAACCCGCAGAGGGTTTTGAACTGACTTATGCGTTCGCGGAGTAACAACAGTATCTTTTTTTAGAAGGGGTATTAATCGGGATGGAATAGCCAATGCTCGTTCCTAAGGATAGAAATAAGGGATAGGGAAAGAAAGACCGTGCACGTTTCAAAGCCCGCTGTTTACGTTAATATTTAAAAAATTATTTTAAGAGAGATTAGTGTAAGGAAAGAGAAAATTAAATTGATCGGAGGAAACTTCAAAGAAGACAGTTCAGCTGCCGATATTTTGTTTTCTTTTCACTAAGTCGGCAGTCTCCATCCACCAATTACGCGTTGATGGAGCCTCGGTAAAGACATTTGTTAGTTTTGTTAAGTTTGAAATACATACGTTTTCCTATACAGTCTTCACGGAACTACGTCTTTTGTAATCTGACAATTATGTACGTTGAAGTGCTGCTCAGATAGGAGGCTATTTGCCCTGCCCTGGCACGGCGCTAATCAGCGGGCTCCTGTTGTGATCATTCGAGATGTGTACGCAAAAATTATCTAATTCCCATTTGGAATAAAATAAACGGATTAGTTATAACAATTTTCATGAATTCTTTCTCAACTCTTCAGAATCATTTTCACAAAAAAAAAAAAAAAAAAAAAAAAAAAAAAAAAAAAAAAAAAACACTGACAGCATCACAGGTTACAATCGCCAAACTACTGCTCACCAGAGATCAGAAAATGATTTTTTTCGATTTATTATCTCCTGTTCGACATTACTGCCTTTCAGGGGTGTTAAAATATTACATATTAATAGATTATCATCCATTCTCACACTAATTGTCCTGATTGTTACAGGCCGTTATTTTCAGAAGATAACTTTAAAATTCAGTTCTACTGATGTGAAATTTATACTTCCAACTCGCCTTTGTATATAATAGTTGGAAGTTAATGTTTTATTTTCTCAGATGTCGTAAATTAATGATTAATATCTATGGAGGTCTGAATTTCGATAACGAATCGAGAGAAGCAAACTTCGCGCTGACTGTTGATAGGAGAAGCAAGCGGAAACAGACGAACTGCAAGGAACTTGGGACGCGATCTGCCCTAGTTGAGGGAAAAGGGTAATCGCTCGAGGGCCATTGCTGCGTGCCACCACGAGCAATTTTTGCATTTAATCAGCTGTGGGTTAAAGCATTCTAATTTTCTATTATTCATAGACAATTTTGGGCTTAGTTCGTCGTGTCTATGAGAGACCATAAAGTTTCTCTATCTGAGGGTTCATTGGAGTGTTTTCTTCAGGAAAATGCCGAGGTAAGGTTGGCAGGACGAGAGGAAACGAAAACAATGCAGCCCCACGGAAGGAGACAGGATGTGCGGTAGAGACGTACAGAGAAAAGATTCCCCACTTGGGAGGGGAAATTATTTCAAAATATTCAATGGGAAACAAATTTTTTTAATCAAATCTTGTTTCTCCAATACCGAATCGAATGTTTTGATTTTATTATTGATGCAAATTTATTTTTAGATGGCTATATTAATAATCAAACTCAATCACCCACTCACGGCTATAAGGGATTGGGTGCGTCAGTGAATAATGGTGCCCCAGGATATCCATTTTGAAAATATTGTTTACATTCAATTTTATTTTTTTATGTCATGTGTTTTTCTTAAAAAATCTCCATTTTTTGTAAGTTTTTAACCAATTTAATTCTTGTTGATTACAGCGCCATCTGCAGCCAAAATTACTTTTATCATAGGTCAAATAGGGCTAATTTTTCAGTGGAATCCAAATCTGCAATAAAAAATGGGGGTTCCTATTTAAGAATTTTTTCTTCCCCCTCCCCACTCTTAGGGGTGTGGGTAAGGGGTGGAGTTTGATATCATTGTATATCCCCCGCTAAAGTAAGCAACTTTTATTGACCATTTTGTTTGATCCGATGTGTCATTTCCGAGATATTTGTTCCGATAGATTAAAATGGCCCACCCTGTGTGTGTATATATTTTATCAATAAATCGGCACATATATCAGTATGTAAATCCTTTCTCCAAAGGCGCAAGTAAAACCCGAAGAACGATGATGTGTTTAAAACATATTAAAAATGTCTATAATGTTTGTAACTCGCTACACACAAGTAAAGCTGCTGGACTGAACGGATTAAAAATCTACAAGTCTCCCTGTTTGAATTTTCTTCGCAACAGAAATCCCAAAATGCTTCTTTGGTAATTAAATTTCTTGATGTTACAAACAGTTATTTGTAAAAGGAGTTACACACTATATCGGGTAACCGTCATGAAAAATGCAAAATTAATGCAATAAAACTCGATGCTGAGAAATTTGAAGGGGAAAAAGAAAAGGTTCTAATGATAACAAGTTCGCCATAACAAGTGCAGAGAGGACTAAGCGAAGTCGTGAATTTTGCGATTACTAGAAAGTTATCGAAACCTATTCGAGTAGAATAATTATTTTCAGTTTCACATCACTGATGTAATATGGATAAAAAATTTAAGTTAAAACATGCTTTTTAGTTATATGTAGATTTATGTTATGTAACCGTACGACCCGACGCGAACGGTGACGATGAAAATAATATTAATTTTACCAGTTTAATGTCAGTCAAGGCAGAATCGACGACTGATGCGAGCGCATACCTGCATCGGGGCCACGGGCGAGCTGAGAGGGGCTTGGGTCTCTTTTTGTTTTTTTTTACGACGCTCATCCGGTCCGGCGGCGAGGGGCGCGGAGCCGACAAGGGGCAGCGGGGAAGTAAGAAGGGTTGCTTTGTCTATTTGGCGGCGCGAGCGTCAAAGCGAATGACCACCCACTCCACGTTTATGACCAAACGTATTTTTTCACACGGGCCGCGGAGAAAGTAGGCCAACGAATTTTTCCAGAGCCGCGAGAAAAGACGCTTGCCGGCCAACCGACACCAAAGCCAACGGATATTTTTTTGTACGCGACGCGTGCGGACATTGGTCGGAGGTTCGCCCCGCCACTCCGCCAAAATTTCAATTTCATGCAATCAGGGCGACTTGGAAATGTAATGGTGGGGGCATGAGAGCTCTCGTCACGACGGGAAAGCTACGGGGCAAAAACTTAGACGAAAGACATCGGAGAGGGAGGTCGATTTTACTTCTGAGGTAGACGCCGAACGTAACACTTCGATGAGCTAGACTTCGAAAGTAACGCCACGAAAGAACACTCAGTTCTAAATTCACGAGAGTTCGTTTCTGCGTGAACTCTGCGAGCCGACACTGCTCGTCGAGCTTCGCGAGACGCATTCGCTAACCAGTTTGCATGAAGGGTTTGTACTCGCCATAGTTAGCGGGCAGTTATCCGCGACTTGTCGAACGCGACTTGTTACCGACGCAATGACCGGTAATAATCGGAGTTGCACGCCCTACGCGTCTGCATCATTCGCCTAAGTTAATTGCGAGGCGAAAGTTTCGAGGAAGAGGGGCACGCGCCGCGGCTGTCATTCATGACACCATCCCGGGTGCCTGGACGCGATCATTGCTGGGTGCTTTGACCTGCTGGCGGTGGCCACGGAGCAGCTGAGGGGACGGCCGACTTCAGGACAAAGGCGAGGGAGCGCCCTCTCCACTTTACCTCCCTGGGAGCCGACGCCAGCTGAGAGGCAGATCCTTCAAACACCAAGAATGGTAATGTTGTTACCGCAATAATGCGGAAGGACTGAGACTCCAAGAGAAAAGGGGTTCATTACGCCTTCAGCGTAAAAGTGTGAAAGAAAAATCCAGCGGCATAAACTCATAATTGTTTTGTAATTAATTTTGCTTGGGTATGGCAACCAACAATTGTCAGATAATAGAAATTAAGCCGCCAGTATCACATAATGTAGAATCATTGTAAAATTTCATCATTCGTCTCACATTTTATTAGATTAAATGATTATTGTTAAATCTCTGTAAAAAAATTCATCATCATTCATCTCATATTTTTTATAATTAAATGGTTCTTGTTAAATTTAAATGTTGTGTTGTGTGTGTGTTATAAGAACCTCTCACCGGTCCTACCACCGAAAAGCAGCAGTTCAAAAAGGGGGGTAGATTACAGTTATTAAGTTCTAATTTTTTGAAAAAAATGATAATATCCTAGAAATTTCTATACCCTAACTGAGAACTTCTCAATTAACTGTTCATTGCAAATATTAAATTAAAAGTTTACGGCCTTCTAAATATTTCTCTTTTTACTCCATTGGTTTAATCGGCGGTCTTTGTGCCCAGCTACTCCAAACGCCTACGGTCTTGTCTTCTGTATAACTTACCACTGATTTCTGTAACGCGGGTCCGCCTCGTAATCGTAGTGAATCGAATCATTGTGGCTTCATGAGGGTGTATTTGCATGGTCGCGTTGCCGGGTGGCAAAGATGAGGAAACTGGGCTGTGACGGCGACGTGGGAAGAGCACGAAGTAAATAAGGACTATCCGCGCAGATGCAAGGGAGGCTTTGGCGCGCGGCGGCTTGACTGGGAGAGGGGGCGAAACCAGAGAGTGAACGAGTGAATATTTAGTTTTCGGCCGCGTCAACGTTTTGGGTCTTTAGTCCCATGAGCGCATTGCATGGGAGAGGACGGGGTTTCTCCTCCCTGCAACAAAAGGTCCGGCACTGACCTACACGTCAAGTGCCGGGGTTTTCCTCCCTCCGGTATCTCCCCCTTCACCCAACAGATCACCGCCCCTGTCGGGACAAGCTGTAATCTCTCGGCTGGTCTCCGAAATGTGTGGTCGTGTAGTACATGTAAGTGTACGTGTATGTGTAAGGGGAAGAAGAAAGAGAAATCGCCCGATCCTTGCCCGTTTAAGATAATATTCTAACGTATGCCTAGCATTAATCGTAAAACTACCGGTTAGAGGAGCTGGTCACTACAAATTTCTCTCGTTCAAGGCTGAATTCGACCTAACTACGTTGCTAGTGTTGTAATGTCCTAACGTCATGATTCGAACCCTAAGACCATCCTGTGAGAGACGCTGCAGCGGCAATGGGAACGGAGTGAGGGTGGAGCCTAACGGATGGTGCCAAAAAATGCAGAGGAAGGAGGAGACGTTGGAACGGGGACGTTGGAAGGGGATGCTGGAACGGGGACGTTGGAACGGGGACGTTGGAACGGGGACGTTGGAACGGGGACGTTGGAACGGGGACGTTGGAACGGGGACGTTGGAACGGGGACGTTGGAACGGGGACGTTGGAACGGGGACGTTGGAACGGGGACGTTGGAACGGGGACGTTGGAACGGGGACGTTGGAACGGGGACGTTGGAACGGGGACGTTGGAACGGGGACGTTGGAACGGGGACGTTGGAACGGGGACGTTGGAACGGGGACGTTGGAACGGGGACGTTGGAACGGGGACGTTGGAACGGGGACGTTGGAACGGGGACGTTGGAACGGGGACGGTGGAACGGGGACGGTGGAACGGGGACGGTGGAACGGGGACGGTGGATCGGGGACGGTGGATCGGGGACGGTGGATCGGGGACGGTGGATCGGGGACGGTGGATCGGGGACGGTGGATCGGGGACGGTGGATCGGGGACTGTGGAACGGGGCGGGGCGGTGCGAGCAGTCGCGGTCGCGTAGCGGTCGAGCGGGCCGGGCGTTTCAATTAGCCGCGAGCCGTCGGTTCGTGACCCGCCGACAAAACGCCGCCTTATCTGCGCCGGCCGCCTCGGCCGCCCTCGGCCGCGCCCCTAACGAGCGCCTTGTTCCCCCGGAAGCAGATTGGCGTCGCTGGCGCGGGGGGCGGGGGCTTGGGGGCTCTGCAGCCCTCGACTGCCGAAGCGGCGCGCGCCCTTGCCCCCCCCCGCCAATCACAAGCTGTTTGTCTCCTTGCCGAAAATATCACCCTCAAAAATGCTTCAGTGAGTTTTGTTTTCCCTTTGTGAAGTGCAATGGTATAACCCGACCAAACGAAGTGTAGGACTGAAGAGGGAACGGCGCATCTGAGAACTAACAACGACGACAGTTGCGTCGCGCATTATCACCGGGTCGGTATAGTTCTGGTGCATTTGGCGTTTGTTTCAAATAATGAAACATTTTTGCATGACATGGTGCGTAATGCTAATTAATCAGTTTTTCAAGTAATTTTCGTTAGAAACATTACTTAAAACACACAGAGTGCACTTAAAACAATTGACTGCACGTATTAACGATTTGAAACGCATATCCATTACGTTGTATTTTATGGGAATCTGGAAGTTAAAGAAAAAAATCCTGGATGTTTTTTATTCAATTGAATAATTTAATGTATTCCTGCTTTAGAATTTGTTGTGTAGAATGACTGGAATATGTGATTGCTTTTAGGAACTCAAAAAACTTTCGTTCTTTGTATGGTTATCAGTATTATTAATATAATTATCGAACACGTCGCCATTTTCCATGCTTTTAAATGGACTGTCTTGGGTATTGTTTAACCGAAGGTGACATTACAAGAGGGCCATGTATACGTCTTAAGACGTTGGTCTAGATCTATGTTTCAGTTTTCAATTCTACTGAGTTTAGGATTCAGCACATGATTAGAATTATGTAAAATCAAATTAGAAGTATATGGTCATTCAATTTTAATGATTTTGTTGGAATTTGATGTAACATTTAGGTTTGTGAAATTCTATCAGTTCTGTCGAATCTTTCGGGCACGATCATTGCTGTGTTCGTTAGTCTCGTATTTTTTATTTCGGGAGGTGGTGGTGGTTCCTTTCTCTCTGGATTGTGAGATCTGGCGCCGACATACAAGTCGGCTTGCGTCGTATCTCCCCCTCCAGTAATCTATCAGCGGAACATCGCCCCAGACGGAACATGATCACATCAAGTGTGTGTGAGGGGAAGGAATAAAATAAAAGGAAGGAAAGATCGCGCTTGCGGGGCGCAGACCGAGGTCTGGAGCCACTTTTGTTAGAGTGCTGCTACAGAATTCGCCTGGTATTGATCGGAGAAATCGCGGAGAGCTACCGATCAGAGCAGCCGAGTGCTATTATTCTTCTCCAGACAGCGGACTAGCTATTTATACAGTGACGTAAATCAGACACCATCGGGACTCGAATTCTAGTACCCTCCTGGTATGAGTCACTTCAGATACAGCGGCAACACTGGCTCTGAGCTAAACTCAACCAGTGCTACATTTCAACACAAATATACGGGCTAAAGCAAATATACATTAATATCTGCATACTGAAATAATCTAAATTGTTGAGTTGGAACTTCAAAATCTTTCCACTTGCTAGGAATTCAATATATTTCAAGAGAAAAGTAGATTAAAAATTAACTTTCTTTGAGAACCATTCAGTGAAATCTGTCGTGAAAAGAAAGACCTCTCATGAAAAGTAACCTCAGCTCCAAATTGCTCGTCGCCAGAATACAGGAAATGAGAGGATGACTTAATCGCTTGTAAAATTCTTGTTCTTGGAGACATTAGTTTTCGACAACATTAAAGAGCATTGTCTCTGACAACCTCGTGGTTTAAAGTTCAAATTCAGATCACCGTGTCTTTAATATTTCTACGACATTTTTAAACATTTATGAAAATTACCTTGATATTTATGTTGCAAATTAATACAGTTTCTCTAAGAGAGATTTGTTTCGATTTTCAATAAAGTATGACTAGGATTAAATACGATTAATTATAATCCAAATATTGAAAACCTACGGAAATGATATAGTGGTGTTTATTATTCAAAATTAGTTACAAAGTTCACGCGAAGTGGAAAATTGTGTGCTAACATTCGTGTACGAATGGTTCAGCATGTTGATTACGTTGAAATTTCGCTGCATATTTAGGTGGAGAGACAAATTCCACTAGGTTGATTTAATTGAGCTTTAACTTTTTTATCTTTATTAAACCTGAAAATGAAATGGCAAATATTTTATAGTAGTTAAAAAACAAAAAGTTGGTAGCAATTACTCGTCTTTGGAAGTTAACAATTTTATACGATTTTTAGTTTTCTTTACCCAACGCATATATATTACTACTACGATTACTGCAATCCGCGGCAAATTTTACGGTGCAACACTCGGTTACATCGTGCCTTGAAACGAGACTTTCTGGACTCTAAAAACTCCATGATTTCAAATTATGTATCTGAGGATGTGATTTCAAAAAATAAGAGAATTTTTCGTAAACCTCTTGTTACATTTTTAAAGGTTTATCTCTGCTGAGTACCCCCACACCGTGACTCAGGTTGTGAATAACTTGGAAAATCCCGAAATCTATGTGGAATTGATCGATTGATTGATGTTACCGGGCGCATCAACTGCTGCCATTAGTCCCGTAAGTGTATGGGATGTTTTCCCCGGAGGTGGCTTTGGTCTTCCCCCGCTGAATGATGAGGCAGCAATCTACACGGCGCCTTGCGGGGTTGCCTCATCCACTCATCCAGGTATCTCCCACCCACGGGGTACCGCCCCAGCCGGCACGAGTTCTAAGCTCCCAGCTGGTCTCTTGTCATGAGTGGTAGTGTAGTGCATATAGGTGAAAGAATTTGCTAGTAAGGGGTGAGTATAAGTAAAGCAAAAGAAAGCGAAGATCGTGCGCGTTCTGCTACCCCCGTTTAGTACTGCGTTCCGTTAGAGTACTGCTTCGGCATTCGCCTGATGTTGATCGGAGAAACAGAAAACTCCTAATCAGAGCAGCCGGCTGATAGAATTCTCCTCCCGATAGCGACTCAACACGTCCTACCTATCTAGTTAGTGACAAAAATCGTGACTTCGTTGGCATTCGAACTCGAGGACCTCCCAGTCAGAGGCACTGCAGTGACATCAATTCATGCCCTGAGCCACTTCAGCCGGTACGTAAATTTAAGTTGAATATTTATTACAAAGTGACATTTAATCATAAGGGTCGAAGGGTTTATTTTATTTATTTTCTTCTAGCATTTATAGAATGTACGTTTAATACATGTATAATACTGGGTCTATTTATTTAAAGAAAATACAGTAAAAAGTTAAATATCGTTTGAGATGGGAAAAGATACATTTAATGTTCAGAAGCAAAAACAAATAATTTCAGAATATGCTTAATAGATGAAGGAAAACTGAAAGAAATGAAAATGGTGGGAACAGATGCCATTGACATACAAGCTTATTACAATATTACAGACAGTTTCAGTGTTTTAAAATGATACTGTTCCAAGCATAAGTCATTCATTAGTACCGTATGCTATCAAGTATATTCAGGAACTTACGTGCTAAGTGAAATTCCAGTATAAAAGCATTTTCACTTTCAAACAATGATTTACAAAGTGCGGAAGGTTCGCACTGATGCAACAAAATTGTATTACAACAGCAGATTTGTTCCGAAACTACTTAGTTCATTTCTGCACCAGTCCTGCGTTGTTTAAATTTTTCAACAAACTTATATATTACTAGTATACATTATGTTACTTTAGTGATATTCAAGGAGTTTCGATTTTGGAGAAAACATGTGAAAGTTCCCAAGTTATTTAATTTGTTACTTCCTATTTAATATTGTATGTTAATGAAATTGTGCACGTGCGAATAAATCCTCACGTGCACTGATTCATTAGCATAATATATTACTATCCTTTCTCTCTGCTTTTCCCACATGTTCAATGTAGTACATAACATTATAAATACTTGATGACATCCACAATGCCGCCATAATAATATAACTAACACGAGGCAAACACAACACCCCGAGAATTGAAATGTTTTGTTTGTGGAGTTGAAAAGATAAAAACATTCGACACACAGTCGTCACGTAAAGAGGCGTCGAGATTTCAGTGCATTGGGAAACAATAGCTGTAGGACAGGCAATAGCTGTAACGCAGGAGGCCTCAAAATATTATTAGCTTACATATAACTGAGAAAAAATAGGAATCAGAGAAGGGTGAAAATTTCCATTCCACTCGGTACTGAAGATTATGATACAATTTAGACAAAAAATCTAAAATTATAGAGACTGTTGATATCAGGTTATTTCGCAAAATTTTAGCATCTTTTCATTTCTATACAGGGAGTGAGTCGTCTCAAGTACAATAAAACACACCTGCCCCTCTTGTATAACGAGATGAATAAATGTTCATAATAACATTTGTCATTTTCACAGCTGTTAAACTCTTCGCTGATGCCCAGGTGTTTGTCAACAATTATATTGTTTCACAGCATTTCAACGCATCTCCGTATCAGTCATAGTAAGTGCTTCATATGACTTCTAATGAAGTTTTTCGAAATCACAAAAGATTCCTGTGAAAAAGAGCTTCAATTTTCGCCTTTACAGTAGCGCTAAACACCATTTTGCACTAAAGGCCTTAGCGCTCTACTGCTTATTTTGAAACATGATGCATTTGTAACGATGCAGAAAATTGTATACTGAAATGGTTTCATTATTATTAAATGTATTTTATTGATACTATCACAGAATTGAATACCATATTTCCAAATAAGTTTGAATATCTACTTATAAAATAAATCATGTAAATATTTACTAATAAATAAATTGTGCCAATTATTACGCCTCTGGGGGAATAAATAACTTTAACCGATAATAAATGTTCTGCTACTCTATCTCCAGTTGAGACTATGTACTCACCAGCGTGTGATTGGTGACGAGGAGAGACACTGAGTCGTTGGTGGTATCCAGCACGGCTAAACTGCCGTCATCAGCCTGAGAACATAACGATGAGTAAATTTACATCTAATCTATCGAAGCATTGACAAAAAGCAAACGTTTCCAGTCGGTTGCATCTTGAGATAAATACGTTAACGGTTGACTGAAATTGAATCTTTCGCGAGGGAAAGAGAGAAAGAGAGATGAAACAGTAGCGGAGAAATGAGACAGCCCGAGGGTTCTTCGGAAGTTCGCAAAAGACATCTCTCTCCGTCTAACCTTTCTCATACAAAACTGTCCAAAGAGGTAACATTCCAAAAAGGATTAAGAAACTTCGCCCGCTTCTGAGTAAAGACTCCACCTGGCACCCCATCATGACAAGGAGTTATTCTTCCAGCGCTATTCTGCACATTTTAATCTGAGAGAAACAAGAGTATTTTGGCAATTTAATACCATCAGTGAGAAGTGCAAGCGGTTAGGTTCTGAGTCTTCTCTTTGAAAACTGCCATTGTAATTTACAAAAGACTTTAAGGACATTATCCTGCACCAAACTTCATTCTGTAGACTGCATTCAGTCTCACTTCTGGTGGAGTCTACTGATAATGAGACGAATGGGTCCTACTTCCCCCGGTCTCTTGTGGTAATGCTGAATGAAATGCAATTATTGTATACAGTACCAATTATCAAAGGAAAGAATACTTTAGTTTGGTCTTTCAACGTATGAAATAAATTATAATGGAATTACTTTTATTATATTGAGGAATTATTAAATATTATAAATATTTGTTTTTATAGTTAACTTAGTTTAACATTTTTTAGCTTATTGAAGGATGTAAAACAGATATATATGTTATTCATAATAATAGACAGTAATGCAATGATTTCCTGTAAGTAAAATAGATTTTCGATATATTCACTCCCCTTTTCGTAACTTTCAAATTGTCTCACTCAAATTGTTTCCAAACCTTCCAGGAATTAATCATGCTATCAATTGAGTGACAATTATGTTGTGAGTACTTTTCAACGTATTGTCCCCATACTAGAATACTAAGACATTTAAAGCAATGTTAAAGTGTTCGTTTCCAAATTTTCTGCACTGAACGTAAATTACGAAAAGTCTTAATTTAATTTAGTTTATAAAACGACAGAAATACTGAAAATATATGTTTTTCCGTAAACTAATTATCACAAATAACTAATGTAAACTTCACAGAGTATGAACTTAAAACGAGATATCTTCTGTATTTAACATAGGACGTGAACTAAGGAAACCATTTTTGAAATTGCTGATCAAGATATAGCATCGTTTCCATTTTTTAGTAACATATATTTTTTGCATATTAACAATGCTCTTATTGGGGGATAAATAACATTATCAGTGTCAATAACGGTGAATTTCTGGGAATTAGGCTTTCAAGATAAATTAATGTAAAATTACCAACAAAATTAAATTAATGTTATAGATATTTTAAAAGCTCTTGAGGTGGTCGACGATATTCATGACGCATATGTAGATAGAGAGACAGACAGACAGACAGACAGAGTTAAAAGTGTTCGTTACCAAATTTGCTACACTAAACGTAATTTGTGGAAAATTTTGGTAAAATTTAGTTTATAAAACTTCGGTAATATTCAAAATATAAAAGTTTTGCCTTAAATGCATGATCACAAAAAACTATTGCAAACTTCACGAAGTGTACATTTATAGACAGAAACAGAAAGATGCAGAGAAAGAAGAGACAGTGAGAGAAGAGAGAGACTAGCAGAGACAGACTGAGGGAGACAGACAGAGAGAGGTGTGATTATAAGTAGTGCTATTTGATAGTGTTTTGGACAGGACGTTGTGTCGTTAAAGATATAAAAAACTATTTTGAAAAAGAATAAATACGTTTAGAGAACATACATAATTTTTAAACCCCATTATTGAATTGGCACTCCTCACACACTGATTTGAAAACAAACACCTGATTCTAATTTACGCGCCTAGTTTCCTTTTCTTGTTGCCAAAACAACAGCGATCGCTTCGCTCGTCGGAGGCGCACCTGGAACACGAAGTGCGTGGGCGTGACCCACGCCGGCGGCAGGCGCTTGGGAGAGAGCTCCCCGCCCAGGTACTCGCCCAGCTTCATCCGCCGCCCGCTCCAGTACAGCAGCTCGTCCACGTAGCCCAGCATGTAGATGGCGGTGACGATGCCCGCGATCACCAGCCCGATCACGAGCAGGGACAGCACGATGCTGCGCCAGTTGTTGCCATCGCCGGGACCCGGGTACACCAAGTCCTACGGCACATAGAGTTACCTCTTTCAATGATGTCTCTGCCAGGTCGTGTCGAAAAACATGGTCTCCTATATTATTTCAGTAGTATACCTTTGAAATCTCGAAATGGATTTTCCGCAGCATTACAAAACATTCTCCACACTACGTATGATACTCAGTAGATACGTACTACGTTAGAGTATATGCAGGAAGTAATATTGTGTGCTGATGCAACACGCAACATGTTGCAACACACTACTATCGTGCATAATTCAGAAGAGATGAATTTTAGAGACTCCAAATAAGATTTTCGTGTCCCCTAGAGACTAGATTTGTTTCTATGCTCTACTGTACAAATCGAGACTTTTTTACATCTTTTATTCCAAACTTAGTGTTTCTTCGAAAGATACTCCACTCCTTATTTGCATTAGTGTACCTGAAAACCATATTATTAGTAACTGTAATAATAATTTTCGCATACGCACGATATTAGTTTTTACAGGAATTCGTAGCGATCGTGTTATTTTTCACTTGACATAAGTGATCTGCCACAAAAAAACAAAGGCACACTGGAGACAGTATATTTGGAGGACTGTGCTGTGTTGGGGATGGAAATCACGAGATCAGTTTCTCTTGAATTTCGCAGCTATGAGGGAAGGGGGGAACGCCCAATAATCCCCCTGTCGGTTCGACACTCATGTGGATTTAAAATAATTTGCTACAATAAAACATAAAATTATCTATGTTACAGCTGATCCTAAAGGCAAATACTTCATTTAAAACTATAAATTGTTATTCAAGAATGGAATGTAAAAATAACTAGTGGTGCTAACACCGCACGTACTTTCTCCCGTAATATCAGGCATAATTACGAGAAAAGTACTCAAATTTTGGAAATATTGTACATGACGTTATTTTGAAATCCATCGTTAAGGAACATATTGTATCTTTAATATTTTAGTTGTAGGAAGATTCGGAAAAAATGTTGAACTTTTGCAATTTTCGAAAAATTTTTTCAACGAACATGAGACATGCACAATTTTCTTCAATGTCCTTCACACTATCCTACAACAAAATTTAATAAAAAACGATGGAGCCTTTTTTTTGAAAATTTTGGAAATGGGTCTTGGGCTTCATGTTCCCTCCAGAATTAAAATATCGGTTTCAAATTCCAGTCAGATCCACCAGTCAGATCGATTGAGAAATATCAATTTTGGAGAAAATAGGCTGAACGGTCTAGCGGCTAGAGTTGTTCCCAGACAGACACAGACCGACAAACGGACAAACGGACGGACGGACAGACGGATGGACGGACGGAAAGACAGATTTTTCGATGTGAAGGACTTACAAAACATGGATTATGGATACACCACATGCTACAGGACTTTTTCTTCTAAATTTAGCAACTGGATTTATCCACTTTTTCGCTACCAGGGCCCTGTAATACGACATTTTCTGCCGAAATTCGCTTCTCTACTCGGTAGCGAAAAAGTAAAAATTCAACAAACCATTACTATAAAAATTACAGAGTTAAAGTGTTCTTTCACGTTCACAAATGTACGAAATGTTTGCAAGGGTTCAGGTAGCTTTTTCTTATTAAACGATTCAGTTTTTATTCTATTCATCTATGATTTGTTGACAATTTCCTTCACCTCGTCCTTCATTCAGTTCGTCACAACATTTCTTTACACGCCCCATACAAATTATTCGAATAACATTCATTGTACGCCCCGAATGTAGCTTTTTTCCATTTACTGAAAATACATACTGCAGATCACGTACAACATGAAGACGCTTCAGCGCAATCTCGCAAAAGTCAGAACCGTTCTGTTCTCCGCGCCCAATACCCTCGGGCAAATACGGCCATCATTTCTTGCGGACAGTAATTCCTCAAAATCGTCCCGTGGGAGCTCTCGTAAGGGTTGACCTATTCCCAGCAGTGCGGTCGGCCAGCTGGCCGGCGGGCGCGGCGTTTTGATCGGAGGCAGAGGCCGTGGGTGAGGGTGGGGGTGGTAGGGGGTGAGGTGACCCGGGGCGGGGCTCGTGGGCACGTGCTGCCGGAGGCGCTACGCGCTGACGCGGCCCGCACCGGCGCATGAATATCCCATGAGGCGACGCGCGATGCGCGACGCGGCAGGCGCTTCAGCCACGCCCCCTGCCCCGCCCATTGCCCCGCCCATTGCCCCGCCCACGCTCGCCCCCGCCCCACCCCACCTCACTCGCCCCGCCCCACCCCACCTCACTCGCCCCGCCCCTCCTCGCCCGCCGCGCGCCTCCTCGCTCCACTCCGTCCCCGCCACCGCCCCTCTTCGCCCCGCCCCGCCTCTCCTTATTCCGCCCGCCACGCCTTCCATCCGCGCCCCCGCCTCTGCCCTTTTCTCCGCCTTCGCCGCGCCACCACACTCGCTCCCGTCCTACGCCCCCGCTCCCCTCCGCCCCCGCCCCTACTATTTTCTCTGCCCCAGCCGCGCCCCCACCCTTGCCCCCGCTCCCCTCCGCCCGCGCCCGCGCGACCGCTCCGCGACCCAACCCACCTCCGCACGACTTTCAATCTATTCTCCCTCGTGCCCGTCCGTCGCCCTCCCGCTCGCTCACCTTATGGCACTTTCCTAGCAGCTGCTGGAATGCTTCTTCTCCTTCTCTGTCGTCACGACACTCTCCTCCCGTTCACTTCTCTTTCTCCTGACCTCTCTATTTGGAGAGCGAACGTTTCATTGGGAAAATAAGACTACTTTCCTTGATCTTCACTTGCTGTCCTATCGTTTGATCTGTTCTACTTAGGAGAAGGTAAAACTATATGCAATAACGCGCGTCTCTTCCAGCTCTCCTCTCCGAGACCTCTTCCAATCTATCCCGCCAATTGCATTCTGCCCTCATTTTCATTTCAATGTCCTTCCTCACACAGTCCATAATTCATGCACTTATTTTGAGATCCACTCTTCGCTTATCTCCGCCACTTTTCTCCCCCTCTCATCTCCAAATCCGCGTTTATACACAGACAGTTTCTCTGCTTTCGAACAGCCCCATTTCGTCTGGCTACATCCCTCCTCGTTTAGCCCTCTCCGCTGTTCTCCTCGTTTCTCGCTCACAGCGAGCCCGTCCTACCCAATCCATCTCAACGTGTCTTCGTCGAGCCCCCCTCGGTCACGGTCGCTCCCCGCCCCGTCCCCGCCCCGCCCCGCCGGGCGACCCGCCCACGAATCTCATTGCCGAGGGAGATTCCTCCGGCGGCGGCAGCGCGAGAGCTAATATTTGAAGGAAAATACAATCTTTCTCAAAGACTCATTCCATTCCGAGCTGCCTCTCGCGGTGGCGAAGACGGAGTTTGCGCTCATTATTTCTTCTTATTTAGCGCTCCCGCACCCGCACCCGCCGGCACCTTCCGCCTTGTCCCGCCCCGCCCCCCCCCCCACGCCCCACCGCTTTCCCTCACATCTCCCCACCCCCCACCACTCCCCGCGCCACACAGCCGCTTAAACGACATCAATTGCACGAGTTCGCGTTTTCTCCGATTTTGATATGATATAAACGATGATATATTATGAATAGGGAGCGAATTTTATTGAAATGTCATTTTGTTTCTTTTACTTTAGAATAATGCCGTTTAGTGTACAAATTCATTTTATGTTATGGCAAAACCAAATGACTCATTTTTATAGATATTTTTGTTTTGCATTTTTCGTCGATTTCGACTAAAAAGTAATTTTTTACCTTTTTACGTCATTTTAATGCATTTTTCGGTGATTTCATCAATTTTAATATCATTTTAATGGTGCTTACCTCAAACAATATTTACGAGCTGCAACAAATGTTCACAACAGAATTCCTGAATAGCCTGTTGGATTTCTTCGCTCGTATATTGTAATGCCAGCAGTTGTGAGGACTATGTAATCTAAGGTTCCTGTGACGTCTATCGGTGCCATTATCACTTCGGCCGATTTCGCGATAAAAAAAGGCAGAGATTTTCTTTTCATGAACAGTCCAAACCAAACGTTTGCTAACTTGAGTTCACTTAAACAAAAGGAAGAAGTCTCGATTGCATCAGCAATATATACAACAGCTTCAGTTGTTCACGTCAAGTAGTTTTGATCAAATTTTTTACGTCAGTTTTCTTTGTAGAGCATTTTTGAAACATTTTAAGAGCATTTTATTGATCATTTTTGGAAATGTTTGTGTCATCAAAATAATGATTGATGATAATTATGAATATGATATGAGTAAAATAAAATGACTAGGTTGTGCTTTTTGATGTATTTGTGTCATGTTTTCTGAAATGTGTTTTGGTCCTATTCGGTTGCTATTTTCGTGTGCCAGAGCAACTTGCTTGCAAATATTTTTGGTTTTCTCATAAATTCCTTAAGAAGTAGTATCCTTTTTTGAAGTTGTTGAAAGTTGTATTATTTGACCAGTGAGATATCGATTATTTTTCAGTCTCAAATTATGCCGAATTTTAGCCCTTGTTGTTGTGCGCAGCATGATTGATTGTTCGTGATTCCGGGCACGTCAACTACACAGGTCATTGGTCCCGTAAGTAGCAGTGCATGTTTTGCATCGGAAGGTAGCGGTGATGTTTTCCCCGCTGAATGGCGAGATCCGGCGGCGACCTACCGTCGACTAGCGAGTTTTTCCCCTCAACTAGGTATCTCCCACCAGTGGGGCACCGCCCCAGCCGGGACAAGCTCCAAGCTCGCGACTGGTCTCCTGGCATGTGTGGTAGTGTAGTGCATGTTAGTGTAACTGTGTGTGTAAGGGGTGAGGATAGGACAAGGAAGAGGAAGGAACGATCGCGCGCGGTCCATGACCAGTTTGTTAGGATACTGCTCCGGCATGCACCTGGTGTTGATCGGAAAAAAACACGGAAAACTACCGATCAGAGCAGCTGGCTGCTAGAACTCTCCTCCAGAAAGCGACTGAATTCGACCTAGCTGAAAAGCTAGTGTCGAAAATCCTGCCGCCGTCGGGTCTCGAACCTAGGGCGTCCCGGTCAGAGAGACTGCAGTGACATCAGTTGATGCACTGAGCCATCTCTCCCGGTGTGGGCAGTCTGGAAGCAGTCGTTTTAGTCCAAACTATGTTTCTCTACTTTGTGTGAACCGTTTATTACTTTTCTATATGAATACTCAATTGTTTTAAACAATTTAGGATATTTGATAAAGAGGGAGAGATATGGGAAATGGTAGTGGTATTTATAAACTGTTAAAAAACGATTCCCATTTTCATTCATATACACTTAAAAAATGTGCAATGTGTTATAGTACTGTCAATTTTTTTTCTGAAACCGTTTGTAGGTCTCTCCATTTGGAGCCAGTGCGTGCCACCTGCAAACCACCTCTCCTCTCTCCGTTCCTATCCACCCCCCTGCTCCCAGCCTCGCTCCTGTTCGCCTCTTACAGACTCCTTTCCTGTATACTCATTTTCTGTGCGCCTCACTTTTGTCTGCCTGACACTTGTCCGTCCCGCTCCTGTCCGTCCCGTCTCAGTCCGGCCCGTCTCTGTCCGTCCCGCCCCTGTCCGTCCCGTCCCTGTCCGTCCCGCCCCAGTCCATCCCGTCCCGCCCCTGTCCGTCCCGCCCCTGTCCGTCCCACTTCTGTCCGTCCCGCCCCTGTCCGTCCCGCTCCTGTTCGTCCCGCCCCTGTCCGTCCCGCCCCTGTCCGTCCCGCCCCTGTCCGTCCCGCTCCTGTCCGTCCCGCCCCTGTCCGTCCCGCTCCTGTCCGTCCCGCTCCTGTCCGTCCCGCTCCTGTCCGTCCCGCTCCTGTCCGTCCCGCTCCTGTCCGTCCCGCCCCTGTCCGTCCCGCCCCTGTCCGTCCCGCCCCTGTCCGTCCCGCCCCTGTCCGTCCCGCCCCTGTCCGTCCCGCCCCTGTCCGTCCCGCCCCTGTCCGTCCCGCCCCTGTCCGTCCCGCCCCTGTCCGTCCCGCTCCTGTCCGTCCCGCTCCTGTCCGTCCCGCCCCTGTCCGTCCCGCCCCTGTCCGTCCCGCTTCTGTCCGTCCCGCTCCTGTCCGTCCCGCCCCTGTCCGTCCCGCCCCTGTCCGTCCCGCCCCTGTCCGTCCCGCCCCTGTCCGTCCCGCCCCTGTCCGTCCCGCCCCTGTCCGTCCCGCTCCTGTCCGTCCCGCCCCTGTCCGTCCCGCTCCTGTCCGTCCCGCTCCTGTCCGTCCCGCTCCTGTCCGTCCCGCTCCTGTCCGTCCCGCTCCTGTCCGTCCCGCTCCTGTCCGTCCCGCTTCTGTCCGTCCCGCCCCTGTCCGTCCCGCCCCTGTCCGTCCCGCCCCTGTCCGTCCCGCCCCTGTCCGTCCCGCCCCTGTCCGTCCCGCCCCTGTCCGTCCCGCCCCTGTCCGTCCCGCTCCTGTCCGTCCCGCTCCTGTCCGTCCCGCTCCTGTCCGTCCCGCTCCTGTCCGTCCCGCCCCTGTCCGTCCCGCCCCTGTCCGTCCCGCTCCTGTCCGTCCCGCCCCTGTCCGTCCCGCCCTGTCCGTCCCGCTCCTGTCCGTCCCGCTCCTGTCCGTCCCGCTCCTGTCCGTCCCGCTCCTGTCCGTCCCGCTCCTGTCCGTCCCGCTCCTGTCCGTCCCGCCCCTGTCCGTCCCGCCCCTGTCCGTCCCGCCCCTGTCCGTCCCGCCCCTGTCCGTCCCGCCCCTGTCCGTCCCGCCCCTGTCCGTCCCGCCCCTGTCCGTCCCGCCCCTGTCCGTCCCGCCCCTGTCCGTCCCGCCCCTGTCCGTCCCGCCCCTGTCCGTCCCGCCCCTGTCCGTCCCGCCCCTGTCCGTCCCGCCCCTGTCCGTCCCGCCCCTGTCCGTCCCGCCCCTGTCCGTCCCGCTCCTGTCCGTCCCGCTAAAATCCACTCCATGCCGACCGTCCCCGCTCCTGACGGCCCCGCCCCGTTCCGCTCCCCCGCGCGCGCAGATTGCGTCCGAAGTGGAGCGGCGGCGTCGGTCGCGTCGCGTTCCTCATGACTCGATGCATGAGGCGGCGCGATGACGAGCGGCGGAGGGGAGGATGATGGCGGTGCCCTGCGCTGCGAGGGGCGAAGGGCCTCGTGAGAGCCACTGGCCGGCGCTGATACGAAGCAGAAAGGGGCTGGCGAGACCTCAGGGGGGGTAGGAGAACAGCAAAGGCGCTCACTCATTGCAAGGGGAAGCTCTTCTCAAAGCACTTATTGGTATTACGACAGTTTTCTTCGTTTCTTTGAGTTATCAATATTGATTTTCATCGGGTAATGATGTTTTGAGTAAATGTCTATGTATCTATCTATATATCTATCTAATCTATCTATTTATCTTTCTATCTATCTATCTGTATATCTTATATGTGTGTGTGTGTGTCTATATATTAGTTTCTGGGAGTAAATAAATACGATGAAATTAATAATGATAAAATAAATAAATTTAAAGGATTATTGAAGAATTATTTTAAAAAATAATTTGCTTTCCTTCTCTTGTCAATGTGATTAGTGTGGTTGAAAAGATCACGTTCGCGGTCATTTAGTCTTTGTGTAAGTAAGTTGTAAGTGAACAATCATTTCAGGGTCTCAAATACTGTAAATTGAAGTATTTTTTAACTCTTCGTTTCCCGTTAAACATCATCAAAAATTGGAAATAAAGAATTAAAAGCTATCTTCAGGAAAATTAAATGAGATTATTAACTTGTTCCAAACTGTACTGATAAGTAATTCAATTACACTAAAGTATTAAGCTTATCGAAATAGAATTTATTATGCAACTCAAAGGATTAGGTAATTGAAAAAATCTAAATGTGAAGAGAAATTACATTGAAATGTAATTAATAATCACTTGATATCAACATGTAACAAGAATTTAATATTTGAAATCAATGTATCTGATGACCTGTTCACATTCCATTATCTGTTGCACTGCTGCAAAACGAACATGACAAATGAGACCATCAATCGCTAATGAGGTGCGAGTGACAAAACGGAATGACAGTTAATTTATCTTTGTTTCAATGTTAAGTTTCAATGTTATGAACTGTGACTTAAACAAACTGCACAAACCAAATTAATGATGTATTTGGTACATTACATTCCGATAATTAAATATAAGAGAAGATCTCTAAATCTACATTTTTTCAATTTTTCGAGACATATTCATTTTATTGTTATTATCCCTACGCAGTTTTTCCCTCGTTGGTTTCGTGTTTCCGGGCGCGTCAACTGCTACGGTCATTAGTGTCGTAAGTGTAGTGCATTTTTATCATGGGAGATGGCAGTGAACTCCTCCTGATGCTTGGTGGGATCCGGGGTGGAACTTCACGTCGGGCTCTCTGGAGTTTTCCCAAACAGGTACCACTATTCCTACGGGCATCGCCCCAGCAGGAACAAATTCTACGTTCCTGACATATTTGATAGGGTAATGCATGTAAGTGTGAGTGTTTATAAGTAAAGAGTGACAACGAAGAGGAAGGAAATCTCGGCAATTAGGTTGACAAATAATTAGAAGAGTGTTCTTCACCCGGCTTCCAGTTCCCACAAACTACTTCTTCTCCTCCGCCAGTAGCGTGAAGTTCCCTCCACTGGTATTTCACGTTTCGCTCGTTCGATTCTTGAAGGCAAATTGCGCTTCTCGGCTTGCCACACGAGGCCAGAGGCATCGGATGCCTGGGGCCGGAGGCGCTAGCTGAGGCAGGGAGGGGGAACGGATACTGACGCTAATGGTGGGCGGGGCTGGTCGGGAGGACCGCACCTCCCCAACTCCCCCGCTACACCCAATGCCCCCGTCACGTTAAACCCCCTTATTGCCCCAGCTTCCCTTCAATACCCCCAAGGCACCCACCACCCTCAGCAGCCTCCCCGCCCCGTTTTCAGGTCGCCTCGATTATTCCCATATGATTCTCTGTGCTACTATTGCATCCACCCCCAGTTTTGCAACCCGGGGAATAGAACTCGCCACCCGGTACTTTCCCAGTACTGCTGCCCCCTTACCTCAAGACCCCTCACCACACACAACACCCCTTTCACGCTCATCCACCTCCCCACCTCAGCCATCAGCACCCCTATTGCCCCCACCGCCCTCAGCGCGCCCTCAATCCGACACGCCCCTGTCGCTCTTTCACGTCACTCCGCCATTTCCCACCCGTGTCGCATTGCCGCTATCGCGCCCACCACCAGTTTCGCAGCCCCTCTGAACTCGTCGCCCATCTTCCCCTCCTATTACGCAGTCCCTCTGGCGTTCCAAGCGCCTCGCTCTCGCCGACCTAGTCACTTTACGTTTCCGTCACTCGCACTACCCTCGACGCCCCCGCAGCATTTTCTATTGCGCAGAGCCGTCACCACCATGACCTGTTTCGCTGCCGCCATTACCTTCTATGCCAGCGCCGCCGCCCTCGCTGCTCCCCCCGCTGTCCCCACCCTCACCCCCCGTCTCCCACCACCACGCCCACCCCCACCCCTACCACGTCCGTCTGCCGCCCCCCTCTACCGCCCCCTCTGTCGCCCCCCTCTGCTGCCCCCCTCTGCCGCCCCCCTCTGCCCCCCCTCTGCCACCCCCTCTGCCGCCCCCTCTGCCGCCCCCTCTGCCCCCCCTCTGCCGCCCCCTCTGCCCCCACTGCCCCTCTGCCACCCTTTGCCCCCCTCTGCAGCCCCCTCTGCCACCTCCCTCTGCCGCCCCCTCTGCCCCCCCTCTGCCGCCCCCTCTCCCGCCCCCTCCCGACACCCCCGCGGCCTCTGCTTCCCCCGCCGCCCGCCGCCCGCCGCCCGCCACCCAGCCATCCCCGCGGTCCCGCCGCTCCCGCAGCCACCGCCTCCAACCACCATCGTCGTCCCTCCCTTTGCTGGCCCTGCCACCCCCGCTCTCGCCCCTTTATCCTCTACCACCCCGCCCCCTCTGCCGCCCCCGTCGCGCCGCGAGGGGCGTCGCTCTCCAAATTAGCCTCCTTGCGGGCTGCGGAAGCTCTTTCCCGATTGAAGCGCCGGTATTAGGGAGCGGCGCAGCGATTTATCATCGGCGGCCGCGCGCCGCTGCGCCGCTGTCCTGCCTGCCGCTCCCCGCCCGAAAACTTGCAAGTTGGCGCCCGGGGCTGCGCTATGCGGAGCGTGCGGACGGGGCGCGGGGAGCGGGGCGCGGGGAGCGGGGCGCGGGGAGCGGGGCGCGGGGAGCGGGGAGCGGGGAGCGGGGCGCGGGAGCGGGGCGCGGGGAACGGGGCGCGGGGAGCGGGGCGCGGGGAGCGGGGGCGCGGGGAGCGGGGCGCGGGGAGCGTGGCGCGGGGAGCGGGGCGCGGGGCGCGGGGGAGCGGTGCGCGGGACGCGGTGAGCGGGGAGCGGTGCGTGGGGAGCGGTGCGTGGGGAGCGGTGCGTGGGGAGCGGTGCGTGGGGAGCGGTGCGTGGGGAGCGGTGCGTGGGGAGCGGTGCGTGGGGAGCGGTGCGTGGGGAGCGGTGCGTGGGGAGCGGTGCGTGGGGAGCGGTGCGTGGGGAGCGGTGCGTGGGGAGCGGTGCGTGGGGAGCGGTGCGTGGGGAGCGGTGCGCGGGGAGTGGGGCGCGGGGAGTGGGGCGCGGGGAGTGGGGCGCGGGGAGTGGGGCGCGGGGAGTGGGGCGCGGGGAGTGGGGCGCGGGGAGTGGGGCGCGGGGAGTGGGGCGCGGGGAGTGGGGGCGCGGGGAGTGGGGCGCGGGGAGTGGGGCGCGGGGAGTGGGGCGCGGGGCGCGGGGAGTGGGGCGCGGGGCGCGGGGAACGGGGCGCGGGGAGCGGGGCCTGGGGAGCGGGGCCTGGGGAGCGGGCACTGGGGAGCGGGGCCTGGGGAGCGGGGCCTGGGGAGCGGGGCCTGGGGAGCGGGGCCTGAGGAGCGGGGCCTGGGGAGCGGGGCCTGGGGAGCGGGGCCTGGGGAGCGGGGCCTGGGGAGCGGGGCCTGAGGAGCGGGGCCTGGGGAGCGGGGCCTGGGGAGCGGGGCCTGGGGAGCGGGGCCTGGGGAGCGGGGCCTGGGGAGCGGGGCCTGGGGAGCGGGGCCTGGGGAGCGGGGCCTGGGGAGCGGGGCCTGGGGAGCGGGGCCTGAGGAGCGGGGCCTGAGGAGCGGGGCCTGGGGAGCGGGGCCTGGGGAGCGGGGCCTGGGGAGCGGGGCCTGGGGAGCGGGGCCTGGGGAGCGGGGCGCGAGGCGCGGGAAGCGTGGAGCGTGGAACGGGGAGGGAAGGGAGAGGCGGGGACGCGGGTGGAGTGACCTGAGGTTGACGGAGGGGAGGAGAAGCGTGCCGCGACGTATCCTGCGGTGACAGCTACCCCTCATCGCTTCGAGAAGATTCCGTCAGGTGTGCTGACGGGCGGTCTGAAGCAATTAGCTCCAAAGCGACGTGCGTCGGCCAATGCTGTCTTTACCTTGCAGATAATGCTTTGTGAACACTGTTTTATTTCAAACAGCGTAGAGGCACGGTAACTTTCCTACAGAGAAATTCATATTGAGTGAAGCTAGAATATTATTATAGAAATGAGTTCCAATGTATAAAGTACCAACGAGACAGTTTAGTACATTGACAGCGCTCCTGAAAAAGAAGCTATCGAATTTTACATTCATTTGTCATATCTCCATGATAACTGACTACAAGAATCCAAAGCAATTTAGTGAACTCTCTCTTAATTGAAATTATGTATAAAAACGATAAAATGTGATGCCCTTCCTTCGTTAAGAAATGTCCTTCATATTAAACGAAATGTGGTTAAAAGACAAAAAATTACCAGACAAATATAATAATAATATAATAATAATAATGACAATAATAATAATAATAATAATATATTTTACATACAATATTTCTCTTGTAATTTTTTTATGTTATCCTGTTGGTACGAGTGTCACTATGGTAACAAAATATAGGAAACAATTCTCACCTAAAATATTGGTAAATAGAATAGCGAAATCAATATCAGTTGAATGTTTTCAAGATCTAATAATTAAATTGACCAATATTCAACAAATTATTACATGGAGAATGATGTCACAGCATGTTTTGTTTAAATTTCCTTTAGAACGCGCCTAAGTGCCATCGATATCTTACTTTCAATGGAAATAAGATTCAAACATTTCACTGGCATCGAACATAACCAAATGTTGAATAGTTTGGCGAAAATATTGAACTGTTCAAATGATTTCTAAGAACTATTGCAGTAGTTCAGTTGTCTGAGTGAATACTTACACTCTATTTGTGAAAATTTCTCAAACTGGTAAGCAGATGATTTTTTAAGTGATAAACATCAAATCACACAAACACATGCTATTCTTTCTGAATAATGCTTGAATGTAATGATGTTAATGTTATTTTTTTAATCTTTGATAAAGACGACAACAATCTCCGTGTTTTAATAATTCCTTTTGTTGGCGAATAAATTGTTTACATTAAAATTACCCACCTTCGAATGATATTGTCCTTTGTATGAATAATTATTAACAAATATGAAGAAGCACTTAATTGTAATCAGGAATTATTAATTTTTTTGTGTTAGTATCAACAGAGCACAACAAACATAAATAACTGGCTTTGTAGTTGTCATGTTCAGGGAAGCACTTCAAATATACCATGTAACCGGTTACGCAGGTCGGATCTGCTGTTATCTCTCCTCTGCGCTAGCACACATGCTATGACGTCACTGATGGAGAGTGTTCCCGGCAATGGAAACAATATTGTTTGTCTGAACACCATTCTGTCAATATAAATATCGGCTGGCTTCAATTGTGATGAATAACTTGTTTATATAGGAGGGACACATATCGCTCGACTGTGAACATTTCGAATGGCATCATTTGGGTTTAGCTCACAAATTTAAAGTAGACGTTACGCAGTGTGGATGCAGACTAGGCGCCGGGCTTCGGAAAAGCCGGTTACATTTCGGGGATTCCAACTGCGGAGGCTGCGCTCATAAATCCATCGCAAAGGCAACGCGGATCCGTCGCTTTGGGACGCGATCGATCGGGACTTCTCAGAATGTACGCAGGGAATCCGCAACGACAGCCCTCAGCGACGAATGGCACGCTAAGACACTTCGTCTCCACCACTCCCGACGCCGCCCCCGCCGCCCCACCGATCCGCCACCCCTGCCTCCTCTGCACCCCCACCCCACCGCTTCTGCACCCCCAACCCCGCCGCCTCATCCGCCCACGCCACGAGCTCCGCAGTCGCCCAACATTTCCAACGCTCCCGACGGGGCCGCCCGCATGGGGAAATAAGGAAGGTGAAGTGTTGCCTGAGAGCTCGGGGAACGAACCAAGTCAGCCAGTAGGAACGTCGTGCCTTTAAAGTGCCGAAAACGGTCTCTCGTAAAAATAGCATTTTCTAATAAAAGTGCGGAAAGTACATTGCCTTTCGAATGAAGCGAATGGAAACCCGAGCAACCATAGAGGCGGGGATTGCAAACCGCATCAAGGGGTTCAATGAGCCCTTGCGTACAAGTTACGTTTTTTTATTTTGCTCCACCTTAAATTTATAACAATTTTATAAACTAATTGTAATAGAGTTATTGATTGAGCACGCAAGCTGCTACAATTAATTAAACTAATTTATGCGCATCTCATTACAATAAGCTATTTGTACAAGCTTTCTCTTTGTATTTATTTCAACTGCGAAATCACTCTGCCAACGAATTGCGATTCTCAGAATGGCTGTTTCCGCTCCACCGCCGACGTTGCCTCATACTCAGAATTGTCCGCAACGTACTCAAATCCTGCACAGTAATTCACTACATTATTCTAATGACTCGCATTTCAATGAAGTTTGTTTAATAAGCAATTCAAAGTTACAACTTTCTTTTAACATGAACACGTAGCGCCTATTGGTTGCTGCAGTTTTTGGGGGCAAACCTGTCTGAGTTGCCACGCTGCGCGCGGCACAAAGATCAGTGCAGTTAACCTCAAGTGTAATCAGTGCAGCCACAAGGTACAGACGTGTGCGTCCTTCACTCGTTTTCTCTTCACATTGCTCCCTGTTATACATACGCGTGTGCAAGATGCCTTTTAGTTTTTCTTTATAGTCCGATGTCATACGACGAACTAGTCAGTAGAGGTGTGCATTCTCCGCGATTTTTACCGACCAGCGCTCGCTCGCCTCTCTTCTCTCGAGACCACGCGCTCGACTGTCCTTCGCAGCCGGTTGCGGACTCCCGGGAGCCGGCGGCCGACCGACACGCGGCCGGTTGTCGACAACCGGCGGACCCCGTTCAGGCGAACTGCACCACCGTAACAATCGGCCGACACGTCGGAGTAAATATCTAATGCCAAGTTTCAGGAAAAGAAAGGAGTATTGAATGGTTTTTAAAATAAATTACCAATAATTTCGTTTCTTCAAAATTTAATATATAGACGAATTTTAATATTAATTTTCAAATAATAAATTTTAATATAAAAAAGAATAAAAAGCTTTAAAAATCGACTCCTTGGACGCACTCGGAGAACCAAGTGGCTCTATTGCAGTTCTGCCTGTGACTTCAAAGAAAAGGCATTCAAAAGTTTTAGAGATAAATTCCGTTCTTTGTAATGACTAGGCATTGGATGTTTCGGAAATTGCCTATTTTATTCTAATGAACATAAATCATTAATTTTCCTTCATTTTATATTGTGTAAATACAAATGATCTGCTACATTTAGATGCAAATGCAATGAAATATTAGTACCTTGCCCTTCCAATGTTGTCTTTTTCCAAATTTTTGTTGCTGTGGGTGTTGTTGTAATTTTCAGGCATCTGAAACGCAGTTCTCAGTTTCTTAACCCGGCAGTAGGCGCGCGGGGTGCCTCAGCCACCTCAGCATTGTTTTGAGCTCATTGTACGTTTAGTTTTATTTATAATCTTGCAAGCTTCTCAATATCTTTCGAGGAAAGCTTTGTGCACATATCTCGACCCTTCTCTTTCAACTGCTTCCTGTCCTTTCCTGGAAATTTCGTCGCAAAGGCGATGGGAGCCACCGAGTCACCTCGCACAACGTTTGTTAACGCTTCCTGCCACGCTGTTCACAGAAGTTCACCCAAAGGAAGGGGGTCTCGTGGAGCTTCAATACTACTCCACAGAGGCCAATGATTAACAATTTCAGCTTTTACGATTTTTTAATTACAATTAATCACTTATCTTGTATTGAAACGAAAAATAATGGAGTAATTGAAAAACATTGTACTCGTACATATAAAATTTTATATGCATCATTTCTTGAATACATACTTTTGCCGAATTTAAAATAATGTTAAACGTGTGTATATAATAGTAAATAATGTATTTTGAATTATTGAGTTGAATAGGCTGATGTGCTGTGACTGCTGTTGTTTGGCCGCCGACTGAGTCGACAAATTCAGAGGCCATGGCGGCTTACATCAACTATTTCACAATAAATTAGTACGCCCAATGACGACAAGACGTTTTGACGCAAGGAAAATAGCACCCACCTTATTTTTGTTTAGCACATGCGTTTTCTTATATACTCGTGAAATTATGACCAACTATTCATTGTATTTAATAAATATGCCTTATATTCGGATTTGTAATAAACTTAAATGTCATTACAATTGGTACGCAACGAATCATCTTCCCTTAAGCACTATAAGTATATAAAATATAAAAAAATCATGCAATAAAGGTTGTCTTTGTTTGCGTTAATTCTTTCAAAAAATGTATTTTTTGTCTATATAAAATTATTTCCAGTCAATTGATAAATTGTTACTTTTCAAGAAATTAATCGTTTAATTAAAATTGTATTTTCTTTCGATTACAATGAATTGAAAGAGTTCCGTTCACTACACGCGGCGACTTTATATCCAGTACATGCATTGAGGGGCGAAGCTACCGTGCAGTCCGGCGCCGGTCGAGCGGTCGTGCGGTCGTGCGGCCGAGCGGCCGAGCGCTCGAGCGTTCGGGCGCTCGGCGACTCCCGAGTCTCGGACGGGAGCCGCAAGGCGACCGGTCAAAATGTCCGTTAAACAGCTATCTCTTCCCTCCCGAGCAAGGTCCCCCTCCCGAGCAAGGTCCCCCTCCCTTCGCCGAGCGTCGGCGCGGAGCCCGAGAGTCTCGATCGGTTGTTTTCGCCTGATTGCAGAGCTCTACTAGTCAGTGCCATCAATTATGTTGTATGGAAGCTTTTAACATTTTTAAGTGAACCGTTGTACTCGTGAACCATGAGCTGCATTGTCAAGTATTATGCAATACGTTTTTCATATCGCCACCCATTACAGTGATTTTGTACATTCATACGGTGGCCAAATATTTCTGCACAGTACAGAAGTTAATTCTTAATGTACTACCAGTAAGGACATGCTTCTGCTTTGACAATGTTTCCATGTTCGTATGGTTGATCAAGTAATTGTGTGTATAATCTAAAACTTCAGTTAACATGTTACACAACATTGTGCAATCTTTCTGTTCGCACCATTTACACTTTGCTTATTTGATTGAGCTTGTAATTCGCTGCATGCCAGTATTACAGCACGTGATCTGCGTGTAACGCCAGTGGTATGTTATTAACCTCACGACACTGCAACGCAAGATGTATTATCTCATCTGCTACGTAGACGAGGCGGCCGCAACGTGTGTCAGCCCCCACCATGTTGGGAGTTGAGCTCCCATCAGGAAAGCAGCTGATTATCAACGGGTCAATGCACAGGCGTTTGTAACAATCAGTGAAATAATTACCTATGACTACAACAGGAAGGCCAAGAAAGCGATGGTGTGAACATTGAGGTCGGAACAGGCAATTTGCCTAATCCATGAAGAGTAAGTAGTAAGTAAGACTACAACAGCCTCCCAGTTTATCTGAATTCAGAGTCTTAATTTTACTCGTGTTAAGAACTTCAATTCAACAATTTTAGTAATGTAATTCAAAATATAACAACTTCATGTTTGTTCTTATTTAACATAAAGTCATTAACTTCTTGAAAGGCCCTAGCATGACCAGTAATTTTACTGGTGTAATTTCTTCGTATGAAAACCTTTGATTTGATTATATGCATTCATTCTATATGCCTCTCAATTCATTTGTGGCAATGACAGCACCTGAAAGAACATTTTCAGGAATGCAGGGACTGGTGACTCGCTCATCGTTAACCAATCCATCACCAGTGGTTCTCCAATGTAATTAGCAACCAGAGGATGTAAGCTGCAGCGCAAATCGGCTTCGCCTTAAATTATATACAGTCTGCTATTCACAACACGCGCTGCACCCTACAGTTATAGTATCTTCTAAATCACCTTTTTGAAAAGTAACTTCTCAGAGCAGTTGCATTCTTAAATGTGGTTGGTGGTTAAAGTCTTTATTTGTCAAATGTCGTCAAATAAAAACTGAAATAATATCCATCAAAAAAATTGTCTAATTCATTAAATGTTCAAAATTTTACAACAAATAATCCAAAATTCAAAAAGATTTATCGTAATGCTTTAGTCATTTCCGTCTTAGGGAGTTTTTCCTTCTGATTGTAATTCAAACTTTATATTATTCGATATACCCCGCAGTAAGCTTTTAATAGTGTTACTGTTTTGCACTCATTGTATATCTGCATTAAGCCTTTTATGCTCCTTTGGGTAAACTGATTAAAAGAACTAAATTTGTAATATTTTTTTCATTGTGATAGTGATATACTTTTTGGGGCTACCGGAGGACCCTACCAGAGGTTAGTCATAAGTAGTCGTAAGTTTCACCAGAGTAGTTAAGGATCACACTATTCCTTGAAAAATGTAGTCATAGAAAAAATATATTCATTCTTGTAATGTGAGTAAAAGAAATAATTCATCTTCATTTCTTACAATACTTCATAACAAGATCGTTCAATAAAGCCATTCATATAGAGAATCCCATCCGAAGGTGCCTCAGTGGGTGCACTGCTTCCGATAACTGAGGGGTAATTTACATTCAATTATCCTCTTTCAATCTTCTTCATAAAAAAGAAGACATGTACGAGTATCTTTGAAATTTACCAGAATATTAAATGACAGAGGGGCTAAATTTGCGTCTGTGAAGAGACATTTCCATATTGTACAGATATTTCTGGTTTAACGAGACCATTGACTTTCGTGTATATACATTGTAATTTACCGATTCACTGTCTGTATTATTCGATTCGAAGGATTCCTTTACTGTCTTTGCTCGATTATAACACCAAATCATACAATTACTGGTACACTATTCTGAATCTGAATGTGGACACTGCCGACTTCCACTTTATTTTTAATTATTAACATAATATAATTTAATTATTAACCTAACTAAAATACACTTCAAATTTATTTTCATCACCTATCTAAACTCACTTTTGGAATTTTTCAACAAATTATTGCTACAATAAAATTCGAACCTTAAAGTTCTCAACTCACATATCAGTCTAAAATTTATGAAACGAAACTATGGTTTAATCTCACCAGTCAGTTCGGTTCACATAATTGATTTAGATAGTCAATATGTCCTCAAATAAAAATATATAAATATATCAAGTATGGTAAATAATATAAAAATACATCAAATAAGATATATCAAGGTAAAGATGCTAACTTGTTAACATTTCTACGTATAGATTCATGGCAAGTACCCTTGTTTTGATCGTAGGGGTTTATCTTTTCTTTTACGGTAGTGGCACCATCTTTCAGCCAATTTGAAGCCATCACTTTTAGTTATTCTGCCGAGAACTTCGTGGTGGGTGGTACAAGTTCTATGTTTTATTGCCCATCTTAGTTCTATTAATAGCATGATCTAAAGGCCGGAGACACTTTTACACTTGACAAACAAAATATAAATTATTTAAATTGAATAATGTAAATCATTGATAATATAATAATTCCATAATTCACGGTTTAAAGTGTCCACAAATGCCTTCCCTTGAACTGGACCCCAAAAAATGCATAAGATTATATACTACAGATCTGACTCCTAATGTCCAGGCAACTACCTCATACTTTACATATGATAAGTAACCAGATTAGTGCATATGATTTCTCAAACTGACTTTTAGCAGTTTAAAATGATTTTGATATAATCGTTAAAATTCTGAAAATATTATTTAATTATATATATAGTTATATATTTTATTACATTATACAATATATATATATATAATTGTTATATAGTATAAAACAATTATATATATATTGTTTTATACTATATTATGAGTTTTACCAGAGGTCTATTATAATTGAACACAATTGAGTTTGAGCTGCGATCTGCACACAGTATTTTGTAATAGTTCAGTCCTGTAAACAAATTAACCGCAAAATGAGTGAATGATAGCATCTCGATTGTGTAAAATGGTAAAAGCTATATTTAGTTCTTGCTTTGAGAAAGTGACTTGCTGTTTATGTTCGCATTATGGAAATTTATGTCAACAGGTTGAAATTGTCTATCAAATCAATATCTTTACACTTGCTCTTTTTACGGGCCATGCTCGATTGAGTAAGCCTCTAAGTTTTGTGTGGTAACACGCAAAAGACAAACGGCAAATAAAATTATTTTTCATCACCTGTACAGTGAAAAATTGAAGAAAAACTGAGGTGAAATTGTTTTTAATTGTTCCATCAGAACATATTAATTCCCTTTCGAGTAAATATTCTGTATTTTTATTTAAAGAAAATATTAAGTGCCCTGTTTGGCTTTCTCTGTCGTGAATCAAAACGTTTGTTATTTTCTTCCCTTTTCATGACTCTAGGCTTTACAATTTTTTATATAAGATAGTTGTGGAATTCAATCTTCGTTTAGTAATTGTATGTCCTGAACCCATTCAATCTTTTCATTTGATTCATTTAACACTTCTTATGACTCCATTTAATTCTTTTCTCTTTCTCATAATCTCTCTTATTTTACGAATACCACTTATTATAAAACTTTCTACTGACGCACCTCACGCCCTTGTTTGTTATAATTGAACACCTTGGGGAAATAACATGCTACGCCATGTTTCTGATGAAATTGAGATATTGGTGTTTTTCGACACCCACCCCATATATGTATCTAGATTTTAGGTTTTTATTTTAAAGATTCGCCCTAAGATGCAGGTTAATTCATAAATGAATGTTCTTTACCCCAATGTGTAGGATGCAATGTCTAAATCTTTACCTGCCTTTTTCTGAAACTTACGCATAGTGGCAACACGTGTTATTGAGAGGTCATCGATTGTAATTTGATGCAACATACTCATTCGATGACAGTACTTTGTATGGTAATTACCTTAGGTAATTTACCTCTTACTGGCATTCAGTTATATCGTGCGGTCTCTGTAAAGTCGGTTGAATGTCTTTCAAAATTTATGTTGGATTTGACATTCCTTTCATCGAAAATTGAAGCGTATTCTGATTACCTATTTTCCAAAGCGGTTGATTTAACGTTGTATACTCCGTTTCCTCAACTCGGCGCTCTGCACTCCCATCCATCGACGACCTTTGGTGCTACATTTGAACACCGCTCCCCTCCCCCTCCTTCCAATCTCCGTGTTTCTCTCCCATTCATCGTCCGCGCCGCCGCCCTCCACTCCGCCCCGCCCGCACCTTCCTTCGGCGACGCGAGCCTCCAGGGCATCGATTTGCCTCATTATCCGGGCATTATGATCCCGCAGTCGATCTGCGCGCCGCACCACGCCGCGCCGCGCCACGCCACACCGCGCCTCGGCGCCTCGCCGTTGAATAGGCGCCGGTGATTAACTATCAATTATGGAGCCTTCTGAGACGGCGCAGGGCGCGGCGCGCTCCGCCGCCTGCCTTCCGCCCCTCCCCCGCTCTCTCCCCGCCCCTTCACCCCTCGCCCCGCGCCACACGCTCGCCCCTACCCCACCCCCGTGCTGCACAACGCGGCGCAGATCGGCTGCGATAAGTGCCCGTTGTTCTGGAAGCGCACCCTCCACGATACGAGGTGCAAAGAAGTTTGTTTTGGAAAATGCTACTTGCGAAACTATGTCGTGATGATTTATAACTTCAATCGCAGGTGGGAAAGAAGTCTAAGCCTTACAAGGATACATATCTAATATATAAAAATTATTTTGTTCTTTTATGTGTGCTATCGTACCGTTCACCCAATTCCGATAAACTCCCGTCAACTTATTGCTTACACATGCACAAAGGTTATAGGCATAGTACAATGGGAATGTGCATATGTCTCTCCATACAGAGGCAAAACACAGCCGTTGTTGATTATGATTTATGAGTTTACGACAATTCAAGCGCCCCTGAACAGATCTTCGCAACCCGCCGTACTCTCAGCTGTTAAGCGTATCTTCGCTGCATATTCTGCCCCGGCGATTGTGGAACATTGGTCGGAATTATTATTTGAACGTTATCAAGGACAAGTAAATCAAATTTTTCCAAGAGTATCAAGACAGCTCAAACATGAGGGAGAAGGTTTAAACAATAGGATACATAACAACCATGTCCAAACCAGAACGTAGAACAAATCCATACTCGTGAGAAAATCTTTCATCTATTAAAAACGTTTGCAGAGCGTAGCGTAAAACGAGATTAACAATCACGTGATCAGTAGCGTGTGATGTGTAATACATTGCAATAGTAAATCATTGCCGGGTTCACTTGGTTATTTGTTAACTTCTTTACTAGAATACCGCTGCCCACTATTTTCGTGTCAGTACAAAAACAGTACAACTGCCGTCATAATATGTAAGTTTTATCTAAAACACAAATAAGAATAGCGAGTAAAAAATTACTACAATAAATTGAACTATAAGATACTACTGTATAAAACTACTAAACATTACTATTGTAATATATAGTTATATAGATATAAAATATTTCGATATCGTAAACCCTTTTGAAGTTTAGAAGGGCGGCGAGTAGTTGGTAGGATACCCGGCAAACTTTGAGCAGTTACTTAATCAAATACTGGTTGAATGTACAGCAAGATGTCCAAATGTGGCGTTGCTTACGAGAACGTAACTCGAAAGCTTCTAGAAGAGTTATTCTGAAGTGTACATCTTTGAGTGCTTTAACAGACGGCTTATTAAAGAAAATTTGTACATTTGCCAGCTCCTATTATACAATATACCATTGCATGTTTAAAGATTTGTGTTAGAATATTATTTCGTAGTTGCAATTATCATACGAAAAGGGATTATATCATTAGCCTTACCGTATATGTTTTACAGAACAAAATCGCTCTATGCAATTGTTCTATGAAATGGCAACAGTGACGAATCTTTCCGATTGATCAAAGCCGATTCTGCAATTCAGCCGCTTTGTACAGGTTGGGGGGATTATTATTAAAATTACTGTAGTATTCACCAGTAGCTACAATTATTGTAATAGGCAAAGCCAGTTGAAATTTATTACAATCAAGTTGTTAAAATTATTGTAGCTCTAAATAATACATTTCCCTTGAAACAATGTTGTTATGATATGATAATACTTACTGAATTATCTTCAAGGTATTGATTTCGTAATACATTTATTCAGAGAAAAATCAACTGACGAGATGCCTCAACAAATCTTGAAACACGATGTAGTGGGCTGTGATAAAAGGCACTCGAATGTTTGTAAAGTGACTAAAAGAATACATGATTTTGCAAGCCTGTATCAGACTATCATTTTTATGAACTAGGTCAGGGCTCATCAGAAATGCGAAATGGGAGCAGAATTCCACCAGCGGTCATAGCGGATGGCGAGAGCAATGGCAAAAACCGTGATTCTTTAAGGCCGCGGAGGATAGAGGCGAAGGGTCGGACGCCTCAGTTGTTCAGTTTCACGCAAAACATTTTACAATTTGTCTGCACATCACCGAAGAAGAAGAAGCAAGCGTCTCTAGCATTAATAACCTTATGATATTTAAATCTGAAGGGAAATAATTGAACAAACAAATTGATGAAAGAAATTGTCTTCTGGATGAAAATGTTTCTGTTCTCATTACCGGAAGATTGTTGTTAAACCTCTTACTGGGAATCGTCTGATTCATTGATTACCTATTGATGTTTCCGGGCACGTCAACTGATAAGGTCATTAGTACCATAAAAACAGTGCAAGTCTTTTTCCACGGAAGCTGTTCCAGTGCATGTCTTTTTCCAGGTATCTCCTACCATGGGGGCATCCTCTCAGCCAGGCTCTAAGTTTCTGACAAATGTCGTAGTGAAGTGCATGTAAGTGTAAGTAGGTGTAAGTAAGGGATGAGGATAGGGAATGGATGACGAAGGAAAGATTTCACACGATCTGTGGTCTGTTTGGTAGGGTGTTGGTCCGGCAGTCTCCAGGTGTTGATCAGAGAAACCACGGAAAACTACCGATCAGAGCGTGCGGCATTTAATATTTTCCTCCAGACTACTGGTGAATCGAGCATGCCTAACTAGCTAATGTCGATAAATCCTACCACCGTAGAGACTGTAACCCTAGGAAATCCCGCTGAAAGGTATTTCAGTGTCATCTATTCTATTATGAAAAAATGCCTTTTCAATAAATATGGTTGACAAACAACGTCAAACATTTCAAAATCGCAAGTTCTAGTCAAAAGCATATCCAGATTTTACGAGATTCACAGTACACTGGATGAGTGCATTCTTATTAGAAAATATATATTGTTGAAATCTGTTAATACAGTCTCTGGAAAGTTTAATGACATATAGGATAGGTATATATGAAAATTTCTTTTCTAAAATGATGTACCATTTCTTTTTTCTGACGTAAGTTACACTTTAACGGCTGGGTGAATTTCGTAGATTTAAGTCAGAGATAAACTAGTGTACCTTTGGGTCTAACTCATTGTCATTTTTTGGGATTAGTTCACGAGACACTGGATTTAATTATTGAATCTTCCTTTTCGGAAGATTTTCGAAAAATATATATTTTTAACAGATAGGTAGCGTCATGAATGGAAATGTTATGGTTGAAAAATGTCTTCAATGCCGTTTTAACCTTTATATTCTGTATTCTTAGGACGACCTACTTCCATTCTTGTGAATTTAAATGCGTCGCTTTTAAATTTTCCTCTTCCCAAGGGAGAAACAGTTTCCGTCCATCACACCCATACATCCGCCTCATTGTCCCATTTTGCATTTCTTTCTCGGCTTTTTTGCTGTTCCTTCAAGGCATATTTTTAGATGTATTGCTGTATTTAACAGCCACAATCTTCACAAGAAGGTTGATCGCGAGAAAGCTTGGCACCAGCTTCACGAACTTCCGCATTTTCATTTGAATATGTATATGAAATACGTTCAAACTGAAAACATTTAATTCCTCTTTTCATACCTTCTGATAACTCAAAACATTGCTAAGAAAAGAAAAATTTTTATAAAGTAATTTAATCCCTATACTTGAACGACGAAAAATATCAATGGTAACTTCCATTCTACAAACCGTGTATACAATGAGTACAGCAAATGATCGGTAAGTGTCCAAACCACAATGGTAAACAAAATGTATTCAAATAATTTGAATTCCAAGCCGATGTTCTCATGCTGCACAGAATGGCCTTTTCTTCATATTGAATTTAAAGATAATTGCAAATATTTTACGATTTGTTTTTATCGTCATGCAAATGTTGTAACTAGTAATGTTACAGCGTACTCGTACTTTCTCGCATTGTATCTACTTATATATTTAACTAGTGGTGCTACAGAATGACACAGACTTTCCTGTATTAGTTTTCTATTTCCTTTGATTTCGGCTAGCTATTCGGACTTGCCGCACATTCTTGCCAGCTACCATCTATCGCCGCCCAAAGTACATTTTTTTGAGATTTTCTTAATTTGTCAGTTGCGTAATAGTAGAACGGAAATATTATTTTAAGAATATTAAAGAGTAAAACATCGTCCTAAATTTCAATTTTTTTGGAACCATTTGGAGCTGTTTTTAAGAAAATGGCGTTTAGGCACTACTGTAAATTCGAAAATTGAAGCTCTTTTTCACGGAAACCTTTTGAGTTTTCGAAAAACTTCATTTTAAACACTTCAACTCGCAAAGTTTTTAATTGTTTTTAACGTTAAGTATATTAATTAATAAATGGAATTATAAACTTTACCGTACTATTTACTAATCTTCGCGAAAAAATATTAATTTTTTTCAAAGAAAACTTATGCCGGCTTAAACTAGTGTATTTTTTTAACAAGATTTCTAGACACATTTATTAGCAATTCAACTAGTTTTATTTAAAATATTTTCATAAAATGAATCCAACATTTACCGAGTCAATATAGATTGCAATGATTTCTGTGCATAATCTTTTATAAGAGCTATCTAAAGATAAGATGCAATTTCGTCACTTTTAATTACACAGTCATTTACATACATTTAGTTTCATAGGGTACTGATGAAATGCTAACATATACATGGGTAAGTGACCTTTCATTCAGTGAATATATGTATGTTCTGTACCTCGCAACACAGATAAAAATAGTGGTTATCAAATCTGTTTTGAATAATTTCTAAAACTCTAATTTGTGAACACAAGCTCTAGTAAATAAAATATATTTATCTTATCACTGTCACCACCTCTTAATTCACCAACAATGTGTTTTTAAATATCCATTGCCACATTGTTGCGCAAATTTCAATTAAGCTTTGCGAATTGCTTGAAAGAAATAATTATATATGAATAATTATAATTATAATTATATATTATAAAATACTATTTTTGTTCGATATATTCATCTCGTCGAATCCTATTTGCTTTATAATCGTGCTAAATATGAATAGTAACATTCTTAATGTTTGAGCTAACACAGACGGTTATTTTAAATTTTATAAAATTTTATGTATTTAAAGGAATGCATTTTCGTTATTTATTCTCTATATTTCAAGATCCTAAAATAGGTTACCAAACATTTTTTTAGCTCTGTCTTAACATTCTCTTACGTTAAAGTTTTTTTGACGAGTGGACTATTAATTTTGACGGCCAATTACTCGAAAAATACGCAAATTTTGGAAAAACTTCAACATGACCATATTTGAAGATCTGTTTTTGATGATCATACTTCTTTGAAAAAAAAACAATAGTATCTTCACAATAGTAGTTGTAGGAAGAGATTGGAGTTGTAGGAAAAGGAAAATTTTTAAATTTTTTGCAAAATCAGGCATTTCAATGACCATGAAACCTGCATCATTCTCTTAAGCTTCCTTTATGAGGGCATCAACTTTCTAAGGTCCCAATTTAATAAAAAAACGTTGTGAGGTTTTTAAGAAAAAATGTTTTAAGAAAATAAAAAATTGTCTCTGACACAAATTTTCGCAAAAAAATACTTATGTTTTTGAAAAATTGAACATGACCTTATTTGAAGACCTGTTTTTTTATGAACAAATTTCATTAAGAAAAAATATATCTTCATTATTGTAGTTGTAGGAAGATGGCGAAAACATTTTGAATTTTTTCAATTTTAGAAAAATCAGAGTTTTAACCAACATGCGACCTAAGGCATTCTCTTAAACGACCTTCAGACTATCCAACAACAAAATGTATTCAAATTGTTGGTACTACTTTTTTTAACTTTACATGAAGCCCCTGGGACATTTTCAAAGTATCTCCAAAATAATTAAAATATCGCTTTCAAATTCAAGGGGCCGCGAGACCAGTCATATCGATCGGGAAGTATCAAATTTGGAGAAAATCGGCTGAACGGTTTAGTTGTTAGCGTTGTTCACAGACACACGTTTTGCTTTCAATTGGTTTTTCGGTATCAAGGACCCATAAAACAGGGTCTCTGGCTGCACCACGTGTTAGGACATGGTTTTTCTTAATTTAGCAACTGGAATCATCCACTTTTTCGTTACAAGAGCATACTCGGTATTGTATCGGTTTCCTTACGCACGCGCATCCCCCACCTATCTCTTATCTAGTTATTAATAACTACTAATATTATTTTTGACGTTGGATGCGGTCGATTAGAAAAAATTATAAGGTCGCAGGTTGGTGCAAGTCAGAGAATACTGGATTGAGACCTGCTATCATTTGCAATAATACCTGGTGTTCTCAATGCTATAATAACAAACTATATATTTATTTGTAGTATTTTTTATAGTTTCAATATTATTATATGCCTCCGCCGGTCGATATATCTTATGTTGTATTTCGTTTGGCTCTTTAGCATCTTCAGGCGAGCAAAAGCTAATCTTATTTTTAATAAATTTTTAAGTTAACTAAAAGTAATTTAGTTTCGCCCAGAGAGCCTATGCGACCCAAGAGGGTACCAACCCCCTTCCCAGACTGTCATCTATCGACTAATAAGGGACCTACCAGGACCTCTCGCGGTAACTAACTCTCCCTTGGGGACAATTACTATTGAAGTGCTCCCTCGTGCTTCCGGAATAGTGAGGTGAGGTACCGTGTATATCCCTCTCACTCCTGTACTATCACTTACAAGCCACCGAGAGGGATGAATATTGTGTATACTATACTATGTTTAATAGTATTCGTAAAATCTGTTTTTTGTAAAAACATTAATTTGCAACAGAGTTAAAAGATAGTAATTTTTCTTGTGTTTAACTGTGTACTTGCTACGTTTTGGAAAATCATTTTGTGTACTGTAGTTTTTTGTTTAGCAGCATTTTTGCTGCAGCGGGCGTCACAATCCTTTTACATAAGTTACGGAGTACTTCGGCTCTGCTGACAAATGAAAAAGGAAGTGCAGAATAGAGTACCTACATAGGAGCGAGAAACTTAGTATCAAAGAGAGGCACTTATTAAATTATTGCTTTAAAAATGAAAACAGCTTCACGCTGAAAGTAGACTTCAAGAGTCTGTTACCCGGTGCTGACGGGTGAGGTAATCTTCATAAAATATAACAGGATGGGTGAAAAGGTCTCTTTTTGTAAATTACGGCGTATAAAAATAACTCTTATTTTTCTGAGGACACGAAAACCTTGTTTCAAGGCTGTAGGTCGCATCCTTACCCAGTTACGCACCAAAACTAGGTGTATTGAAGCGTAATGTGTGTTCCGGGTTAAATGCCTGATTTCCCACCTATTCTACAATCTGTCATGTTTTTGGACTTAAATCTCTCTGGTGCATAACTGGTCGCAAATGACCTCCCCAGAAGTACTAAATTTACGTTATTTCCTGCCAATGGTTTCTTATAAATCGTCATCTTTCTTAATGTAATAAATATAAGCGAGAAAGTTATTACGTTGTATTAATAAATAAATTTTTTGATTTAGTTAAAAAATGTTTGGGCACAAATAACAAGTGAATAGAGTTATTTGCGTTAGTTCGAGTTTTTTAAGTTAAAACAAGTGAAGACTATTATCATTCTTTCGTTTGTTTTACGTTCTCTCATTTTATAATTTCAGTTATACTTTAAACCGTTACAAAATCCTGTTTGTCTTCCTATTAAGGAAGTTTATATCTTAAAATTAGTGTGTGCAATATACAATGTCTAGGCTCGCAAACCCCAATAAATTTTAATTTAATTGGGAGTCTGTTTACCGGAAGAGAAGAGGAGCAAATTAATTTAGCGTGCTCGTAAAACGGTCAATGATCCTGCTGCTGGGAAACGGTCTTTTTAGGAAGGAGGAGCTCCCGCGATGGTCGTCCAGACTCTGGTTCCCTCCCGCCAGCCGGGAAGCGTTCCGCTCCAGAGCCCAACGCTAATGAAATGCGTGCCCATTCCCCAATGCTTTACGACCTCCCAATAAAACATCATTAAATCTGAAGTAGTCTCGCTTGCAATACTACATACACGTCCATAACCCCTACGTGCCAACATGCTTTCTCTTAGTAAAGCTTGTAGACCAATTGAAAATTCTTCTTGATTGTCAGTGTACGTTTCTCAATAATAAAACGTATCCAATTTTATTTATGACAATCCTTTATTGTTCGTATTTACACACAGAACACAACGTTTCGTAACTTGTTTTAGTTAGATCATCAGGCTCCTAAATTACGGGATACTGAAATCAATATTTCACTAATTCAAATAATTTCACACAATCACTTAATTAAAGTTAATACACTGAGTTAAAATGCTTCGTGTCAATAGAATAAAAATTAATCTTAATATAAATTATTTTGAACACCAAGGTCAGGAGATTCCCTAGACTTATTTCTGAAACCCTTCAAATTAAATTAAATCACACCCTTAATACCAAAGGTAGAAAATGAATGTTTTTACCAACGCATATGATAATGTGTTGTACAGTATTAAGAGACACCAGAGTAATGATTAAATGTTAATTTGTTAAGTTGCCACACTGCTTATTCATGCGCCGTACCTACGTTAGGTTGATCACCCTTAGGATCAGTTTATATTCTTTAGTCCACTGGAGAGGTTGCTGTGGAGTTCACTATGTGTCCTCGTGAGTTTGTCGGTTAAAAAAATATGGGTAAAAGTTCCCTTTTTTAAGGTGTGTGTCTCATTGACATATGTTTATTTTGTTTGTGTTTTGTATGTTTATTATAACAATCTAATTTTATCATTTTATTATTTTATTATTTCAACAAGTTATGAAGAACTATTTACTTTTAGGAAGTCGACCTACTTGATATTAAGATTCATTTTTATTCTATTGACACGAAGAATTTTAACTCAGTGTATTAACTTTAATTAAGTGATTATGTGAAATTATTTGAATTAGTGAAATATTGATTTCTGTATCCCGTAATTTAGGAGTCTGATGATGTAACTAAAACAAGTTACGAAACGTTGTGTTCTGTGTGTAAATACGAACAATAAAGGATTGTCATCAATAAAATTGGATACGTTTATTATTGAGATGCTTTTTCTTAAAACGGCGACAACCTCACTAGCGAAGATTTGACACTTTGCAGTATTCAAGTCTTAATGTTTTAGTGGTATAAAATAATTGGAGATCGAGTCTAACGGGTCATCAGCGTTAAGTGGTTTCCCATGATATTATCACAACTGTCTGTAAACATTTCGTTGGTGATGTTAAAGTCTCTTCAAAGGAGTACGTCACGCATGGAGTTTGGTTCGTTTATCTTAAGACGAATCATTTATAATGACAAGCATCTTTTGTGAAAAGTAAAAACTAACTCTCCTATGTACTCTGCAATTTTGTTCTATCAAAAATTTCAGATGAGCAGAAATATTGTAGGGTTCTCAGAAAATAACGGTATTGAATATTAAGATAGAACACTCGTCAGAAATTGGGAGGAAATTGACATTTTTTGTTAAATTTGTGTAAACTATCTGTTTTAATTGTTATCGTAACGCAGATAAAAGGTACGATTTAAGTGTTTGCCGCAGATTTCTGGATATTGAATGTGAGGGGGAATTATTTGTTCATCATTCAAGTTTATGGAGGAATAGTGCATTGTTTTCAGTAAATTTATAATTAAAACAACAAAAACGAAAGAAGAAAAATGATTATAACTGCAAAAACAGGGAAAATTGGGACAAACGCAATGAAAAACTAACAGACCAAGTGATAAAAAAAACGAAAATTCTTTATAGGCGAAAAGGGGGTGGCATTTATATCGAGAGCAAATCATGCAATGTTAAGACAGAAAAGATGAAGTTTTCAGGAAAAAGAGTTCTCGTTACAGGTAGGAATATATTATGAATTTCGATTTATTTCATTAGTCAGATTGTGCTAGCAACTACCCTGCGGAATCTCTGACCGGGAGGACCAGGGATTTCACTACTGACGATGGTAGATTTTCTACACTACCTTTATAGCGAAGTCGGAATCAGTCATTGAAGAATAATTCTAAAGAACGGTTGCTCTGATCAATACCAGGTGAATACCGGAGCAATCTCTTAACAACATGCGCAATATTTCCTTCGTCTTCCTTATCCCTCCTCTCCCCTTACACACATAATTATACTTACACCTACTGTACTTCCACAGACGTCGGTAGCCTAATCGGGACCTTACAGCTTGTCCCTGCTGGGTCGGTGCTTGGTTGAGATTCTCAGAGAGAAAAATCCCCCTAGTAGCCAACGTGAAGGTCGGCACCGGATCTTATCATTCAGTGGGTGAGGAACACTGCTTCCTATCGACATAAACTATTTACTACACTAATGAGACCAATGCTATAACAGTTGAACGTGCTTGGAAAAATCAATAAATTTATGATGAGTGATTTCTTGCGATTTTATCTCGTGTATTCTGTGAATATGAATTTCCAACGTGTCGTCCTCTCGCGATTGATGCCACAAACTGTTGTTCGAAAAGATACAAAAGAACTAAATGTTTAAAGTTGAAATGTATAAGTCCAAATGTTAAGACTTAATCTTCAAACTACCGAGACTACTGTAATTGCCAATTGTCGAAACTGTTCTGCCTAGATACAACTGTAATAAACTTTTTGCATTTATTGTGTAAACAAAACAAAAAAATCATTCCATTTATATTTCCACGCTCACACGGAAGTTATGAACTGGTTGCGTAAAGAATTAAAAACTGTCAACTGGTGCCAATCCGCCCCGGTCGCCTCAACTATTATTACGTGGCAGTTGAAGTTGTTTCTGCTACCAAAAAATGGAAAAACGACCTACAACATGAAGGATGCAAGGAGTGCGCAAAATAAAGGCAACGGTAAAGCTGTAGTTAGAGAAAAAGATGCAAAATTAATGAATCGTGCAAATAATAAAGGATGAAGTTTTAATTTGGAATAAATAATAAACACATGAATTATGTGTTATAACATCAATACGAGTATCTCGTATCTACAGTATTTACGTCTAGGCTATGTTAATTACGCAGGATTTAGTTTCAATTACGTATTGTAGATTGCATTTTCTGTAGATGAAATTATTTTGCAAATTATGGAGTGTATGCTTTCTTTTCTATGTACGCCTTTCTAGTTTAAATGAAAAACTTACTTCATTGGAATGTCACAAAAACGCTCTGTTGATTTTGTATTTTCTCTATATTCGTAACTATAAATTGGTGTTTTTGGTGATATTGCGAGGTGGAAAATAATTGATTACCATTGATTATACTGGGCTGTGAAAAAAAACTATCGGTGGTTTTGGTTCTGATGTGTGCTTTAATTTCATTTGAGCTAATACTTAATAAATTTGAAATCCATTTCCGTCTCTCTCACGTAAGACATTTTTGTAATTTCGAAGAAAAGAATTGTAAGCAAAAGTTCTTGATTTATGAAAGTTTCACAAAACATGCAGTGAATAAACTATTTAAAACTAGATACATACAGTTCTACGGAATGAAGTGTAAATACGTACACAAGCGGTACACATATTACGCAAGGACAACGTACTTACATTAACAATAATGTTATATTTATCCTAACAATGTAAGACACTCTGCTAACGCTTTCTTTTGCTGAAATGTTGCCTCCTCGCTCATCTATGCAATTCTACACTTCCTTTAAGAACGAACTGTAGCTCTGCCAGCATCACTTCAAAATATCGGCCATGATTGAACGTTTTCCCATCGCTTTTAGGTCTTGAATCCTCTTTCTATGTTCATCACTGAAATCCCTCAGATTATCGAGGAAGAAATGAAGGTGGTTGTGGAGAAAATAAAGTTCTATGCTCATATTGAATTATCGAGAGTTCTTCCATACTTTCGTATATTTCCTTTAAATGAACAGAATGGGCTACTAGCACTGATTTTTAGGCATATTGATTTTCGTTATGAAGCAGAACAGCTTTGATGCTGCGTTTCGAAGAATCTATAAACAACTTCTATTGACCACCGGCATATCTTATTCCAAATTCTGAATGTACATCATGAATTTTGTTGTAGTATAGAAACTGTTCATATTTCGTGAAATAATCAAAGAACTCTTTTTCTCCCTTTTGATACCAGTAAACATGAGTGGAACGAGCTTATTTTTCTCTTTCAACCGTGAGCCCAAAATTTGCGCCGATTCCTTTGAAGGGCCAAGATCTCGCACAAATCATTAAGTTCTTCTTGATTAAACAAGCGGGGTCTTCTTTGGAGAAATCAGTACCATCCATTTCTCTATCATAGCAGTCGTGTAGATGATAGGTCATGTAGTGAGTTTTGTATAGAAATGTCAGGACCATGTGGTACGGGTGTAATGGGCTGGACGAAAATTTAGGTAAACTATTTCTTTCATACTTTCTTATTTCCGTACATTTTCACCATGCAAAAGTAAGAGTCGTTTATGGGATTCTTTTGTTCTCTCCATACCATTGGAATACTAAAAGATAAAGATTTCTGTACCCGTTGATACAATTTTCTCAAACCTGCAACACATGTGTGACAAACACTGTAAGGGCCCAAGATTTATTTCAATCCTTTAGCTTAACTGCCGACGTAAGCGTAATATGCTTTCCTTACAAACGAGGTATCCTTGTATCCCTTCGGAGGTTTGGTGTAAATGAGCCTCATATATCAGAAAAATAGTTCGGATCGTTTTCGTTTCTTGTATTGAACTCACCAATTTTTGAAACACTTTCCCCACCATTAAATGCACGTTAACAGCCTTTATAACAAACAGTTCTTGCTTAATATCCGAGACCAACTAACTGACAGAAAATGAGGTTAAAGAACGATCAATTTATCTTCAATCAGTACCTATTGGCTTCTATATAACGATAGTAAGGGACTTTAATACATTGCCAGTGTTAAGTTTAAAGTTATTAAATCGTAAATTTCTCAAGAAACTGTGGGTGATATAAAGAACTGAATCCAACATCTAATCAGGTTACTACACCGACCCATTATTTTAATCAAAAGCAGCGAATCGTCGCAGCCCTGTGTCACGTATGACATAGTGTGCTTAATTTGAAATACGAAAAACCACAAATTTTGCAAAAACTGTTCGTGATAGAACAAAACTAAAGTTTTGTATGCAATAAATATGAAAAACTTATTTATAATCACCGTTTTTTTTTATCAAAAGTGGCGAATAGTTGCATCGCGTTATTTCTTACTTCTCATTTTGCTAGCCCGTATTCATTTGTGCTGCCCCGATGCTGTCCGTT